>NC_069455.1:25107131-25170840 GCF_026875155.1 Cherax quadricarinatus | reverse complement strand
GAGCATTCACCAATTCAACTTCAATAACAAAAACATAAAGTGGGACCAAGTAAACAAGTCCTAACCGATATAAGCTGGGAAGATATACTAAGCAACACAGACCCAAACTTATGCCTAGAACAGATTAACTCGGTGGCACTCGATGTATGCACAAGGCTTATTCCTCTAAGAAAAAGGAGGAGTAGATGTAAAATAGAAAGAGACAGGCGCTCCCTTTACAGGCGACGGAAAAGAATAACAGAGCGGCTAAAAGAGGTCAATATATCTGAAATGCGCAGGGAGACACTGGTCAGAGAAATAGCAAGCATCGAACTTAAGCTAAAAGAATCCTTTAGGAGTCAGGAATCGCGGGAAGAACTAAAAGCCATAAATGAAATCGAAAGAAACCCAAAGTATTTCTTCTCCTATGCCAAATCAAAATCGAGAACAACGTCCAGTATTGGGCCCCTACTTAAACAAGATGGGTCCTACACAGATGACAACAAGGAAATGAGTGAGCTACTCAAGACCCAATATGACTCAGTTTTTAGCAAGCCGCTAACCAGACTGAGAGTCGAAGATCAAAATGAATTTTTTATGAGAGAGCCACAAAATTTGATTAACACAAGCCTATCCGATGTTATCCTGACGCCAAATGACTTCGAACAGGCGATAAATGACATGCCCATGCACTCTGCCCCAAGGCCAGACTCATGGAACTCCGTGTTCATCAAGAACTGCAAGAAGCCCCTATCACGAGCCTTTTCCATCCTATGGAGAGGGAGCATGGACACGGGGGTCGTCCCTCAGTTACTAAAAACAACAGACATAGCCCCACTCCACAAAGGGGGCAGTAAAGCAACAGCAAAGAACTACAGACCAATAGCACTAACATCCCATATCATAAAAATCTTTGAAAGGGTCCTAAGAAGCAAGATCACCACCCATCTAGAAACCCATCAGTTACACAACCCAGGGCAACATGGGTTTAGAACAGGTCGCTCCTGTCTGTCTCAACTACTGGATCACTACGACAAGGTCCTAAATGCACTAGAAGACAAAAAGAATGCAGATGTAATATATACAGACTTTGCAAAAGCCTTCGACAAGTGTGACCATGGCGTAATAGCGCACAAAATGCGCGCTAAAGGAATAACAGGAAAAGTCGGTCGATGGATCTATAATTTCCTCACTAACAGAACACAGAGAGTAGTCGTCAACAGAGTAAAGTCCGAGGCAGCTACGGTGAAAAGCTCTGTTCCACAAGGCACAGTACTAGCTCCCATCTTGTTCCTCATCCTCATATCCGACATAGACAAGGATGTCAGCCACAGCACCGTGTCTTCCTTTGCAGATGACACCCGAATCTGCATGAGAGTGTCTTCCATTGCAGACACTGCAAGGCTCCAGGCGGACATCAACCAAATCTTTCAGTGGGCTGCAGAAAACAATATGAAGTTCAACGATGAGAAATTTCAATTACTCAGATATGGTAAACATGAGGAAATTAAATCTTCATCAGAGTACAAAACAAATTCTGGCCACAAAATAGAGCGAAACACCAACGTCAAAGACCTGGGAGTGATCATGTCGGAGGATCTCACCTTCAAGGACCATAACATTGTATCAATCGCATCTGCTAGAAAAATGACAGGATGGATAATGAGAACCTTCAAAACTAGGGAGGCCAAGCCCATGAAGACACTCTTCAGGTCACTTGTTCTATCTAGGCTGGAATATTGCTGCACTCTAACAGCACCTTTCAAGGCAGGTGAAATTGCCGACCTAGAAAATGTACAGAGAACTTTCACGGCGCGCATAACGGAGATAAAACACCTCAATTACTGGGAGCGCTTGAGGTTTCTAAACCTGTATTCCCTGGAACGCAGGAGGGAGAGATACATGATTATATACACCTGGAAAATCCTAGAGGGACTAGTACCGAACTTGCACACGAAAATCACTCACTACGAAAGCAAAAGACTTGGCAGACGATGCACCATCCCCCCAATGAAAAGCAGGGGTGTCACTAGCACGTTAAGAGACCATACAATAAGTGTCAGGGGCCCGAGACTGTTCAACTGCCTCCCAGCACACATAAGGGGGATTACCAACAGACCCCTGGCAGTCTTCAAGCTGGCACTGGACAAGCACCTAAAGTCAGTTCCTGATCAGCCGGGCTGTGGCTCGTACGTTGGTTTGCGTGCAGCCAGCAGCAACAGCCTGGTTGATCAGGCGCTGATCCACCAGGAGGCCTGGTCACAGACCGGGCCGCGGGGGCGTTGACCCCCGAAACTCTCTCCAGGTAAACTCCAGGTCACCTTTCGGAGGAGGGGGGGAAGAAGGAGGGGAAGGGATAGTGGGAGCTAGACTGACCCTACCTTAAGCAGCCGGCAATCAAACTATCACTTTCGGGGTGGGGGAAAAAAGGCGGGAATAGCGGGAGCTAGACTTACCTTACCTTAACAAGTAGCCGGCAAGCAAACTATCACTTTCGGGGAGGGGAAAAAAAGGGGGGGGTAATAGCAGGAGCTGGACTTACCCTACCTTAACAAGTAGCCGGCAATGAAAATATTGTTACTATATACTCCATTGCTACTCATATCTATTGAACTTTTCCCTCACAAGTATAAACACCAACCAGCATGGATTCATGGAAGGAAAATCCTGTGTCACAAACCTTCTGGAGTTTTATAATAAAGTAACAGAAGTAAGACACGAGAGAGAGGGGTGGGTTGATTGCATCTTCTTGGACTGCAAGAAGGCCTTTGACAAAGTTCCTCACAAGAGATTAGTGCAGAAGCTAGAGGATCAGGCTCATATAACAGGAAGGGCACTGCAATGGATCAGAGAATACCTGAGAGGGAGGCAACAACGAGTCATGGTACGTAATGATGTATCACAGTGGGCACCTGTGATGAGCCGCATCCCACAGGGATCGATCCTAGGACCAATGCTATTTTTGGTATATGTGAACGACATGATGGAAGGGTTAGACTCAGAAGTGTCCCTGTTCACAGACGATGTGAAGTTAATGAGGAGAATTAAATCAGATGAGGACCGGGCAGGACTTCAAAGAGACCTGGACAGACTTGGCACCTGATCCAGCAACTGGCTACTCGAATTTAATCCCGCCAAATGCAAATTCATGAAGATAGGGGAAGGGCACAGAAGACCACAGACAGAGTATAGGCTAGGTGGCCAAAGACTGCAAATCTCGCTCAAGGAGAAATATCTTGGAGTGAGTATAACACCGAGCATGTCTCCGGAAGCACACATCAACCAGGTAACTGCTGCAGCATATGGGAGCCTGGCAAACCTGAAAACAGCGTTCCGATACCTTAATAAGGAATCGTTTAAGACACTGTACACAGTGTACGTCAGGCCCATACTGGAGTATGCAGCACCTGTTTGGAACCCGCACTTGATCAAGCACGTCAGGAAACTAGAGAAAGTGCAAAGGTTTGCGACAAGGTTAGTTCCAGAGCTAAGGGGAATGTCTTATGAAGAAAGGTTAAGGGAAATCGGCCTGGCGACACTGGAAGACAGAGGGGTCAGAGGAGACATGATAATGACATATAAAATACTGCGTGGAATAGACAAGGTGGACAAAGACAGGATGTTCCAGGGAGGGGACACAGAAACAAGAGGTCACAATTGGAAGTTGAAGACACAGATGAGTCAGAGAGATATTAGGAAGCATTTCTTCAGTTATAGAGTTGTCAGGCAGTGGAATAGCCTAGAAAGTGATGTAGTGGAGGCAGGAACCATACATAGTTTCAAGACGAGGTAGACTCGACCCCTGCAACCACAAATAGGTGAGTACACACACACACACACACACACACACACACACACACACACACACACACACACACACACACACACACACACCTCCTCCCCCTCCCCTCGCTCCTCGGCTCGGGTGGAAGGATAGTAACCCTCACACACGTACATGTGTACATGCAACACAAGAGGGCCATAAATTCTCACACAAACACTTGTAGTCCCTACCCTAAAGGATACATCTCACATACCCTCACATACACTCCCTTCACCCTCTCTCTCCTCTCTCCTCTCCTCTCCTCTCTCTCTCTCTCTCTCTCTCTCTCCCTCCTCTCTCTCTCTCTCTCTCTCTCTCTCTCTCTCTCTCTCTCTCCTCTCTCTCTCTCTCTCTCTCTCTCTCTCTCTCTCTCTCTCTCTCTCTCTCTCTCTCTCTCTCTCTCTCTCTCTCTCTCTCCTCTCTCTCCTCAACTCTCTCTCTCACCCTCTCTCACTCACATTCTCTCACACTCCCTCACACCCTCACACTTACACTTTCTCACTCACACTCCCTTACTCACACTCTCATCAACACTACCCACACCTCTCACATTCTCTCACACTCCCTCATTCTCTTAGACTTACTCTTATACTTACTCAGACTCTCTCACTCACAATTTCTCAATCACACTCTCTCAATCACACTTTCTAACTCACACTCTCTTTACATTCTCATCAACACTACCCCACACCTTCAAACCCACACTCTTTTACTCACACACACTCACTCTCTATCTCTCTTTCTCTCCTCTCCCACTTTCTCTCCCTGTTCATCTTCCTTCTCATCCTCCCTACCCTTCTACTCCCCTCCCCCACATTGCTTTTCCCCCTGTCCCCCCTAGCCTCCTTCCATTGCTTTTCCCCCTGTCCCCCCTAGCCTTCCCCCCATTTCTCTTCCCTCTGCTGCTGTCCCCCCTCCCACTCACTATTTTCTTCCCCTCACTGCCTCCTCCCCCTCTCTTCCACAACAAACACCCCCTCCCTCCCTCCCCACAACAAACACCCCCCTCCACACACGCACTTTTGGCATAAGCTCTTCCTTCTGTGGAAAAAACATGGAACACCAGAGACCAGGGTGAAGAACCAGAGGACTGGTGGATGAAGCAAGGGGTGGACCTGGGAGAGAAGACTGGGAGGCAGAGCTCACAAGAAGAGAGGAGGAGAGGGGGAGGCGGCTGGAAGAGCTCAGCAAGAAAATGGAAGAGAAAATAGCTGAGGAGAGCAGGAAATGAGAATTTCAAATCACAGCAGCTGAAGCTAAGATGCAGAGCTTAGTAGAACTATAAAGTCTGAAACAGCCTAAAGAACCAAAGGGCAGTACAGTCATGACACCAAGAGCTACTACACCAGTCACTGGTGAGGGGACTGTAGGAAACAAAGGAGATATACTGTATGCGATGACTCTATCGGACCCAATTGGGGCCCAGGGAAAGGCAGGGAGAACAGCTGGTACTAACGAGGGGACCAAAGAAAATGAACGAGCTAGGCTATACACAGAGGCTCTAATGGACAACTGCCATGTCCAGGAACAGATAAGCACAGGGGCACCGGATAGGGAGGAGACAGTAGGAAGCAATACTTCAATGGCAGGAATTAATTCATATCAGAGGATGCTCAGGGAAGTACAGTGGGAGGACGAAAGGTAGAGGGCAGTTTTTGTCTATGGGCTCCAAGAAGTAGATTGAGAAACTTACGAGGCAAGGAAACAGGAGGAAAAAATGATTGAAAACATCATGAAATCAATAGGAGAGGACGACATGACCCAGCTGACAAATTTTCAGAGAATTGGGTGGTTTGCAAGAGGAAAGAAGCACCCAAAGTGATTTTTCAAGGCAGAGTCAGCTCAAAACCAGATCCTGCAGGATAAAGTGTGCCTAAGGGTGTGTACCTCGACTGGGACAGATCACAAGAAGAAAGGATGATACTTAAAGAGAGGGTGCAACATTGCAAGGAGGAATGGGAGGCAAGGAAGATGGGGAGCAGGGAAAATCAGGCCCAAGTGGAAGAACAAACACAACCCCCTCCAGTACCACCCACAGAAGGAACTCAACCATGGCAATCCCAAAGCAATCAAATAACCTAACCCAAAACCCATTCACTGTACCCTCTGTCCCCATCCACCTCAGCGCAAACCCCACCCTCACAGAAACGCACAGTAACCCATACATCCCCCTCAGCACAAACCCCACCCCCACAGAAACCCACAGTAACCCATACATCCCCCTCAGCACAAACCCCACCCCCACAGAAACCCACAGTAACCCATACATCCCCCTCAGCACAAACCCCACCCCCACAGAAACCCACAGTAACCCACACAATGCACCCTCTCCCCATCCCCCTCAACATGAACCCCACCCCCACAGTAACCAACAGCAACCCACACACACTGTACCTTCTACTCCCATCCCCTTCACCACAACCCCCCACCCTCACTGTAACCCCCATAGACCATCTCCCCCATCCCCCTCATCACAACCCCCACCCCCACTGAAACTCCCCATTGGCCCTCTGCCCCCACCCCCACAGCAACCCCCTATAGTCCCCCAACAGGGCACCTGCTCCCCTTAACCCACCTTTCTCCCCAGACGACAGTTATAGAAAAGAAGTTAAAGGTTTGGTACACGAGCGTCGATGGAATAAAGAATAAATGTGAGGAGTGGCATGAAAGAATCAAGGAGATGTCTCCAGACATCATAGTAGTCACAGAAACAAAACTCACTGGGACAATAACAGATGCAATCTTCCCACCTGGATATCAGATCCTGAGGAAGGATAGAACGACAGAGGGGGAGGAGAGGTTACACTGCTAATTAAAAACCGGTGGGGTTATCAAGAAATGGAAGGAATGGGAGAGAAAGGAGAAAGGGACTACATAGTAGGTACAGTTCAGTCAGGGGAAAATAAGGTAGTCAATGCAGTGATGTATAACCCACCACAGAACTGCAGGAGGCCAAGAGAGGAATATGATGAGTGTAACAGAGCAATGGTGGACACACTAGCTGAGGTGGCAGGAAGGGCTCACTCGAGTAGAGCGAAGTTACTGGTTATAGGCAACTTCAACCATAGGGAGATTGACTGGGAAAACCTGGAGCCACATGGGGGTCCCGAAACATGGAGAGCCAAGATGATGGATGTGGTTCTGGCAAACTTCATGCAAAATCATGTTAGGGACACTACCAGAGAGAAAGGGGAGGATGAACCAGCAAGACTGGACCTTGTGTTCACCCTGAGTAGCTCAGATATTGAGGACATCACATATGAAAAGCCCCTTGGAGCTAGTGACCACGTGGTTCTGAGCTTTGAATATATCATTGAGCTACAAGTGGAGAGGATAACAGGAGTAGAAAGGGAAAACCAAAGACGAGAGTGGCGGAGCGGAATGGAACAAGATTATAAACTACAGCCAGCATGGATTCGTGGAAGGCAAATCCTGTGTCACAAACCTACTAGAGTTTTATGACAAGGTAACTAAAGTAAGAAATGAGAGGGAGGGGTGGGTTGATTGCATTTTCTTGGACTGCAAGAAGGCCTTCGACACAGTTCCTCACAAGAGATTAGTACAGAAGCTAGAGGAACAGGCACATATAACAAAAAGGGCACTGCAATGGATCAGAGAATACCTGATAGGGAGGCAACAGCGAGTCATGGTACGTGATGAGATATCACACTGGGCGCCTATGATGAGCGGGGTCCCACAGGGGTCAGTCCCAGGACCAGTGCAATTCTTGGTATATGTGAATGATATGACAGAAGGGGTAGACTCACACGTGTCCCTATTTGCAGATGATGTGAAGTTAATGAGGAGAATTAGACCAGATGCAGACCAGACAGGTCTACAAGGAGACCTGGACAGGCTGGCTGCATGGTCCAGCAACTGGCTCCTAGAATTTAACCACGCCAAATGCAAAGTCATGAAGATCGGAGAAGGGCAAAGAAGACCACAGACAGAATATAGGCTAGGAGGCCAACGACTGCAAACCTCCCTCAAGGAGAAAGATACACAAATAACCCGCACATAAAAGAGAGAAGCTTACGACGACGTTTCGGTCCGACTTGGACCATTGACAAAGTCACAGTGTGACTTTGTCAATGGTCCAAGTCGGACCGAAACGTCGTCGTAAGCTTCTCTCTTTTATGTGCGGGTTATTTGTGTATCGTTCCAGTCACGGTATTGTGCCTTTTTTTGTTATTTAAGGAGAAAGATCTAGGAGTAAGTATAATACCGAGTACGTCCCCAAACGCACATATCAACCCTGATAACTCCTGCGGCATATTGGTGCCTTGCAAACCTGAGAATAGCGTTCCGGTACCTCAGTAAGGACTCGTTCAAGACTTAATACACTGTGTACGTCAGGGCATTACTGGAGGCCGCAGCACCAGTTTGGAAACCCACACCTGGTCAAACACGTCAAGAAATTAGAGAAAGTGCAAAGGTTTGCAACAAGACTGGCTTTAGAGCTAAGGGGAATGTCCTACGAAGAAAAGTTAAAGGAAATCGGTCTGACGACACTGGAGAACAGGAGGGTTAGGGGAGACATGATAACGACATACAAAATACTGTGGGAAATAAACAAGGGGTCACAACTGGAAACTGAAGACTCATATGCGTCAAAGGGATGTTAAGAAGTATTTCTTCAGCCACACAGTTTAGGA
Organism: Cherax quadricarinatus; assembly: GCF_026875155.1. Taxonomy (NCBI): domain Eukaryota; kingdom Metazoa; phylum Arthropoda; class Malacostraca; order Decapoda; family Parastacidae; genus Cherax; species Cherax quadricarinatus. Next base: position 25,162,383 of record NC_069455.1, on the reverse strand, counting down.
AGTGGAATAGTCTGGCAAGCGATGTAGTGGAGGCAGGAACTATATATAGTTTTAAGACGAGGTATGATAAAGCTCATAGAGCAGGGAGAGAGAGGACCTAGTAGCACTTAGTGAAGAGGCGGGGCCAGGAGCTGAGTCTCGACCCCTGCAACCACAATTAGGTGTGTACAATTAGGTAAGTACACACACACACACCTGAGAACAGCGTTCCGATACCTTAGTAAGGAATCGTTCAAGACACTGTACACCATGTACGTCAGGCCCATACTGGAGTATGCAGCACCTGTTTGGAACCCGCTCTTGATCAAGCACGTCAAGAAATTAGAGAAAGTTCAAAGGTTGCGACAAGGTTAGTTCCAAAGCTAAAGGGAATGTCCTATGAAGAAAGGTTAAGGGAAATCGGCCTGACGACACTGGAGGACAGGAGGGTCAGGGGAGATATGATAACGACATATAAAATACTGCGCAGAATAGACAAGGTGGACAAAGACAAGATGTTCCAGGGAGGGGACACAGAAACAAGAGGTCACAATTGGAAGTTGAAGACTCAGATGAATCAAAGGGATGTTAGGAAGTATTTCTTCAGTTATAGAGTTGTCAGGCAGTGGAATAGCCTAGAAAGTGATGTTTGGAGGCGGGAGAATAGACAAGGTGGACAAAGACAAGATGTTCCAGGGAGGGGACAAGAAACAAGAGGTCACAATTGGAAGTTGAAGACTCAGATGAATCAAAGGGATGTTAGGAAGTATTTCTTCAGTTATAGAGTTGTCAGGCAGTGGAATAGCCTAGAAAGTGATGTTTGGAGGCGGGAACCATACATAGTTTTAAGACGAGGTTTGATAAAGCTCATGGAGCAGGGAGAAAGAGGGCCCAGTAGCAACCAGTGAAGAGGCGGAGCCAGGAGCTAAGACTCGACCCCTGCAACCACAAATACGTGAGTACAAATAGGTGAGTGCAAACACACACACACACACACACACACACACACACACACACACACACACACACATAGGTCAAGCGTCTATCGACAAGCGCCTTTCACAAGTGGTACAATAATAATAATAATAATAATAATAATAATAATAATAATAATATAGTAACACACACAGAAGATGGGAGGACTGGGCAGAAGAGAAGCAGGCGAGAAGCAGGAGCACCGGGATTCAAAAGTGATGATACCAGTGATGTACAACCCATAATCGAACTGCAGGAGTCTAGGTCAAGAATATGGTTTGAGCACCTGAGCGATGGTGGACACACTGAGGGATTTCAACCACATGGAAACTGACTAGGAAAACCTGAATCCACCTCGGGAACCAGAGATGTGGAAGACGAATGCTAGAGGCGGTGCGGGAAAACTTCATGCACTAACATGTTAGGGATACTACCAGAGAGTGTGTGAGAGAGAGAGAGAGAGAGAGAGAGAGAGAGAGAGAGAGAGAGAGAGAGAGAGAGAGAGAGAGAGAGAGAGAGAGAGGAGAGGATGAGCCAGCAAGGCAGGGCCTCGTATCAAAAGGCAAATCTGACTCAGAGTTGTTATACAACCACATCAAGAAGACAACAACAGTCAAGGACCAACTAATTAGGCCGAGGACGGAAGGAAGGGAGCAAATATGTGAAGAGTTCAGCGCAGGGCAATATTCGCAGTGGAGACAGACTTCCAGCAAACTGAGGCAGTAGGGTACACCAGCAAGTGCTGGACACACTGCACACAAAAGTGGAGCTGTAGAAACTACTAGATGAACTAATATATCTCGAAGGCGATGGGCCCAGATAATATCTCTTCTTGAGTCCTGAGAGAAGGAGTACAACTGCCTGAGATGTGGAAGATAGTAAAGGTAGTCCCAATTATTAACAAAGAAAACAGACAGGCAGCATTAAACTAGAGACAAGTGTTGCTGACATGTATAGTATGTAAAGTCATAGAGAAGGTTATCACGGAATGAAATGTGGAGCATCATATAAAGTTAAATAAGCTCAATTACTGTATGTATTGGCAACTGTAAATCGTAATTGCCGACTTCTTCAAATGGGAAAGTTAATAAATCATCAATGAGAACTTTCGTAAACAAAGAACTGACATCAAAACTAACCAAATTCAGCTTCAACAACAAGAGCATCAACTGAGACCAGGTATACCATGTCCTAAATGAAATATGTTCAAAAGTTGTCTTAAATAATGTGGACCTTACTACGGAAGGAAGCGCTAACCAGGAAAGTGGAAAATATTGAGCTTAGGTAAGGGGCTCATACAGGATCCAGGAGAGTCGAGATAAGCTAAAAGCGATTAGTAAAATTGAAAAATTCGAAATATTTCTTTTTATATGACCAAAAACAAGGCACTTGCTCAGACAAGATGGAACTTACACAGATGACAACAAAGCAACAAGTGAGATACTGAAATTTCAATACGACTCTGTGTTTAGCGAGCCACTAATTAGTCTGAAGATCGACAATCCAAATAATTTTTTCTTGAATGAGCCTCAAAACCCTGTCAATGTTTGCCAAATTTCTAACATAACCCTAACTGAACTAGGCATTGATAAAGCCATTGACAACATGCCCATGCATTCAGCCCCAGGCCCAGACTCGTGGAACTGTGTGTTCATTAAGAACTGCAAGAAACCCCTCTCACGGGCCCTAAGTATACTATGGAAAACAAGGAGCATAGATTCAAGTGAGATTCCACAGTCACTAAAAACAACGGATATAGCCTCACTCCATAAAGGCGACAACAAAGCAATAGCTTAGAACTATAGACCAATAGCTCTAACGTCCCACATCATAAAAATCTTTGAAAGAGTTCAAAGAATCAAGATTGCAAACCACTTGGATTCCCAACAACCTGCACAATCCAGGCCAATATGGGTTCAGAGCAGGTCACTCCTGCCTCTCGCAACTACTGGACCACTATGATATGGTCTTAGATGCACTGGAAAACAAACAGAATGCAGATGATGTAGTACACAAAGAGTTTGCAGAAGCCATTGACAAGTGCGATTATGGTGCAATAGCACGCAAAATGGGTGCTAAAGGGATAACTGGCTAAGTGGGCAGACGAATCTTCAAGAGTAGTGATAAACAGAGTTAAATCGGAAGCTGCCAAGGTGAAGAGCTCTGTTCCACAAGACACAGTACTTGCAACAAGTACTCCCCTGTTGAATTAAATAGTCTAGCTCATTCCATAAATTTTACTGCTGTTTGAACAAAATAACCCATTATTTTCAATATCTTAATTATTAATTTAAATCATGATTTTAAATTCAAAATATACAGAAAACCATCAAATAACTTTTTCTGTGCACTATTATTCTTCACATCATGAGTTAAACCTTTTGTATTGTGATCCATGTCTTAGAGAGCACTGGATATTTGCAGCCCAGAGTTCAAACATGAAGAAATCTTAAGAATTATAAAATATATAATGATCTAAAATATCCAAAATACTTAACTGCTAAAAATATATTTAACTACTAAAAGACGGACAAACAATCATATTCAACAAAGAATATGTTGGTTCTCCCTTACCATGAAGACCTTCTTTGTATACCTTCTCTACTTAAGAATTTTAAAATCAAAGTTACATTTAAAATCTTGATAAGGTACAAAGAAAAATCTGATTAAAATTCCGCCCCAAAAATGATGCTGGTTGTGTCTACAAGATTCTCTGTAAAAAAAATTAATGAAGTTAATTACAGGCAAATTGGAAAAAGCCTTACCTGGAGTATACCTGGAGTATACCTGGAGTATACCTGGAGCATACCTGGAGTATACCTGGAGTATACCTGGAGCATACCTGGAGTATACCTGGAGTATACCTGGAGTATACCTGGAGTATACCTGGAGCATACCTGGAGTATACCTGGAGTATACCTGGAGTATACCTGGAGTATACCTAGAGTATACCTGGAGAGGGTTTCGTGGATCAATGCCCCCGCGGCCCGGTCTGTGACCAGGCCTGGTGGCGGATCAGGGCCTGATCAACCAGGCTGTTACTTCTCGCCCCACAAACCGACGTACAAACCACAGAAGTCTGAGCAAAGCTCAGACTTATGCAACTCAATTGTCCTTAAAGATTTGTTAAGTTATACCATAAATTAAGGAAAGATCCTGGACTTCACCTTACGAAAGGAGACACAGCAAATGCGATAGTAATTATGAACAAGGTAGATTATAGTGGAAAAATAAACATGATATTAGGAGACAGAGGAACTCAGGCGCCTCTTAAACCTGTTAAACCAAGTGTCACAGACAATGAATCAGCCACAATTATGTTATAATCTGAAGAAAGGACTAAACCCGTAGGGGTCATAGCCAAGTTGAATGGGAAGATTTCAAATTCGATTCAAGCAAGAGGAAGACACGTATAGTTCCTTGGATCAAGATCCCGTTACCAGCAACAAGGAAAAAATGATGAAATAGGAGCCTTTCAACAGTAATTAAGACAAAAATATAAACACAGGAATAACCTATGTAAGACTTGTTAATTAAGGCAGCCACGAGAGTAGCCTCATCAATCCTGCCCAAATTTTGAAGCTGATCCAGTAACTGTTCTCGAGTAATAAATGAAATTGGTGAGGTTAGGTTAGGTAAGGTTCGTCAGGAAACAGGACAAATGTTTCCTGACGCGGGTCTTAGTCAGATGATGACCCGCCTTTGGAGCTTTCGGTCATCTGACCGAGGCCTTCCGCTGGCTTACCGGTCCACCCCATTAAAAATTATGGTCATTTATAACCAGTCTGTCTATATGCCAAGAAATTGGTGATAAAGTGAACGACATTGTTTCTGACAGTGATCAGAAAACAGGAAAGTCTTCCCTCGTTAAATTGAGAAACTGCGTAAATCTGCGGACTTTTTTTTTTTTAAATTTACTTTTCACATATACACTCTATTGAAAATTATTCTCAAAACTGTGAGAAAAACATTTTATTGCTATTTTTTTTGGATATCCCAATGTGATCAGACTGTCAGTCACGCAGATCAAAACCAATACAAAAATACTTCTTATTAATATACACATACACTTAGAGTTTGAAGTTGATCTGAAGAAGCATTCACTTGTTATTAAAAGGAAACCAATTTGCTTAATAAAATTGGCAAATGGATATTTATGCTGTGTTTTAATAATAATAATAATATAATATCTTTCTTTACTACCAGTACATGTACAAGGTATACAGACCATAGCTGACATCAATGACATACGACTGTATAGAAAATCCCTTGTTGTGTTGAGCATTTCAGCAAATTAGGTGAAAAGTTGGTGGAAGGAAAAAAAGAAACAGGGAACATCCTTCGGTACCCTTTTTGGGATAGTCAAGAAGCGACACCTGTTGGTTATTACAGCGACTGAATATCTTCACTCACCTCATGTATACAAAGTTGGAGTGAAGAAGAGTAGTTGTGTCACCCAGAGAATATCTTGAGGTTACTGACAAGTGTCTTTCCTACCGCTTCATATATATAACAAGTGTCTGAATGGCGCTAGTATTTTTATGGCCAGCACTGTGATGTGCAGCGTAGTCAGCAAATATTTTTTTTCTTTGGGTTGTGCCGTTCACTGTTATCGTGAAGCCTATATGATAATGCCCTCTTGAGAAGACGCTGGTGAACGGCTGTTGATACCTTTGATATACCTTTGAAGAGTTTTGAGAGTTAATCTACTCTCTGAGCCCGGCCTTGGGCCAAGCTCGTCTGGTTCTTGCCTGGTCAACCAGGCTGTTGTTGCTGGAGGCCCGCTGCCCCACATATCCATCACAGCCTGGTTGGTCTGGCACCTGGTGAAGATACTTGACCAGTTTCCTCTTGAAGGCTTCTACACTTGTTCCAGCAGTGCTTCTGATATCTTCTGGTACGATGTTGAATAGTCTGGGACCCCGGATGTTGATACAGTGTTCCCTTATTGTCCCCACCGCACCCCTGCTCCTCACTGGGTTTATTTTACACTTCCTCCCATGTCTCTCACTCCAGTATGTTGCTATAGCAGTGTGCAGATTTTAGGACCAAGCCCTCGAGTACCTTCCAGGTATATATTATCATGTACTCTCTCTCCTCCGCTCCAACGAATACATGTTCAAAACTTGCAGGTGTTTCCAGTAGTTTAGGTACTTTACAGGCTTAATGTGAGCCGTAAACGATCTCTGTATTTGTTCCAGCTCCGATATTTCTCCTACTTTGAACGGGGCCGTCAGCACGAGGGAGCATTAGTGATTTGAAGAGTGTCACTACCGGTATTATTTCCCTTGTTTTGAAAGTTCTCAATACCCACCCCGTCATCTTCCTGGCTGTCGTGATCTTTGTCTTTTTATGGTCTTTAAAAGAAAGGTCCGCTGACATAATTATTCCCAGATCTTTTACGTGTTCCTTACGTTCTATTTGGTGACCCTCTTGAGTTTTGTATATAATGTTCCTTTTGAGTTCTTCATTCTTTCCATACGTAAGCAGCTGGAACTTATCACCAATGAACGTCATGTTGTTCTCCACTGCCCACTGGAAAACCCTGTTTATGTCTTTCTGTACTTTTTCAGTGTCCTCTACCATAGTGACTTTCATGCTTATTTTAGTGTCATCTGCAAATGATGATACAAAAGTGTGCCGGGTTTTTTTTATCTATGTCTGCCATGAGGATGAGAAACAGCAGAGGTACCAGGACAGTACCTTGGGGCACTGAGCTTTTGACCTCGCTGATGCTGGATCTTGCCCTGTTCACTACTACTTTTTGTGTTGTGTGTGTTAAGAACCCGAGAATCCATATGCCTACTTTCCCCGTAATGCCCGTGGCCTTTATTTTGTGTGCTATCATTCCACGATCGCATTTGCCAAATGCCTTTGCAAAATCTGTGTAAATCACATCTACATTTTGGTCGTCTTCCAACGTCTCCGTAATTCTGTCATAATGGCTCAGCCGCTCTGACAGACATGATCGTCCTGCCCTAAAACCATGCTGGTTCGGGTTATGCTGGCTGTGCTGGTCCATGAAATTTATAATCTGCCATCTCATTACTCTTTCGAAGATTTTTATGTGATAAGTTAGGTCTACTGGTCTGTAACTTTCAGCTAGTGCTCTACCACCTCCCTTTTGCAAAGGAGTTATGTCTGCACTCTTTAAGGCCTCCGGTATGTCACCTAGATCTAAACTCTTTCTCCAAAGAATACTGAGGGCTCGTGCTAGTGGTACTTTGCATTTCTTTATAAATAGAGCATTCCATGAATCTGGTCCAGGTGCTAAGTGAGTGGGCATGTTTCCCAGTTCTTTTTCGAAAACTATGGGATTTGTACTAATGCCAGTTAGTTGGTCTGCGCGGCCTTCTTCTGGAGTGAAAAATATTTCTGTATTTTCTACCTTACTGTCATGTAGTGGGTTGTTGAACACCGATTCATACTGTTCTTTTAGGATTTCACTCATTTCCTGTTCGTCGTCAGTATACGAGTCTTCTTCTGTGAGGTATGACATCCTAAGTTTTTGCTCTAATTCACTGATCTCTCGGCTAAGCCTGTCTTTCTTCTGTTGTAGCATATTTGTGTTTTTAAGTAATTTATTAACCCGTTTTCTTCTGTACCATCTCCTACGCTCTCTCTCTATATCTGATCTTCTTCTGGGTTTCCTCAATGGTACATGTTTCATACATACTTCGTACGCTTCTCCATTCAGCTTCTCTAGGCACTGGTGGGGATTTAGGGTGCTCATGTCTGATTCCCAGGGTATGTCTGCTAGCTCATGGTTTATTTTTTCCCAATCAGTTCTATGGTTGTTAAAATTAAACTAACATTAGTGACACAGTTTCCTAACCATGAGTTAATACTCGTTCGAACTTCTATGATGTTATGATCAGAGTATATTGTCTTTGTAACTGTTATGTCTCTCATCAGTTCCTCGTTGTTTGTGAATATCAAATCCAGGATATTTTCATTTCTAATTGGATGAATTACTTTTCACAAAGCCTCATTAGTTCCCTGGTATGTACCTGTTGAACCAGGGTGCTTCCCGGAGATATTTTTGGTATAACATTACGTTGTGCCATCTTCCATTTCACATGAGGGAGATTAAAATCTCCAAGGAGTAAAATATTTGGTGTGGGATTTTCTAGTCTATCCAGATAACTATCTATCTTCCTTAGCTGATCTGTGAATTCCTCAGTAGTTGCTGATGGTGGTTTGTATACTAGGATAATTACCAAATTCCTATTTTCTTGAGAACTAGAAATACCCCTTACGTTCCTCGTATCAAGCCTAGTAGCACACATACCTCAGGCGCAGTATGATCCTTATGGATTTAACACTTTATGTGTCTGCGTTCTTTTACTGAATATACACTATGTGACTCTTCATCCAGTTTTCTCATATTTATGTCTTTTTTGTATTACCTTGTCAACTACTCTTTTCACTCTTCATTCTTGGTTATGTTATGGACCCGGGTTGACGAGATCATGTAAACAAAGACTAGTGGAAATGAGGTATAGTCGATGATCGTGTTCGTGAGAGTTTAGTAGACAGTAATGGGAAGAAAGGCAGTTGGATGATTGCTTCAAAAATGCGTGCAGCAGTGACATAAATAAGAGCAGTAAGTAATAATCATCTCTGATTTAGCATACATTGAAACGATAGTGAGGACGATATGAGGCTGCTGGTGGAACTAGCCTACTCATTATTCCTCCTGAAGGAATAATGATTCAAGCAGCATTCCCTCAGGAATGAAAGGAATGAAGAGTCAAACAAGCCACTTCTTCATTTCTACAACTAAACACTTGAGACGAGAACAGTGACAAACAAGGAGAGTACAAACGTCATCCTGAAGCATCAGCAGGTTTCAAAAGTCTCATACAGTGCCACATAAAACTAATGATGGCTTACAGAAGGCTCATAAAGATCGTTTAAGAAAGAGATGGATGGACAGAAAGCATTTTCCTCAACTGCAGGAAGGTCTTTGAGATAAGACAGAATTGCAGAAATCATCTGGGGGAACTGAAACTACGTTTTTAAGATTATTAAATACCCGAGGAAAAAAAAGGGCATCGAGTCACATTGAAAGAAAACTATATAAATACGCGAATTTACTTTTACTATGTTCATCAATGTTCAGCTCTTGGTCCCTCACTATTTGTGAGACATATAAATAGTGTTCCAGGTGAGCTAAAAAATCTTAATAACATGAAGGAGCGAGAAGATTATAGCAAACTGCAGGATGACCTGGGCACACACACACACACACACACACACACACACACACACACACACACACACAACACACACACACACACACACACGAGGTGTCAGAGTGGGCGCCTGTGACAAGCGGGGTTCCACAGGGGTCAGTCCTAGGACCTGTGCTGTTCTTGGTATACGTGAACGACATAACGGAAGGGATAGACTCAGAAGTGTCCTTGTTTGCAGACGATGTAAGTTAATGAGAAGAATCGAATCGGACGAGGATCAGGCAGGACTACAAAGAGATCTGGACAGGCTACAAGCCTGGTCCAGCAACGGGCCCTCCTAGAATTTAACCCTGCCAAATGCAAAGTCTGAAGATTGGGGAAGGGGAAAGAAGACCGCAGACACAATATAGTTAGATGGCCAAAGACTGCAAACCTCACTAAGGAAAAAGATCTGGGGGGGAGTATAAAAACCGAAACTATCTCCTGAGGCGCACATCAATCAGATAATGCTGCAGCATACGGGCGCCTGGCAAACTCTAAAGGATAGCGTTCCGATACCTCATAAGATTCGTTTAAGACTCTGTAACACCATCTACGTCAGGCCCCTACTGGAGTATGCAGCACCAGTTGGAATCCACACCTATCAAGCACGTCAAGAAATTAGAGAAAGTGCAAAGGTTTGCAACAAGACTAGTCCCAGAGCTACGGGGATTGTCCTATGAAGAAAGGTTAGGGAAATCGGGCCTGACGACACTGGAGGCCAGGAGGTCAGGGGAGACATGAAAAACGACATATAAAATACTGCGCGGAATAGACGAGGTGGACAAAGACGGGATGTTCCAGAGATGGGACACAGACACAAGAGGGCCCCAATTGGAATTGAAGACTCAGATGAATCAAAGGGATGTTAGGAAGTATTTCTTCAGTCATAGAGTAGTCAGGCCATGGAATAGCCTAGAAAGTGATGTGGTGGAGGCAGGAACCATACATAGTTTTAAGGCGAGGTATGATAGAGCTCATGGGGCAGGGAGAGAGAGGACCTAGTAGCAATCAGCGAAGAGGCGGGGCCAGGAGCTGTGACTCGACCCCTGCAACCACAAATAGGTGAGTGAGTACACACACACACACACACACACACACATACACACATACACACATTAAGCTTATAAACGACAACCAGCACGGACTACATCCACGCACATTCAAACATCCCAGTTTTATAAAGCTTTTCTTCTCTTTTTTAGTAAATGTCTACAGGAGAAGGGGTTACTAGCCCATTGCTCCCGGCATTTTAGTCGCCTCATACGACACGCATGGCTTACGGAGGAAATATTATTTTCCACTTCTCCATGGACAATAGAAGAAATAAAGAAGAACAAGAGCTATTTAGGAAAAGGAGAAAAAACCTAGATGTATGTATATATATATGCATGTGCGTGTCTGTGAAGTGTGACCAAAGTGTAAGTAGGAGTAGCAAGATATCCCTGTTATCTACCGTGTTTATGAGACAGAAAAAGAAACCAGCATCCTACCAAACATGCAAAAGAGTTACAGGTTTCTGTTTCACAGTCATCTGGCAGGACGGTAGTACTTCCCTGGGTGGTTGCTGTCTACCAACCTACTATATATATAAATATATATATATAATATATATATATATTTTATTATATATATATATATATATATATATATATTTTTTATTATTTTTTTTTATTATCACACCGGCCGATTCCCACCAAGCAGGGTGGCCCGAAAAAAAAAAACTTTCACCATCATTCACTCCATCACTGTCTTTCCAGAAGGGGGCTTACACTACAGTTTTTAAACTGCAACATTAACACCCCTCCCCTTTAGAGTTTCAGGCACTGTACTTCCCATCTCCAGGACTCAAGTCCGGCCTGCCGGTTTCCCTGAATCCCTTCAAAATGTTACTTTGCTCACACTCCAACAGCACGTCAAGTATTAAAAACCATTTGTCTCCATTCACTCCTATCAAAACGCCACCATGCCCCCGGAGTCCAACCCCTCGCACAAAAAAACCCCTTTTACCCCCTCCCCCAACCCTTTCCCAGCCGACCCCTACCCCCCCTTTCCCTTCCCCACAAATGTTACTCTTGAAGTCATTCGTTTTGCTCCAATCTCTCTACAGTCCGAACCACCTCAACAAACCCTTCCTCAGCCCCGGACAACATTTTTTGGGAAACCCGCACCTCCTCCAACCCAAACTACGAATTCTCGCATTAAAATTTTACACCACAATTGCTCCAACAAACATCTCCACTGCCTCCACCTTCTCCTCGCTGCAACATTCATCACCACCTTTCACCCCATATAAAGCGTTTTTAAAACATACTCTCAACATTCCCCCCTTTTCCCCCAAGACAAAGTTTTTTGCTCCACAGACCCAAGTGCACCACCACTCTTTTTCCCCATAATTCTATATTCACCTCATCTTTCAAGACCATCCGCTGACACGTCCACTCCCAAATATCTAAAAACGTTCACCTCCCCCATATCTTCCCTCCAATCTGATATTCAAACTTTCATCACCTAATCTTTTTGTTACCTCATAACCTTCTCTTTTCCCATTCACCTTTAATTTTTTTTTTTTTTGCACACCCTAAAACCCAAAATTCATCCACCAATCTCGCAAATTCTCTTCAGAATCTCCAAGAGCACAGTTGTCCCTCACAAAGAGCAGCTGTGACAACTCCCACTTTTTTTTGGGATTCTTTTTCTTTTAACCCACGGGCCCCCTTGCCAAGACCCCCATTTACTTCTCTTACAACCCCATCTATAAAAAATTAAAAAACCACGGGACATACCTCCTTGCTAAGGCCTACTTTTTTCTGGAAAAAATTTCCCTCTTTCCCACATACTCTAACTTGACCTCACTATCCTCGAAAAAATCTTCACCTTTCAGTAACCCACCTCCTACACCATACACTTGCAACGCCCCATTGCCCCCCTATCCACCCTGTCATAACCCTTTTTACCGGTACACTCAACAGACTTATCCCCCTAAAATTTTTTTGCATCTTTTTTACCCCTTTCCCTTATAAAAAGGAACTAGCAGCTCTCTGCCAATCCCTGGGACCTTTACCCTCTTCCATACATTTTTTTTAATTGCCCAACCCCCCAAAATTATCCCCCCCTGTTTTAAAACATTTCATTTTTAAATCCCTCAATCCCGGCTCCTTACCCCCTTTCATTTTTCCCACTGCCTCACGAAAATCCCCAACTCACAAATGGCTCTTCCTCACTCCTACAAGTGCATTCCTCCTTTCCCTATACACGAAATCACAGCTTCCCTATCTTCATCAACATTTAACAATTTCCCCAAAATTTTCCTTCCATTTCCAATACCCTAACCTCCATTTTTTAAATCTCCTCTCCCATTTTTTTAAATGACAAATCCTTTTTTTCTCTAGGCTTTCTTAAACTTGTTAATTCACTCCAAAACTTTTTTCTTATTTTCAACAAAATTTGTTGATAACATCTCCCCCACTCCTCATTTGCTCCCCTTTTTTACTTCTTCACCACTCTCTTAATCCCCTTTTTTTTCTCCCTAACTCTTCCCTCCTTGCATCACTTCATTTTTAAAAATTCCATATCTAACTTTTTCTCCCTTAACTCTTTCTCTCATTTTACCTTTTGTCCTCCCCCCTGCCCCCACTTTCCCGTAACCACAAACTTTGTGAAACACTCAAAAACTACTTTTTTAAAACCCACCCCCTACCTCTTCGACCCCCTTGCCTATGCTCTCATTAGCCCCTCTATCTACCAAACAAATCCAACAAACACTGTCATTTCCCCCTACATCATATGGGGTTATACTTATTTATCCTCTTTCTTAAAAAATTTTTTTAACATAACTAAACCCCCTTTTTATACAAAGTTTAATCAAAGGGCTCCATTACATTTTCACCTGGCCCCCCAAACTTTCCTCCACCCCTCTCAAAAGTTTCTCCTACTTTAGCATTCAAGTCCCCTACCACAATTACTCTCTCCTTGGTTCAAAGGCTCCCTTTCATTCCTTAACAACTCCCAAAATCTCCTCTCTCCCGCATTTCCCCTTCTCCGGTGCATACACGCTTATTTTGACCCACTTCTCGCATCCAAAACCTTTTCTTTAATCCCCATAATTCTTGAATTTACACATTTTTTTTCCTTTTTTTTTTCTCCTTCCATAACTGAACATTTAACTTTTGACCCTTCCTTTCTCTAACCTCTCAGATACCCGATTTAATCCCCTTTAATTTTCCCCCCCCTGAAACCTCCTCCCCCTTGCTTTGTTTCGCTTAGGGCCAGGAATCCAACTTTTTTTCCTTCATCATCAGCAAAACATCGTTTTCTTGTCATCCCACTGCATCCCGACATTTTTGCAACCCCCGTTTTATAAAGTTTTTTCTTCTCTTTTTTTTGAATTGTATACATGAGAAGGGGGTTTCTAGCCCCTTTCTCCCGGGATTTTGCGCCCCATACGACACCTCAAGTTTCAGGTTTTTTGTTTTTACCCGTCATCTGGGGGCCCGGGAGTACTTCCCTGGGTTTTGGTTTCTGTCTACCAACCCACTACCAAGAACTCAATTTTAAAAATTTGATCCTTTCTGAGTTTTCTCTTTTTTTTTTTAAAGTATATTTTTTCATTTATTTTAGTGTAAAAATTAAAATTTTGTTCCAAAATATCTTAGAAAACTTAAAATGAAATTATTGCAACAAGCGCAATTTTAAATTTTGCCTAATTCAACTAAAATTTTTTTTAGATAAATTAACAAAATTTAATTTAAAAAACAAACAACGGGCCCTATTTTTTTGTTGGTTTTAAAAATGATTTTTGCGCTGCAATTTTTTCCAAAATAGCAAGTTTTACCTATTCAGGATGGCACAGACACACACACACACAGTCAGGAAGGGGAATAGCCTAGCTAGTGAGGAAGTGGAGGTAGGAACCATACACAGCTTTAAGATGAGGTATGATAAAGTTCATGGAGCAGGGAGAGAGAGGACCTAGTAGCACTATTAGATCTACAAAGGGATCTGGACAGGCTGCAGACTTGGTCCAGCAATTGGCTCCTGGAATTCATCCCCACCAAGTGCGAAGTCATGAAGATTGGGGAAGGGCAAAGAAGACCGCAGACGAAATACAGTCTAGGGGGCCAAAGACTACAAACTTCGCTCAAAGAAAAAGATCTTGGGGTGAGTATAACACCAGGCACATCTCCTGAAGCGCACATCAACCAAATAACTGCTGCAGCATATGGGCGCATGGCAAACCTCAGAACAGCATTCCGACGTCTTAATAAGGAATCGTTCAGGACCCTGTACACCGTGTACGTTAGGCCCATATTGGAGTATGCGGCACCAGTTTGGAACCCACACCTAGCCAAGCACATGAAGAAACTAGAGAAAGTGCAAAGGTTTGCAGCAAGACTAGTCCCAGAGTTAAGGGGAATGTCCTACAAAGAAAGGTTAAGGGAAATCGGCCTGACGACACTGGATGACAGGAGAGTCGGGGGAGATATGATAATGACATACAAAATACTGCGACGAATAGACAAGGTGGACAAAGATAGATTGTTCAAGAGATGGGGCGCAGAAACAAGAGGTCACAATTAGAAGTTGAAGACTCAGATGAGTCAAAGGGATGTTAGGAAGTATTTCTTCAGTCATAGAGTAGTCAGGCCGTGGAATAGCCTAGAAAGTGACGTAGTGGAGGCAGGAACCATACATAGTTTTAAGACGAGGTTTGATAAAGCTCATGGGGCAGGGAGAGAGAGGACCTAGTAGCAATCAGTGAAGAGGCGGGGCCAGGAGCTATGACTCGACCCTTGCAACCACAAATAGGCGAGTACAAATAGATGAGTATACACGTGTCACAAACCGACTGGAGTTTTATAACAGAAGACACAGAGAGAGAGGGTTGGGGGCAATTGCAATTTTCTTGGACTGCAAGAAGGCCTTCGACACAGTTACGAAATGTAAACATTGCTAGATGAACTATTGTCACACCTTGCGTCATTAAGTACTGGAGTGCGATAAAATTAATGAATTCAGAGACAACTCACTCAGAAATATTCAGGATATATCCAAGTATTTTATCCACAGTGGTATATTACAGACACTTGTGTGTGTGTGTGTGTGTGTGTGTGTGTGTGTGTGTGTGTGTGTGTGTGTGTGTGTGTGTATGTGTGTGTGTGTGTGTGTGTGTGTGTGTGTACTCACCTCACCTAATTGTACTCACCTAATTGAGGTTGCAGGGTCGAGACTCAGCTCCTAGCCCCGCCTCTTCACTGATCGCTACTAGGTCCTCCCTCTCTCTGCTTCCCTGAGCTTTGTCATACCTCGTCTTAAAGCTATGTATGGTTTCCTGCCCCCACTACATCACTTGCTAGATATTCCACTTACTGACGACTCTATGACTGAAGAAATTTTTCCCTAACATCCCTGTGACTCGTCTGAGCTTCAGCTTCCAATTGTGACCCTTGTTTCTGTGTCCCATCTCTGGAACCTCCGTCTCTGTCCACCTTATCTATTCCACGCAGGTATTTTGTATGTCGTTACCACGTTTCCCCTGCCCCTCCTGTCCTCCAGTGTCCTATTACCCGATTTCGCTCAACTTTTCATCGTAGGACATTCCTCTGAGCTCCGGAAATAGCCTTGTTGAAACCTTTGTACTTTCTCCAATTTTCTTGACGTGCTTGACCAGGTGTGGGTTCCAAACTGGTGCTGCATACTCCAGTATGGCCCTGATGTACACAGAGTACAGTGTCTTGAATGATTCCTTATAAAGTATTGGAAGGCTATTTTCGGGTTTGCAGGGCGCCCATATGCTGCAGCAATTATATGGTTGATGTTTGCCTCGGGAGACGTGTCGGTGTTATGGTCCCCCCAAGATCTTTCTCCTTGAGTGAGGTTTTCAGTCTTTGTCCACCTAGGCTATACTCTGTTGCGTCTTCTTTGCTCTTCCCCAATCTTCATGACTTTGTATTTAGCAGGGTTGAATTCGAGAAGCCAGTTGGTGAATCACGTGTCCAACCTGTCCAGGTCTCTTTGTAGTCCTGCCTGATCCTCATTGATTTAATTTTCTTTAAAATTCACATCATTTGCAAACAGGGACACTTCAGAGTCAAATCCTTCCATCATGTCATTCACATATATCAAAATAACACTGTTTCCCTATGGACCTCGCTCGTCACAGGTGCCCACTGTGATACCTCAAACACGTACCATGACTCGTTGTTGCCTCCCTGTCAGGTATTCTCTGATTCGTTGCAGTGCCCTTCTGTTATATGTGCCTGATCCTCCAGCTTCTGTACTATGGAAATAAATGGTATAAAATACCGACACAATGGAAATCTAAAACAATTTTGCAGTATAATGTGATCCTTTATTGACAACGTTTCGCCCACACAGTGGTCTTTTTCAAGTCACAAAACAGATCTACCTGGGGTGGAAAGTACGCGAGTATTTTTTAGTACATACCCCGCGTACCTTCCACCCCCGGTAGATCGTTGTTTGTGACTTGAAAAAGCCCACTGTGTGGGCGAAACGTTGTCAATAAAGGATCACATTATACTGCACTTCTGTTTTATTTTTCCCGCTTCTGTACTAATCTCTTGTGAGGAACTGTGTTGAAGGCCTTCCTTTCCCGTCCAGGAAAAAGAAATCAACCCACCCTCTCTCTCCCTGTCTTACTTCTGTTACTTTATCACAAAACTCTAGAAGATTTTGTGACACAGGATTTGCCTTCCATGAATCCTTGTGGTTGTTGTTTATAATCTTGTTCCATTCCAGGTGCTCCACCACTCCCTCCTGATAATCTTCTCCATGACTTTGCATACTATACACGTCAGAGGGGCACTGGCTGTAGTTTAGTGCCATGTTTCTGTTTCCAATGTTAAAAATGGGGACTACATTTGCCGTCTTCCAAACCTCAGGGAGTTTTCCCAGTTTCAAAGGGATGTATTGAAGATTGCGGTTAGTGGCATGCACAGCACCTCTGCTCCTTCTCTAAGGACCCACGTGGAGATGTCTGGTCTCATCGCCTTTGAAGTATTAAAGTCACTTAGCAGCTTCTGCACCTCCTCCTCTGTTGTTTGTATGTCACCCAACACTTGTTGGTATGTTCCCCTCTGTGCTGTCTTCCCAGAGCCCTTCCTGTCTCTATTGTAAATACTTCCTTAAATCTCCTGTTGAGCTCATCACATACCTCTTGATCGTTTCTTCTGAGTTCCCCACCTTCTGTCCTCAGCCTGATCACCTGGTCTTTGACTGTTGTCTTCCTCCTGATGTGGCTATACAGAAGTTTCGGGTCAGACTTGACTTTCGATGCTATGCTATTTTCATACTGTAGCTGGACCTCCCTCCTTACCTGTGCATACTTGTTCCTGGCTCTTCAACTAATCTTTTTATTTTCCAGTGTTCTTTGCTTTCTGTACATTTTCCATTCTCTATTGCACTTAGTTTTTGCCGGCATACACCGTCGAGCAAACCAGGGGCTCGTTCTGATCTTCCCATTATTTCTGTTGCCCTTGGGAACAAACCTTTCCTCTGCCTCCTTGCATTTTTTGTTACGTATTCCTCATTTTGTTTACTGATTTTCCCCACCAGTTCTTTTGTCCCATTAAATCTCCAGCAGGAAGTTTCTTAAACCTATGAAAGTCCCCCCTTTGATAGTCTGGCTTTTCCTATTCAACTCCTGTTACCCTCTCCGCTTGTAACTCTACTATGTATTCAAAGCACAGAACCACGTGGTCACTAGCTCCTAAGGGCTTCTCATATGTGATGTCCTCAATGTCTGAACTGCTCAGGGTGAACACAAGGTCCAGTCTTGCTGGTTCATCCTCCCCTCTCTGGTAGTGTCCTTAACATGTTGAGGCATGAGGTTTTCCAGTACCACATCCACCATCTCGGCTCTCCATGTTTTGGGACCCCAGTGTGGCTCCAGGTTTTCCCAATTGATCTCCCTGTAGTTGAAATCGTCCATGACCAGAAACTTTGCTCTGCTCGAGTGAGCTCTTCTTCCCAACCTCAGCCAATGTGTCCCACATTGCTCTGTTGCTCGCTTCATATTCCTCTCGTGGCCTCCTGCAGTTCTGTGGTGGGTTATAGATCACTGCAAAAGACTACCTTGTGCTCCCCGACTGAAGTGTACCTACTATGCATTCCTTTCTAAAATCTCATCCATGCCTCCCATTTCCACGAATTTCCATCTTTTTTTTTTACAAGCAGTTTTAACCCTTCCTCCCCCTCTGCCCCTTCTATCTTTCCTCAGGATCTGGTATCCTGGTGGAAGATTGCATCTATTATTGTCTCAGTGAGTTTCGTTTCTGTGATGCTATGTTGTCTGGGTACTTCTCATTGATTCTTTTATACCACTCCTCGTATTTATTCGTTAATCCATCCGCATTCGTGTACCAAACCTACAGTTTCTGTTCTAAAACTGTGGTCCTGGAAGAATTTGGGGTTGGGAGAGCAAAAGCCCTGGGGGGGCCCATGGGGTGTTGCAGTGGGGGTGGGGGCAGAGTTCCATAGGGGTTGCTGTAGGGGTGGGGTTGGTGGTGTGGACTTGGGGACAGAGGGATTGGTGTGATTGTTGGTTTAGATTGTTCAGTTGCCTTGGACTGTTGTGGTTGGAGTCCTTCTGCGGGTGTTATGGGAGGCATGTTTTGCCTTTCCTCCTGTGTCTAGGTTATTCTGCTTTTCTTTGTCATTTCCTCTCATTCCTCTTTTCGTTTTTTTCACTCTCTCTTTCAGTATCATCCTTTCCTCTTGCGTTCTGTCTCGATCGAAGTACACACTCTGGAACTCTGGTTTGTCTCTCAGCCATGCTTTCTCCTGAAGGATTATGGATCGAGTTGATTCTGTCTTGAAAATTACTTTGAGAGGCCATTTCCTTCTCCTTGAGAACCACCCAGTTCTATGAAAAATTGTCACCAGGGTCATGTCGCCCTTGCCTATCACTTTCATGATACCTTCAATCGCTTTTTTCTCCTCCTGTTTTCTTTCATCATAGGTTTCCCCTTTGGCTTCCAGGAACCCATAGACAAAAACTGATCTCTCCCTTTCTTCCTCCCACTGTTTCTCCCATTGTGTCCTCTGAGGTGTTTTAGATCCTTCCCTTGGAGCGTTCCTTCCTTCAATCCCTTCCCTAGCTGAGGCCCCTATGCTCATTGGTCTGTCTTTCCTGCTCAGCTGTTCCTGGCCTCTGCAAGTGTCTGGTAGAGTCCTTGCATACATCATATCTCAATGTCTTCCGACCTCTCATTTGTTCCTAGTGTGATCCCTGTCTTTGCCTTGGTCCCGTGTGGGTCTGACAGGGCCTTTGCTTACAGTATAGCTTCTTTGCTCCCTCCAGTCCCCTTGTCTGTGTCTGATATAGAAGTTCCTGATGCTATGTCTGTATTGTTATTTTTTTCTTTAGGCTGTTTCAGATTTCTCAATTCCTTTTGTAAGCACTGTACCTTGGCTCCTGCTACTATGGCATGTTGCTTCCATTTCTGCTCTCTGCAGCTATCATCTCCTCCATCCTCCTTCCAAGCTTTTCTAACTCAAGGAGAAAGATCTTGGGGTGAGTATAATAATGAGCACGTCTCCAGAAGCATACATCAACCAGATAACTGCTGCAGCATATGGGCGCCTGGAAAACCAGAGAATAGCCTTCTGATACCTCAGTAAGGAATCGTTCAAGACTCTGTACACCGTGTACTTCAGGCTCATACTGGAGTATGCAGCACCAGTTTGGAACCCACACCTGGTCAAGCACGTCAAGAAATTAGAGAAAGTGTGAAGGTTTGCAAAAAGGCTAGTTCCAGAGCTAAGGGAAATGTCCTACGAAGAGAGGTTAAGAGAAATCAGCCTGACGACACTGGAGGACAGGAGGGTTAGGGAAAACATGATAACAACATAAAAAACACTGCATGAAATATATAAGGTGGACAGAGACAGGAAGTTCCAGAGAGGGGACAGAGAAACAAGGGGGTCACATTGGAAGTCAAAGGGATGTTAGGAAGTATTTCTTCAGTCACAGAGTTGTCAGGAAGTGGAATAGTCTAGCAAGTGATGTAGTGGAGGCAGGAACCATACATAGTTTTAAGATGAGGTATGATAAAGGTCATGGAGCAGGGAGAGAGAGGACCTAGTAACGACCAGTGAAGAGGCGAGGCCAGGAGCTGAATCTCGACCCCTGCAACCACAATTAGGTGAGTACACACACAGACACACACACAGGCACACACACACACACACACACACACACACACACACACACACACACACACACACACACACACACACACACACACACACACACACACACACACATAAAGAAACTAGAGAAAGTGCAAAGGTTTGCAACAAGACTAGTCCCAGAGCTAAGAGGTATGTCCTACGAGGAGAGGTTAAGGGAAATCAACCTGACGACACTGGAGGACAGGAGAGATAGGGGGGACATGATAACGACATACAAAATACTGAGGGGAATTGACAAGGTGGACAAAGACAGGATGTTCCAGAGTTTGGACACAGTAACAAGGGGACACAGTTGGAAGCTAAAGACACAGATGAATCACAGGGATGTTAGGAAGTATTTCTTCAGCCACAGAGTAGTCAGTAAGTGGAATAGTTTGGGAAGCGATGTAGTGGAGGCAGGATCCATACATAGCTTTAAGCAGAGGTATGATAAAGCTCACGGCTCGGGGAGAGTGACCTAGTAGCGATCAGTGAAGAGGCGGGGCCAGGAGCTCGGACTCGACCCCCGCAACCTCAACTAGGTGAGTACAACTAGGTGAGTACACACACACACACCGAGCATATCTCCTGAGGCACACATCAATCAGATAACTGCTGCAGCATACGGGCGCCTGGCAAACCTACGGATAGCGTTCCGATACCTCAGTAAGGATTCGTTTAAGACTCTGTATACCATCTACGTCAGGCCCATACTGGAGTATGCAGCACCAGTTTGGAATCCACACCTAGTCAAGCACGTCAAGAAATTAGAGAAAGTGCAAAGGTTTGCAACAAGACTAGTCCCAGAGCTACGGGGATTGTCCTACGAAGAAAAGTTGAGGGAAATCGGCCTGACGACACTGGAGGACAGGAGGGTCAGGGGAGACATGATAACGACATATAAAATACTGCGCGGAATAGACAAGGTGGGGAAAGACGGGATGTTCCAGAGATGGGACACAGACACAAGAGGTTGCAATTGGAAGTTGAAGATTCAGATGAATCAAAGGGATGTTAGGAAGTATTTCTTCAGTCATAGAGTAGTCAGGCCATGGAATAGCCTAGAAAGGGATGTAGTGGAAGCAGGAACCATACATAGTTTTAAGGCGAGGTATGATAGAGCTCATGGGGCAGGGAGAGACAGGACCTAGTAGCAATCAGCGAAGAGGCGGGGCCAGGAGCTGTGACTCGGCCCCTGCAACCACAAATAGGTGAGTACACACACACAATGAGAAATCCCCAGACATCATAGCACTTACAGAAACAAAACTCACGGAGACAATAACAGATGCAATCTTCCCACCAGGATACCAGATCATGAGGAAAGATAGAAGGGGCAGAGGGAGAGGAGGGGTTGCTCTGCTCATAAAAAAACAGATGGAAATTCGAGAAAATTGGAGGCATAGACGAGACGGGAGAAAGAGATTACACAGTAGGTACACTTCAGTCTGGGGAGCACAAGGTGGTCTTTGCAGTGATGTATAATCCACCACAGAACTGCAGGAGGCCAAGATAGGAATATGAAGAGAGCAACAGAGCAATGGTGGACACACTTGCTGAGGTGGCAAGAAGAGCTCACTTCAGCAGAGCAAGTTGCTGGTTATGGGGGATTTCAACCACAGGGAGATTGACTGGGAAAACCTGGAGCCACATGGGGGTCCCGAAACATGGAGAGCCAAGATGTTGGACGTGGTGCTGGAAAACCTCATGCACCAACATGTTAAGGACACTACCAGAGTGAGAGAGGAGGATGAACAAGCAAGATTGGACCTTGTGTTCACCCTGAGCAGTTCAGACATTGAGGACATCACGTATGACAGTCCCCTAGGAGCTAGCGACCACGTGGTTCTGTGCTTTGAATACATAGTACAGTTGCAAGTGGAGAGAGAGTAACAGGAGTTGAATGGGAAAAGCCTGACTATAAAAGAGGGGACTACATAGGGTTGAGGAACTTCCTGCAGGAGGTTCCGTTGGACAGAGAACTGGCAGGAAAGCCAGTAAATTAAATGATGGAATATGTAACAAAAAAAAATGCAAGGAGGCAGTGGAAAGGTTTGTTCCCAAGGGCAACAGAAACAATGGGAAGACCAGAACGAGCCCCTGGTTTACCCGACGGTGTAAGGAGGCAAAAACAAAGTGCAATGGAGAATGGAAAAAGTACAGAAGGCAGAGAACACACGAAAATAGGGAGATCAGTCGCAGAGCCAGGAACGAGTATGCACAGGTAAGGAGGGAGGCCCAGCGACAGTATGAAAATGACATAGCATCGAAAATCAAGACTGACCCGAAACTGTTGTATAGCCACATCAGGAGGAAGACAACAGTCAAAAACCAGGTGATCAGATTGAGGATAGAAGGTGGAGAACTCACAACAAATGATCAGGTGGTATGTGAGGAGCTAAACAGGAGATTTAAGGAAGTTTTTACAGTATAGACAGGAAGGGCTGTGGGAAGACAGCACAGAAGGGAACATCAAGAGGGAATATACCAACAAGTGTTGGATGACATACGAACAACCGAGGAGGAGGTGCAGAAGCTGCTAAGTGACCTTGATACCTCAAAGGCGATGGGACCGGACATCTCCACGTGGGTCCTAAGAGAAAGGGCAGAGATGCTGTGCGTGCCTCTAACCACAATCTTCAACACATCCCTTGAAACTGGGCAACTACCTGAGAAATGGAAGACAGCAAATGTAGTCCCCATATTTAAGAAAGGAAACAGAAATGAGGCACTAAACTACAGAACTATGTCTCTGACATATATTGTGTGCAAAGTCATGGAGAAGATTATCTGGAGGAGAGTGGTGGAACACCTGGAACGGAACAAGATTATAAATGAAAACCAGCATGGGTTCATGGAAGGCAAATCCTGTGTCACAAAGCTCTTGGAGTTTTATGACAAGGTAACAGAAGCAAGACACGAGAGAGAGGGGTGGGTTGATTGCGTTTTCCTAGACTGCAGGAAGGCCTTTGACACAGTTCCCCACAAGAGATTAGTGCAGAAGCTGGACGATCAGGCGCATATAACATGGAGGGCACTACATTGGATCAGGGAATACCTGACAGGGAGGCAGCAACGAGTCATGGTACGTGAAGAGGTATCACAGTGGGCGCCTGTTACGAGCGGGGTCCCACAGGGGTCAGTTCTAGGACCAGTGCTATTTTGATATATGCGAACGACATGGTGGAAGGAATAGACTCTGAAGTGTCCCTATTCGCAGATGATATGAAGTTGATGAGAAGA
The DNA here is from genome assembly GCF_026875155.1 of Cherax quadricarinatus. NCBI lineage: Eukaryota > Metazoa > Arthropoda > Malacostraca > Decapoda > Parastacidae > Cherax > Cherax quadricarinatus. Next base: position 25,138,756 of record NC_069455.1, on the reverse strand, counting down.
ATTAAATCTGATGAGGATGATGCAGGACTGCAAAGAGACCTGGACAGGCTGGACATGTCGTCCAGAAACTGGCTTCTCGAATTCAATCCTGCCAAATGCAAAGTCATAAAGATTGGAGAGGGGCAAAGAAGACCGCAGGCAGAGTATAGGCTAGGTGGACAAAGACTATAGACCTCACTCAGGGAGAAAGACCTTGGGGTGACCATAACCCCGAGCACGTCACCGGACGCACACATCAACCAAATAACTGCTGCAGCATACGGGCGCCTGGCAAACCTGAGAATAAGGAATCGTTCAAGACACTGTACACTGTGTATGTTAGGCCCATACTGGAGTATGCAGCACCAGTCTGGAACCCACACCTGGTCAAGCACGTCAAGAAGTTGAGAAATTTAAAAGGTTTGCAATAAGGCTAGTTCCCAGAGCTCAGGGGAATGTCATGCGAGGAAGGTTGAGGGAAATCGGAGGACGCCCACTGGAGGACAGAAGGTCAGGGGAGACATGAAAAACGACATACAAGATACTGCGGTAATAGACAAGGTGGACAGAGATAGGATTTTCCCAGAGAGGGGACACAGAAACAAAAGGTTACAACTGGAGCTGAAACTCAGACGAGTCACAGGGGACGTTAGGAAGTATTTAATCAGTCTAGAGTCGTCAGGAAGTGGAATAGCCTACAAGTGAAGTAGTGGAGGGAGGAACATACATAGTTTTAAGAAGAGGTATGGGCAAAGCTCAGGAAGCAGAGAGGGAGAGGACCTAGTAGCGATCAGTGAAGAGGTGGGGGCAGGAGCTGAGTCTCGACTCCTGCAACCACAAATTTGGTGAGTACAATTAGGTGAGTACATAAAATATATATAATATATATATATATATATATTATATATATTATATATATATTTTATATATAAAATATATATATTAATATATATTTTATATATATATATATATTATATATATATATTAATTATTATTATATATATATATATAACTGTAGTAGGTTGGTAGACAGCAACCCCCCCAGGGAAGTACTACCGCCTGCCCGATGACTGTGAAACAAAAACCTGTAATTGTTTTGCATGATGGTAGGATTGCTGGTTTCTTTTTCTGTCTCATAAACACGCTAAGATAACAGGGATATCTTGCTACTCCTACTTACACTTTGGTCACACTTCACAGACACGCACATGCAAAATTTTTATATACATACATCTAGGTTTTTTCTTTTTCTAAATAGCTCTTGTTCTTTTTTATTTCTTCTATTGTCCTGGGGAAGTGGAAAAGAATCTTTCCTCCGTAAGCCATGCGTGTCGTTGAGGCGACTAAAATGCCGGGAGCAATGGGCTAGTAACCCCTTCTCCTGTATACAATTACTAAAAAAGAGAAGAAGAAAAACTTTATAAAAATGGGTTGCTTAAAAGTGCGTGGATGTAGTGCGGATGACAAGAAACAGATGATTGCTGATGTTATGAATGAAAGAGTTGGATGTCCTGGCCCTAAACGAAAAAAAGCTGAAGGGGGTAGGAGAGTTTCAGTGGGGGGAAATAAATGGGATTAAATTGGAGTTCTGAGAGAGTTAGAGCAAAGGAAGGGGTAGCAGTAATGTTAAATTATCAGTTTGGAGGAGGAAAAAAGGGAAAATGAATGTGTAAAAATTTAAAAATTATGTGGGTTCATGTACAATAGGATGAAATAAAAAGAACAAGATCTATTTAATAAAAAGGAGAAAACCAGATGTATGAATATATCTAAATGCCTGTGCGTGTCTGTGAAGTGTTGGACCAAATTTGTAAGTAGGAGTAGCAAAGAATCCCTGTTATCTATAGCGTGTTTATGAGACAGAAAAAGAAACCAGGCAAATCCTACCATCATGCAAAACAGTTACAGGTTTTTTGTTTCACAGTCTCAGGCAGGGACGGTAGTCACTCTCCCTGGGTGGTGCTGTCTACCTACCTACAACCAAGAACTCATTATGAAATTAGATCCATTCTGAAGTTTTCTCTTATATGTTTATAGATATATTTTTTTCATTTAATGTTATGAAAATTAATAATTTTGTTCCAAAATACTTAGAAAACTTAACTGAAATAATTGCCAGACAAAGCGCAATGTTCATTTACCTAATTCAACTAATATATTTTTAGATAAGTTAACAATAATTTAATATAAACCAAACTACGAAACATATTTTTTTGTTGGGTTCAGAATGGATTTTTGGCGCTGCTATTTATTCCAAAATAGGCAAGTTTTACCTATTCAGGATGCACAAGACACACACACACACAGTCAGGAAGGGGAAAGCCTAGCTAGTGGAGGAAGTGAGGTAGAACCCATAACTACAGCTTTAAGATGAGGATGATAAAGAATCATGAGCGAGGGAGAGAAGACCTATTACACTATTATATCTACAAAGGTTCTGGACAGGCCTGCAGATCTTGTCCAGCAATTGGCCCCGAATTTCCATTGCCCCCACCAAGTGCAAGTCATGAAGATTGGGGAAGGGCAAAAGAAGACCGCAGACAGAAATACAGTCTAGTGGCCAAAGACTACAAACTTAGCTCAAAGAAAAAGATCTGGGGTGATATAACACCAGGCACTCCCTGAAGCCCGCACATCCAACCAAATAACTTGCTGCAGCATATGGGCGCAATGGCAAACCTCAGAACAGCAATTCCCGCGTCTTAATAAGGATCCAGTTCAGGACCCTGTACACCGGTACGTTAGGAGAGGCCCGATATTGGAGTAAGCGGCACCGTTTGGAACCCACACCTACCAAGCACATTAAGAAACTAGAGAAATGCAAAGTGTTTGCACAAGACTAGTCCCAGAGTTAAGGGGAATGTCCTACAAAGAAAGGTTAAGGGAAATTCGGGGCCGACGACACTGGATGACAGAGAGTCGGGGGAGGATAGAAATGACATCAAAATACTGCGAACGCAATAGACAAGGGTGGACAAAGATAGATTGTTCAAGAGATGGGGCGCAGAAAACAAGAGGTCACAATTAGAAGTTGAAGACTCAGATGAGTCAAAGGGATGTTTAGGAAGTATTTTTCTTCAGTCATCGAGTAGTCAGGCCGTGATAAGCCTAGAAAGTGACGTAGTGGAGGCAGGAACCATTACATAGTTTTAAGACGAGGTTTGATAAAAGCTCATGGGGCAGGGAGAGAGAGGACCTAGTAAGCAATCATGGAAGAGGCTGGCCAGGACTATGACTCTACCCGTTGCAACCACATGTTCAATAGGCGAGTACAAATAGATGAGTATACACGTGTCACAAACCGACTGGAGTTTATAACAGAAACACTAGAGAGAGAGGGTTGGGGCATTGAATTTTCTTGACTGCAAGAAGGCCTTCGACACAGTTACGAAATGTAAACATTCTAGAAAACAATTGTCACACCCTTGCGTCATTAAGTACTGTATGCGATAAATAAATGAATTCCAGAGACAACTCACTCAGAAATATTCAGGAATATCCAATATTTTATCCTCAGAGTATATTACAAGGACCACTTGTGTGTGGTGTGTGTGTGTGTGTGTGTGTGTTGTGTGTGTGTGTGTGTGTGTGTGAGTGTTGTATGTGTGTGTGGTGTGTGTGTTTGTGTGTGTGTACTCACCTCACCTAATGTACTCACCTAATTGAGGTTGCGAGGTCGAGACTCAGCTCCTACCCCGCCTCTTTCACGATTCGCTACCTAGTCCTCCCTCTCCTGCTGCTGGCTTTGTCATACCTCGTCTTAAAGCTATGTATGGTCTGCCTCCACTACATCCACTTGCTAGACTAATTCCACTTACTGACGACTCTATGACTGAAAAATATTTCCTAACCATCCCTTGACTCGTCGAGACTTCCAGCTCCAATTGTGAGCCCCTTGTTTCGTGTCCCATCTCTGGAACCTCCGTCTCTGTCCACCTTATCTAGATTCCACCAGTATTTTGTATGTCAAACCCAACGTTTCCCCTGACCCTCCTGTCCTCCAGTTCCTATATCATCCGATTTCGCTGCAACTTTCAATCGTAAGGACATTCCTCGAGCTCCGAAATAGCCTTGTTTGCAAACCTTTGTACTTCTCCTCAACTTCTTGACGGTGCTTGACCGGTGTGGGTACCAACTGGTGCAGCATACTCCAGTATGTCCTATGTCACACAGAGTACAGTGTCTTGAATGATTCCTTAACTAAAGTATTGGAAGGCTATTTTCAGTTGCCAACGCCATATGCTGCAGCAATTATAAGGTTGATGTTTGCCGTCGGAGACGTGCTCGGTGTTATGGCACCCAAGATCTTTCTCCTATGAGTGAGTTTTCAGTCTTTGACCACCTAGGCTATACACTGTTGCATCTTCTTGCTCTTCCCCAACTTCAGACTTTGTATTTAGCAGCAGGGTTGAATTCGAGAAGCCAGTTGGTGAATCACGTGTCCAACCTGTCCAGGTCTCTTTGTAGTCCTGCCAAGATCCTCATCTGATTTAATTCTCTCATTAACCTCACATCATATGCAAACAGGGAACACTTCAGAGTCCAATCCCTTTCCATCATGTCCATTCACATATAAAACCAAAATAACACTGCTCTGTTTCCCTATGGACCTCGCTCGTCACAGGGTGCCTCACTGTGATACGCAATCACGTACCATGACTCGTTGTTGCCTCCCCTGTCAGTATTTCTCTGATTCGTTGCAGTTGTTGCCCTCCTGTTATATGTGCCTGATCCTCCAGCTTCTGTACAATGGAAATAAATGGTATAAAATACCGACACAATGGAATTCTAAACACATGTGCAGTATAATGTGATCCTTTATTGACAACGTTTCGCCCACACAGTTGTCTGTTTTCAAGTCACAAACAGAATTACCTGGGGTGGAAAGTACCGAGTATTTATAGTACATACCTCGCGTACCTTCCACCCCAGTGTAGATCGAGTTTGTTTTTTGGGGACTTGGAAAAAGCCCACTGTGTGGGCGAAACGGTTGTCAATAAAGGATCACATTATACTGCACTGCTGTTTTAAAATTTCCACTTCTACAAATCTCTTGTGAGGAACTGTGTTGAAGGCCTTCCTCCAGTCCAGGAAATGAAATCAACCCACCCATCTCTCCGCGTGTCTTACTTCTGTTACCTTTATCATCAATACTCTAGAATATTTGTGACACAGGATTTGCTTCCATGAATCCTTGTGGTTTTTGTTTATAATCTTGTTCCATTCCTGGTTTGCTCCACCACTCACCCTCCTGATAATCTTCTCCAGACTTTTGCATACTATACACGTCAGAGACACTGGACTGTAGTTTAGTGCCATGTTTCTGTTTCCAAAATGTTAAAACTGGGGACTACATTTGGCCGTCCTTCCAAACCTCAGAAGTTGCCCCAGTTTCCAGGGATGTATTGAAGATTGCGTTTAGTGCAATGCTCAGCATCCTCTGCTCCTTCTCTAAGGACCCCCACGTGGAGATGTACTTGTCTCATCGCCTTTGAAGTATTAAAGTCACTTGCAAGCGTTCTCACCTCCTCCTCTGTTGTTTGTATGTCACCCAACACTTGTTGGTAATGTCCCCCTTGTGCTGTCTTCCCAGAGCCCTTCCTGTCTCTATTGTAAATACTTCCTTAAATCTCCTGTTGACTCATCACATACACACTTATCGTTCCTTCTGAGTTCCCCACCTTCTGGTCCTCAGCCTGATCACCGGTCTTTGACTGTTGTCTTCCTCCTGATGTGCTATACAGAAGTTTCGGTCAGAATTGACTTTCGATGCTATGCTATTTTCTACTGTAGCTGGACCTCCCTCCTTACCTGTGCAATACTTGTTTCCTGTCTCTTCAACTAATCTTTTTATTATCCAGTGTTCTTTGCTTTCCAGTACATTTTCCATTCTCCTATTGCCACTTAGTTTTTGCCGGCATACCCCGTCGAGCAAACCCAGGGGCTCGTTCTCTGATCTTTCCCATTAATTTCTGTTGCCCCTTGGAACAAACCTTTCCCTCTGCCACCTTGCATTTTGTAGTTACGTATTCCATCATTTTGTTTACTGAATTTCCTACCTGTTCTCTGTACCCCTTAAATCTCCGCAGAGTTTCTTAAACCTATGTAGTCCCCCCCTAGATAGTCTGGCATTTTCCTATTCCAACTCCCTTTTACCTCTCCGCTTGTTACTCTACTATTATTCAAACACAGAACCACGTGGGGTCACAGCTCCTAAGGGCTTCTCCTATTGTGATGGTTCCTCAATGTCTGAACTGCTACAGGGTGAACACAATGTTCCAGTCTTGCTGGTTCATCCCCCCTCTCTGGTTAGTGTCCTTAACGTTTGAGGCAATGAGGTTTTTTCCATACCACATCCACCATTCTCGCTCTCCATGTTTTGGGTACCCCAGTTGTGCTCCAGGTTTCCCATTGATCTCCCTGTAGTTAAATCGCCATGACCAGTAACATGTGTCTCTGCACGAGTGAGCTCACGTTGCCACCTCAGCCATGTGTCCACCATTGCTCTGTTGCTTCGCTTCATATTCCTCTCGTGGCCTCCTTCAGTTCAGTGGGTGGTTATAGATCACTGCATATGACTACCTTGTGCTTCCCCAGACTGAAGTGTACCTACTATGCATGTCCCTTCTAGAATCTCAATCCATGTGCCTCCCATTTCCACGAATTTCCATCTTTTTATTTTTATCACGCATTTCAACCCTTCCTCCCCTCTGCCCCTTCTATCTTTCCTCAGGATCTGAGTATCCTGTGGGAAGATTGCATCTATTAATGTCCTCAGTGAGTTTCGTTTCTGTGACTGCTATGTTGTCTGGGTACTTCTTCATTGATTCTTTTAAACCACATCGCTCCACGTATTTATTCTTAATCATCCGCATGTCGTGTACCAAACCTACAGTTTTCTGTTCTAAAACTGTGGTCCTGGAAGAATATTAGGGGTTTGGGAGTAGCAAAAGCCCTGGCGGGGGCCTATGGGTGTAATGCAGTGGGGGTGGGGGCAGGAGTTTCCATATAGGGGTTGCTGTAGGGGTGGGGTTGGTGTGTTGGACGTGGGGACATAGGGATTGGTGTGATTGTTGGTTTAGATTGTTTCAGTTGCCTTGGGACTGTAGTGGTTGAGTCCTTCTGCGGTGTTTATGGAGGCATGTTGCCTTTCTCCTCCTGTGTCTAGGTTATCTGCTTTTCTTTTTGTCATTTCCCTCTCATTCCTCTATTTCGTTTTTTTCACTCTCTCTTTCAGTATCATCCTTTCCTCTTGCGTCTGTCTCGATCGAAGTACACACTCGGAAACTCTGGTTTGTCTCTCAGCCATGCTTTCTCCTGAAGGTATTATGGATTCGAGTTGATTCTGGTCTTAAATAACTTTTGAGATCCCATTCTATCTCCTTAGAACCACCCAGTTCTATGAAAAATTGTCACCAGGGTCATGTCGCCCTTGCCTATCGAGCTTTCATGATACCTTCATCGCTTTTTTTCCTCCTCCTGTTTTCTTTATCATAGGTTTCCCCTCCCTCTCCCCCTTTGGCTTCCAGGAACCCTAGACAAAAAACTGATCTCTCCCTTTCCCCTTTTTCCTCCCACTGTTTCTCCCATTTTTCCTCTGAGTGGTTTTTTAGATTCCTTCCCTTGGAGCATTTCCTTCCTTCATCCCTTCCCTAGCTGAGGCCGCCTATGGCTCATGGTCTGGCTTTCCTGGCTCAGCGTTCCTGGCCTCTGCAAGTTGTCTGGTAGAGTCCTTGCATACCATCATAACACATGCTTCCGACCTCCAGTTGTTCCTAGTGTGATCCCTGTCTCTGCCTTGTCCCGGTGTGGGTCTGACAGGGCCTTTGCTTACAGTAAAGCTTCTTTGCTCCCTCCAGTCCCCTTGTCCTGTGTCTGATATAGAAGTTCCTGATGCTATGTCTGTAAATTGTTATGTTTTCTTTAGGGCTGTTCAGATTTCCAATTCCTTTTGTAAGGCACTGTACTTGGCTCCTGCTACTATGGCATTTGTGCTTCCATTTCTGCTCCTGCACTATCTCATCTCCTCCATCCACCTTCCAAGCATTTTCTAACTCAAGGAGAAAGATCTTGGGGTGAGAATAATAATGAAGCACGTCCTCCAGAAGCATACATAAACCAGATAACAGCTGCAAGCATATGGGCGCCTGGGAAAACCAGAGAATAGCCTCTGATACCCCTCAGTAAGGAATCGTTCAAGACTCTGTACAACCTGTACTTCAGGCTCATACTGAGTATGCAGCACAGTTGGACCCACCCTGTCAAGCACGTCCAAGAAATTAGAGAAAGTGTGAAGGTTTTGCAAAAAAGGCTGAAGTTCCAAGCTAAGGGAAATTGTTCCTACGAAGAGAGGTTAAGAGAAATTCAGGCCTGACGACACTGATGACAGGAGGTTAGGGAAAACAATTATTAACAACATAAAAAACACTGCATGAAATATATAGGAGGACAGAGACAGAAGTTCCGAGTGGACAGAGAAACAGGGGGTCACATTGGAAGTCAAAGGGATGTTAGGAAGTAATTTCTTTTCAGTCACAGAGTTGTGAGGAATTGAATAGTCCTAGCAAGTGAGTGTTATGGAGGCATGAACCATACATATTGTTTAAGATGAGGTATGATAAAGCGATGGAGCAGGTAGCGAGGGACCTAGTAACGACCAGTGAAGAGGCGAGGCCATGAGCTTGAATCACGAACCCCTGCAACCACAATTAGTGATACACACCCAGAACACACACACAGCACACACACACACTCAACACAACACACACACACACACACACACACACACACACACACACACAAGCACACACACACACACACGACACACACACACATACAGAAACTAAGAAAGTGCAAAGGATTGCAACAAGACCTAGTCCAGAGCTAAGAGGTATGTCCTACAGGAGAGGTTAAGGAAATCAACCTGACGACACTGGAGGACAAGGAGAGATAGGGGGACAATGTAAACGACCATACAAATTACTGAGGGGGAATTGGACAAGGTGGACAAAGACAGGATGTTCCAGAGTTTTGGACACAGTAACAAGGGGACACAGTTGGAAGCTAAAACCACAGATGAATCCAGGGATGTTAGGAATATATCTTCAGCCACAGAGTAGTCAGTAAGTGGAATAGTTTAGGGAAAGCGTGTATTGAGGCAGGATCCCTACATAAGCTTTAAGCAGAGGTAAGATAAAGCTCACGGCTCGGGAAGAGTGACCTAGTAGCGATCAGTGAAGAGGCGGGGCCAGAGCTCGGACTCGACCCCCCGCAACCTCAACTAGGTGAGTACAAACTAGGTGAGTACACACACAACACACCGAGCATATCTCCTGAGGCACACACCATACAATCAGATTAACTGCTGCAGCATACGGGCGCCTGGCAAAAACCTACGGATGAGCGTTCCGATACCTCATAAGGATTCGTGTTAAGACTCTTGTATACCATCTACCGTCAGGGCCCATAACTGGAGTATGCAGCTCCAGTTTGTAATCCACACCTAGTCAGCACGTCAAGAAATATAGAGAAAGTGTGCAAAGGCTTGCAACAAGACTAGTCCCAGAGCTACGGGATAGTCCTAACGAAGAAAAGTTGAGGGAAATCGGCCTGACGAACACTGATGACAGGAGGGTCCAGGGGAGACATTGATAACGTAACATATAAAAAACACGCGGAATAGACTCGGTGGGGAAAGACGGGATGTTTCCAGAGATGGGACACAGACACAAGAGGTTGCAATGGGAAGTTTTGAAGATTTCAGATGAAATCAAAGTCTCCCCGAGTTTAGGAAGTATTTCTTCATCATAGAGTAGTCAGGCCAAGGTAATAGCCTAGAAAGGGATTGAAGTGGAAGCAGGAACCAAACATAGTTTTAAGGCGAGGTATGATAAGTCTCATGGGGCAGGGATAGACAGGACCAAGTCAATCAGCGAGAAGAGGCGGGGTCCAGGAGCTGTGACAGCGCCCCTGCAACCACAAATAAGGTGAGTACACACCCACAATGAGAAATCCCAGACATCAAAGCACTTACAGAAACAAAACTCCACGGAGAACAATAACAGATGCAAATCATCCCACCAGGATACCAGATCCCCCATTGGGGGGAGGAAAAGATAGAAGGGGCAGAGGGAGAAGGAGGGGTTGCTCTGCTCATAAAAACCAGATGGAAATTCCGAGAAAATGGATGCATAGACGAGACGGTAGAAAGAGATTTACACAGTAGTACCTTCAGTCTGGGGACACAAGGATGTCTTTGCAGTGATGTATAGATCCACCACAGAACGCAGGAAGGCCAAGAGTAGGAAATATGAAGAGAGCAACAGAGCAATGTGGACACACATGCCTGAGGTGGCAACAAGAAGATCATCACTTCAGCAGAGCGAAGTGCTGGTATGGGGATTTCAACCACAGGGAGATTGACTGGGAAAACTGGAGGCACATGGTGGTCCCCGAAACATGGAGAGAGCCAGAGATGTTGGACGTGGTGCTGAAAACCTCATGCACCAACATGTTAAGGACACTACCAGAGTGAGAGAGATATGACAAGCAGATTGGACCTTGTGTTCACGACCTGAGGCATTCAGACATAGAGTACTCACTCTGACAGTCCCCTGGAGCAAGCCGACCCCGTGTTCTGTGCTTTGATACATAGTACAGTTGCACGTTGGAGAGAGGAAAAAGTAACAGTGAGATTTGAATGGGAAAAGCCTGACAATAAAAGAGGGGACTACATAGGGTTGAGAACTTCCTGCAGGGGAGTTCACGTTGGGACATAGAACTGGCAGGAAGCAGTAAATAAAATGATGGAATGTAAACAAAAAAAAATGCAAGGAGGCAGTGGAAAGGTTTGTTTCCCAATGGCAACAGAAACAATGGAAGACCCAGAAACGAGCCCTGCCTGGTTTACCCGACGGTGTAAGGAGGCAAAAACAAAGTGCAATGGAGAATGGAAACAATGTACAGAAGTCAGAGAACACACAAAATAGGGAGATTTCGTCGCCAGAGCCAGGAACGAGTATGCACAGGTAAGGAGGAGCCCAGACAGTATGAAAATGCCAAAGCATCGAAAATCAAGACTGACCCGAATCTAGTTGTATAGCCTCATCAGGAGGAAAGACAACAGTCAAAAACCAGGTGACAGATTGAGGAGTAGAAGGTGGAGAACTCTCAACAAATGATCAGGTGGTAGTTGAGGAGCTAAACGGAGATTGTAAAAGGAAGGTTTTTACAGTATAGACAGGAAGGGCTGTGGGGAAGTACAGCCACAGAAGGGAACATCAAGAGGGAATAAACCAACAGTGTTGGATGACATACGAACAACACGCGAGAGGGGAGCAGAACTGCTAAGTGACCTTGATACCTCAAGAGGCGATGGGACCGGACAATCGTCCAACGTGGGCCTAAGAGAAAGGGCAGATATGCTGTGCGTGCTCTATACCTCAATCTTACTTCAACACATCCCTTGAAACTTGGCAAACTACCTGAAAATGGAAGACAGCAAATGTAGCCCATATTTTAAGAAAGGAGAAAGCAGAAATGAGGCACATAAACTACGAATAACTAAGTTCCCTCTGACATATATTGTTGCAAATTCATGGAGAAAGATTATCAGAGGAGAGTGGGGGAACACCTGGAACGGAAACAAGATAATAAATGAAAACCAGCATGGTTCATGGAAGGGCAAATCCTGTGTCCACAAAGCTTGAAGTTTTATCTGACAAGGTAACAGAAGCAAGACACGAGATGAAGGGGTGGTTTGATTGCGTTTTCCTAGACTGCAGGAAGGCCTTTGACAACAGTTCCCCACAAGAAATTAGTGCAGAAGCTGACGAACAGGCGCAAATAACATGGAGGGCAACTACATTGGATCCGGGAAATACCTGACAGGGAGGCAGCAACGAGTCATGGTACGTGAAGATGTTATCACAGTGGCGCCTGTAACGAGCGGGGGACCCCAGGGGTCCAGTTCTAGGACCAGTGCTATTTGATAATGCGAACGACATGGTTGGAAGGATAGACTCTGAAGTGTCCTTAATCGCAGATATAGATGTTGATGAGAAGAATTAAATCTGATGAGGATGATGCAGGCTCTGCAAAGAGACCTGGACAGGCTGGACTATGTCGTCCAGAAACTTCATCATCGAATTCAATCCGCCAAATCAAAGTCATAAAGATTGGAGAGGGGCAAAGAAGACCGCAGGCAGAGTATAGGCTAGGTGGACAAAGACTATAGACCTCACTCAGGAGAAAGACTTGGGTGACCATAACACCAGCACGTTCACCGGACGCACACATCAACCAAATAACTGCTGCAGCATACGGGCGCCTGGCAAACCTGAGAATAAGGAATCGTTCAAGACACTGTACACTGTGTATGTTAGGCCCATACTGTAGTATGCAGCACCAGTCTGTGAACCCACACCTGTCAAGCACGTCAAGAAGTTAGAGAAAGTAACAAAGGATTGCAATAAGGCTTAGTCCCAGAGCTCAGGGGAAGTCAGCGAGGAAAGGTTGAGGGAATCTGAACTGACGACACCTGAGGACAGAAGGGTCATGGGAGACAAAGATAAACGCATACATGATTACTGCGGATAATAGACAAGGTGGACAGAGAATGTGTTCCAAGAGGGGACACAAAACAAAAAGGTTACAAATGGAATGCTGAGAGACTCAGACGAGTCACAGGGACGTTTAGGAAGTATTTAATTCAGTCAAAAGGTCGTCAGAAGGTGGGAATGTCCTAACAAGATGAAGTATAGAGGCATGGAGACCAAACAAAGTATAAGAAGAGGTATGACAAAGCTCAGGAATCATAGAGGAGAGGACTAGTAGCGATCAGTGAAGAGGTGGGGGCCAGGAGCGAGTCTCGACTCCTGCAACCACAATTAGGTGAGTACAAATGGTGAGTACAATATAATATACATATATAGTATAGTATATATAGTATATATATATATATATATATATATAGTATATATAAAATATATAATAGTATATATATATATATATAATATAAAAATATATATATAAAATAATATATAAATATATAGTATATATATATCCTGTAGTAGTTTTGGTAGACAGCAACCACCCCAGTGAAGTACAACCGTCCTGCAAATGACTGTGAAAACAAAACACCTGTAATGTTTTGCATGAGGTAGATTGCTGTTTCTTTTCTGTCTCATAAACACGCTAAGATAACAGGATATCTTGCTACTCCTACTACACTTTGGTCACACTTCACAGCACGCACATGCATATTATATATACATAACATCTAGGGTTTTCTCCTTTTCGAAATAGCTCTTGTTCTTTTTTATTTCTTATATTGTCCATGGGAAGTGGAAAAGAATCTTTCCTCCCGTAAGCCATGCGTGACGTATGACGACTAAAATCCGGGAAGCAATGGGCTAGTAACCCCGTTCTCCTGTAATACCATAACTAAAAAAGAAAGAAGAAAAACTTTATAAAACTGGAATGTCTTAAATGTGCCGTGGATGTAGTGGCTGTGATGACAAGATAACAGAATGATTGCTGATGTTATGAATGAAAAGAAGTTGGATGTCCTGCCCAAGCGAACAAAGCTGAAGGGGGTAGGAAGATTCAGTGGGGGGAAATAAATGGGATTAAATCTGGAGTATCAGATAGAGTTTAGAGCAAATGAAGGGGTAGCAGTAATGTAAATAACCATTTATGGAAGGAGAAAAGAGAATATGAATGTGTAAAAGTTTCAAGAAATTATGTGGATTAAAGTAAAGGTTGGATGTGAGAATTGGGTCATAATAAGCGTGTATGCACCTGGAGCAGAGAGGAATGTGCAGAGGGAGATAGAGAGATTTTTGGAGATGTTAAGTGAATGTATAGACCATTGAACCAAGTGATATAGAAAATTGTGGGTAGGGGACTTGAATGCTAAAGTAGTGGAGAAACTTTTAGAGAGGGTGTGGTAGGTAAGTTTGGGTGCCAGGTTTAAATGATAATGGGAGCCCTTTGATTGAACATTGGTAAGAAAGGGGTTTAGTTATAGTGTAATACATATTTAAAGAAAAAGAGGATAAAAAAGTTAAACACGAAAATTATTTAGGGCGAAATGACAGTATTTAGTTGATTAATGTTAATTGGTAGAACAAAGACTGTTGAGTATGACCTTCAGGATGTACATGTTTATAGAGGGGCCACAGATATATCAGAGATCATTTCTAGTTGTAGCTACACTGAGAGAAAAGGTAATGGATAGCAAGGAGAATAGAAACAGCATCAGGGAAGAGAGTGGTGAAGGTTTATAAAACTAAAAGAGGAGGCAGTTAGGGTAAGAATATAAACAGCATTGGAGGATAGATGGGCTAATGAGAGCATAGGCAATGGGGTCGAAGAGGTAAGGGGTAGGATTTAAAAAAGTAGTGTTTAGAGTGATTCAGCAGAAGTTTGTGGTTACAGGAAAGTGGGTGGCAGGAGGGAAGATGGAGGCGATTGGTGGAATTATATGATGTAAAGAGAGTAAGTAAAGGGAGAAAAAGTTAGCATATGAGAAGTTTTACAAAGTATAAAGTGATGCAAGTAGGAAGAGTAATGGAGAAAAAGAGAGAAGTTAAGAGAGGTGGTGAAGCAATGTAAAAATAGAGCCAAATGAGAGAGTGGTTGAGATGTTATCAAAAAATTTTTTTGAAAAATAAGAAAAAGTTTTGGAGTGAGATTAACAAGTAAGAAAGCCTAGAGAACAAATGGATTTGTACAGTTAAAATAGGCAGAGGAGAGATATTAAAAGGAGAGGTTAGAAGGTATTGGGAAGATGGAAGGAATATTTTTAGGAATTTGTTAAATGTTGATGAAGATAGGAAGCTGTGGATATTTTCGTGTATAGGGCCCCCCAAAAAAGGAGGAATAGACAACTTGTAGGAGTGAGGAAAGAGCCGTTGTAGATAGTGGGGAAGTTTCGTGAGGCAGTAGGTAAAATGAAAGGGGGAAAGAGGCAGCCGGGATTGAGGGATAAAGATGGAAATGTTAAAAGCAGGTGGGGATATAGTTTGGAGTGGTTGGTGCTATTATTGTAATAAATGATGAAGAGGGTACGGTAGCCTAGGGATTGGCAAGAGCATGCTTAGTTCCCTTGTATAAAGGCCAAGGGGATAAAAGAGAGTGCAAAAATTACAGGTGGGACTAAGTCTGTGAGTGTAACATGGTAAAGGTGTATGTAGAGTTATAAATGAAAGAAATTATTAAGATAGACGGAAATAGGATAAGCAGATTAACCAGGAGGCATTAGGAAAAGGTAGGGGGTGTGTGGGACCAGGTGTTTTCGTGAAACAATATAAGTGAACAGTAAATAGAATAAGGCTAAAGAGGTCTTTTGTGGCATTTATGGATTATGGAAAAGGCGTATGACGGGTGGATTAGGGGGCAATGTGGCAGATTGTTGCAATGTATGGTGTAGGAGTAGGTTACGGAAAGCAGAGAAGAGTTTTTACGAGGATAGTGAGCTCAAGTTAGAGTATGATGAGAAGAGGGAAATTTTTTCCCAGTAAAAGTAGGCTTATACAAGGATGTGTGATTCAACCGTGGTTGTTTAATATATTTATAGATGGGTTGTAAGAGAAGTACATGCGAGGGTCATGATCGCAAGAGCGTGGAGTTAAAAGATAAAGAATCAACACACAAAGTGGGAGTTGTCACATCTGCACTTCTTTGCTGATAACAGTGACTCTTGGGGGCGAGATTCTGAAGAAGAGAAGTGCAGAGATTGTGATGAATTTGGGTAGGTGGTCAAAAGAAGAAAAAAATAAAGGTTAATACAGGAAGAGTATGGTTATTGATGATAACAAAAAGATTAGGTATGAAAGATAGAATAACATATGGGAGGGAGAGAGTATGGAGGAGGAGAACGTGATCATATTGGAGTGGACGTGTCACGTATGGTCTAAGTAAAGATGAGGTGATCATAGAATTGATGAGGGAAAAAGAGTGAGTGGTGCACTTATGATCGTGGAGACAAAGAACTTTGTCCCTTGGAGGCAAAAGAGGGGAAATGTCTGTGAGGATTATCGTTTTTACCAACGCTCTTATATGGGTGTGAAGCGTGGTTAAGAATGTTGCAGCGAGGAGAAGGCTGGAGGCAGTGGAGATTGTCCATGTCTGAGGGCAATGTGTGTTGAGAATATAATGCAGAGAATACGTAGTTTGTAAGTTTAGGAGGAGGTGCGGAGATACCAAAACGTGTTGTCCAGATGTCTGAGGAGGGTTGTTTGAGGTGGTTCTGACATGAGAGAGAATGGAGCGAAACAGAATGCTTCAAAGAGTGTATCGATTCTGTAGTGGGAAGAAGGCGGGGTAGGGGTCGGCCTAGGAAGGTGGCGGGAGGGGTAAAGGAGGATTTTGTGTGCGAGGGCTTGTGACTTCCAGCAGCATGCGTGAGCGTGTTTGATAGGATTAATGGAGAAAATGATTTAATATACTTGACGTGCTGTGGAAGTGAGTGAGCAAAGTAACATTTATAAGGGGATTCAGGGAAACCGGCAGGCCCCGGACTTGATTCGCTGGAGATGGGAGAACAGTGCCTGCACTCTGAAGAGGTGTTTATCTTGCAGTTTAAAAACTTGTATGTAAAGCACCCATCTGGCAAGACAGTGATGAGTGAATGATGGTGAAAGTTTTTCTGTTTTTTCGGGCGCACCCTGCCTTGGTGGGAATCGGCCGTTGAGATAATAGAAAAAAAAAATAAAAAAATATATAAAGATATATATATATAAATAAATATAAAAAAATATATATTATATATAAATATATATAGATATATAAATATTTTAAAAATATATATATATTATATATATATATAATATATATATATATATATATATTATATACATATATGTATGTCGTGCCGAATATGCAGAACTGTGGCGATCTTGGCTTAAATATCAACGTTCATCTTGCCATATTAGGACAAGTGAAAATTTGTGTATGCAATAATTTCGCCAAAATCAATCAGAGCCTAAACGAAAAAAATAAACTTGATTGTGTATGTTTAGTAGCATTAAAATTATTGTAAACGTATCAAAAAATTAATTATTTGTTTAGGCTAAATAAATTGCACTTTGTAATAAAAAGGTTAGGTAAGTTATTATCAAGATTCATTGGTGGAAAATTAAAAATTTTTTGCATTAACATTAAAGAAAAAAATATTTCTTTAAAACGAAACGGTAGAGAAAAAATACAGAAAGGACTTAATTTTAAATGAGTTTTTCTTCTCATTTACCAGTTTTTAACATATCCGGCAACGACATAAATATAAATAAAGAATATAAATATATATATATATATATATATATATATATATATATAAATAATATTAAATATATATAAAATATGTCGTGCCGAATAGTCCAGAACTTGCAATCTTGGCTTCAATAGCAACGCTCAACTTGCCACAGTAGGATCAAGCGAAAATTTTGTGTATGAATAATTTCGGACAAAATCAATCTGACCTATCGAAAAAAGTATAGTATCACCTGTGTTTGTATGTAGTATTAAATCATTACCTGGAGTTTACCTGAAGGAGAGTTCCGGGGGTCAACGCGCCCAGCGTCCGGGTCTGTGACCAGGCCTCCTGGTGGATCAGAGCCTGAATCAACCAGGCTGTTGGAGCTGGCTGCACGCCAAACCAACGTACCATCCACATGCCCGGCTTATCAGGAATTGACTTAAGGATCTTTGTCCAGATGCCAGCTGAAGACTGCCAGGGTTCTGTTTTGGTAATCCCCCTTATGTGTGCTGGGAGGCAGTTGAACAGTCCCTCGGCCACTGACACTTATTTTGATGGTCTCTTAACGTGCTAGTGACACCCCTGCTTTTCATTTGGTGGGATGGTGTCATCGTCCTGCCAAGACTTTTGCTTTCGAAGGAGTGATTTCGTGTGCAAGTTCGGTATAGTCCCTCTAGGATTTTTCCCAGGTGTATATAATCATGTATCTCCTCCCCCCGCGTTTCCAGGAATACAGTTTTAGGAACCACAACGCTCACTTCCAGTAATTGAGGTGTTATTATCACCGTTTTTGCGCGCCGTGAAATCACCTCTGTACATTTTCCATGTACAATAGGATGAAATAAAAAGAACAAGATCTATTTAATAAAAAGGAGAAAACCAGATGTATGAATATATCTAAATGCCTGTGCGTGTCTGTGAAGTGTTGGACCAAATTTGTAAGTAGGAGTAGCAAAGAATCCCTGTTATCTATAGCGTGTTTATGAGACAGAAAAAGAAACCAGGCAAATCCTACCATCATGCAAAACAGTTACAGGTTTTTTGTTTCACAGTCTCAGGCAGGGACGGTAGTCACTCTCCCTGGGTGGTGCTGTCTACCTACCTACAACCAAGAACTCATTATGAAATTAGATCCATTCTGAAGTTTTCTCTTATATGTTTATAGATATATTTTTTTCATTTAATGTTATGAAAATTAATAATTTTGTTCCAAAATACTTAGAAAACTTAACTGAAATAATTGCCAGACAAAGCGCAATGTTCATTTACCTAATTCAACTAATATATTTTTAGATAAGTTAACAATAATTTAATATAAACCAAACTACGAAACATATTTTTTTGTTGGGTTCAGAATGGATTTTTGGCGCTGCTATTTATTCCAAAATAGGCAAGTTTTACCTATTCAGGATGCACAAGACACACACACACACAGTCAGGAAGGGGAAAGCCTAGCTAGTGGAGGAAGTGAGGTAGAACCCATAACTACAGCTTTAAGATGAGGATGATAAAGAATCATGAGCGAGGGAGAGAAGACCTATTACACTATTATATCTACAAAGGTTCTGGACAGGCCTGCAGATCTTGTCCAGCAATTGGCCCCGAATTTCCATTGCCCCCACCAAGTGCAAGTCATGAAGATTGGGGAAGGGCAAAAGAAGACCGCAGACAGAAATACAGTCTAGTGGCCAAAGACTACAAACTTAGCTCAAAGAAAAAGATCTGGGGTGATATAACACCAGGCACTCCCTGAAGCCCGCACATCCAACCAAATAACTTGCTGCAGCATATGGGCGCAATGGCAAACCTCAGAACAGCAATTCCCGCGTCTTAATAAGGATCCAGTTCAGGACCCTGTACACCGGTACGTTAGGAGAGGCCCGATATTGGAGTAAGCGGCACCGTTTGGAACCCACACCTACCAAGCACATTAAGAAACTAGAGAAATGCAAAGTGTTTGCACAAGACTAGTCCCAGAGTTAAGGGGAATGTCCTACAAAGAAAGGTTAAGGGAAATTCGGGGCCGACGACACTGGATGACAGAGAGTCGGGGGAGGATAGAAATGACATCAAAATACTGCGAACGCAATAGACAAGGGTGGACAAAGATAGATTGTTCAAGAGATGGGGCGCAGAAAACAAGAGGTCACAATTAGAAGTTGAAGACTCAGATGAGTCAAAGGGATGTTTAGGAAGTATTTTTCTTCAGTCATCGAGTAGTCAGGCCGTGATAAGCCTAGAAAGTGACGTAGTGGAGGCAGGAACCATTACATAGTTTTAAGACGAGGTTTGATAAAAGCTCATGGGGCAGGGAGAGAGAGGACCTAGTAAGCAATCATGGAAGAGGCTGGCCAGGACTATGACTCTACCCGTTGCAACCACATGTTCAATAGGCGAGTACAAATAGATGAGTATACACGTGTCACAAACCGACTGGAGTTTATAACAGAAACACTAGAGAGAGAGGGTTGGGGCATTGAATTTTCTTGACTGCAAGAAGGCCTTCGACACAGTTACGAAATGTAAACATTCTAGAAAACAATTGTCACACCCTTGCGTCATTAAGTACTGTATGCGATAAATAAATGAATTCCAGAGACAACTCACTCAGAAATATTCAGGAATATCCAATATTTTATCCTCAGAGTATATTACAAGGACCACTTGTGTGTGGTGTGTGTGTGTGTGTGTGTGTGTTGTGTGTGTGTGTGTGTGTGTGTGAGTGTTGTATGTGTGTGTGGTGTGTGTGTTTGTGTGTGTGTACTCACCTCACCTAATGTACTCACCTAATTGAGGTTGCGAGGTCGAGACTCAGCTCCTACCCCGCCTCTTTCACGATTCGCTACCTAGTCCTCCCTCTCCTGCTGCTGGCTTTGTCATACCTCGTCTTAAAGCTATGTATGGTCTGCCTCCACTACATCCACTTGCTAGACTAATTCCACTTACTGACGACTCTATGACTGAAAAATATTTCCTAACCATCCCTTGACTCGTCGAGACTTCCAGCTCCAATTGTGAGCCCCTTGTTTCGTGTCCCATCTCTGGAACCTCCGTCTCTGTCCACCTTATCTAGATTCCACCAGTATTTTGTATGTCAAACCCAACGTTTCCCCTGACCCTCCTGTCCTCCAGTTCCTATATCATCCGATTTCGCTGCAACTTTCAATCGTAAGGACATTCCTCGAGCTCCGAAATAGCCTTGTTTGCAAACCTTTGTACTTCTCCTCAACTTCTTGACGGTGCTTGACCGGTGTGGGTACCAACTGGTGCAGCATACTCCAGTATGTCCTATGTCACACAGAGTACAGTGTCTTGAATGATTCCTTAACTAAAGTATTGGAAGGCTATTTTCAGTTGCCAACGCCATATGCTGCAGCAATTATGGGTCGCAAAGGGGGGGGGGGGTCGTGGGCGGGGTATTTTGGGGGGGTCAAGGGTGAGGAGTCTCGAGGGCGAGGTCATGGTCAAAACCGGAAGTAACACCTAGGTGTGAAAAGGTGACCCTCCAGCTGCTGGTCCTAGACCGATACCTCGCTCAGTGGAAGGCCCAAACCGGAAGGAGCCTCCCAGTGGAAGGCCCTAAACCGGAAGGAGCCCCCCTGTAGAAATTATGACTACTTATATATATATTATATATATATATATATATATATATATATATATATATATATATATATATATATATATATATATATATATATATATATGTCGTGCCGAATAGGCAGAACTTGCGATCTTGGCTTAAATAGCAACGCTCATCTTGCCATATAGGACAAGCGAAAATTTGTGTATTGAATAATTTCGTCAAAATCATTCTGAACCTAACGAAAAAAATATATTTCACTGTGTTTGTTTAGTAAGTATTAAATTATTGTAAACAAATCTAAAATATATTTAGTTGGGTTAGGCTAAAATAAATTGTTCTTGTTATAATAAGGTTAGGTAAGTTTTCTAAGATTCTTTAGGTGCAAAATTATAATTTTTTACATCAACATTAATGAAAAAAATATATCTTTAAACGTATAAGACAAAATTTCAGAAAGGACTTAATTTTCAATGAGTTCTTGCTAATTGACCAGTTTTACATATTCGGCACGACATATATATTACATTCACTGAACTTATAAGATGCTCCTGACAAGCCATTAAACCGACGGCTCAATGGTTCATTAAACGTTTTAACGAACTATTAAATCCTTCACCCACTGATGAGTCTTCATTAACATGTACTCAAGTAGCCACTGAATCCTTTACTCGTTCAATGGATAATTAGGACATTCTTAATGAACAATTGAGCTAATCATCATATAATTACGACCCACACCACCTGATATTACAGGACACCTAAGTTAACACCATCCAATACTTTTACGATAGCACCAAGTTTTTTTTACCAGTAGTCTACTGTACCCATAAGAAGAAAAATGACGATATAGGCAAGCTGCTGTTATCGCAGAACTGTATTTCCACCTTTCTCACTGCACACACCTCTACTAGTTTCACCACTTTTCTTGATCTAAAATCTGCATTTGATATTGCGAACAGAACCGTTATACTACATGAACTAGCCAAAATGAATTTTGGTGGTAACTTACTCTGCTGGATAATAGGATACCTGTCAAATAGAGTATCCTCTGTCCTCTACCAGGGCTTTAGAAGTGAGTCGAAAGAAATGTCCCTAGGTACACCGCAGGGAGGAGTCCTTAGTCCCATGCTATTTAAAATTTTGATTAATGCTCTCCTAAATGCTCTACCTGCCTCACCTAAACATACAGCTATAAGCTATGCTGATGACATCATGATCCATGCACCAGGATATAAGAAGATGAGCACCATTCTTAATGAAGTTCAAGTAATTTGTAATCGACTAGGCCTCATAATATCTTCCTCTATAACAAAGATACTAACAAGCAAAAAACATCCCCCACCCATCTATTTGCAGGGTGAAATCATTAGCTACGTTAAAACTTACAGATATCTTGGTGTAGATGTACCCTTTAACAAATCCACTATACCACAACTAAATAAGAAATGCAAAGCTAGGCTAAATGCTCTCAAAGCTGTTGCTGGCTACAACCCCAACTATGGTGCTAATGCGAGAATCGTGAGAATGATGTACATAGCCTATGTTGGGTCCTTAAATGATTATGCTGCTCCCATGCTGATATTAGCTAGAGAAAGTTCTCTCCGACCCTCGGAGTTAATGCAGAATGAAGCTCTCAGAATTATTCTTAGGTGTTCCAAATCTACAAAGGTTCTAAATATGAGGAAGGATCTTAGTATTTCTTGTATCAGTGATAGGATTGGTGAGATTAACACTGTATTCGGTATTAGAATGTTAAGAAATGAACCACTATCACAATAAATCTTACCAAGTGTCTAGAGGTAAATACACACAGATCTAAATGAATTGTGAAAACGTGCAATTGCATTAAGTTTTATAACCTGCATGAACTGTATCACTGTAGGCAACAAGAGCATTTCACCCCTCCATGGAAGATGTGTTCATTTAATATCACATACCTGCAAGTCCCTCCCAAGAAGCTCATTGCTAGTAATCACTTCCTTAAATTACTTGTTAAAGCAACTGCTCAAGAAAAAATTTCTCGCCTAGCTGGTAGTAATAAGTTATCACAAGCTGACATGGCTCAAGAAATCGTAATGACACGTTTGCAAACAAACCATACCACGAGCGGGGATAGAACCCGCGATCAGAGAATCTCAAAACTCTAACGCGACGTCTAACGCGACAATCTGGAGTTTTGAGACTCTCTGATCGCGGGTTCTATCCCCGCCCATGGTATGGTTTATCACAAGTTATATACACTGATGGATCTAAACAGGAGTCTTCTGGCAAGGCTGCATCTGCTCTTGTTGCCACCTCCATAGTTAAGAACGATAATAAAATTGTTGAGTTAGGCATAAACATTAACAACTGGGCGTCTACACTGCAAACTGAATTGTTAGCAATCCTAATGGCAATCCTATGACACTGAGCTTGACTCTATCATCATTACTGATTCTATGTCATCATTGAAGGCTCTTGACTAATATAATGATTCCCACAACATGCAGTTAGAAGCCTGAGTAGATCTATAACCCACTCTGATAACATGAACGTAGATAAGTATGTTTATGGAGCAACTTGCAATGTGAACAGACTGACTGACGTTGTAGTGGCCAGGCTTAGGCTTGGTTACAAGTACTGACTGATGTTGTAGTGGCCAGGCTTAGGCTTGGTTACAAGTACTGACTGATGTTGTAGTGGCCAGGCTTAGGCTTGGTTACAAGTACTGACTGATGTTGTAGTGGCCAGGCTTAGGCTTGGTTACAAGTACTGACTGATGTTGTAGTGGCCAGGCTTAGGCTTGGTTACAAGTACTGACTGATGTTGTAGTGGCCAGGTTTAGGCTTGGTTACAAGTACTGACTGATGTTGTAGTGGCCAGGTTTAGGCTTGGTTACAAGTACGTACTGACTGATGTTGTGGTGGCCAGGTTTAGGCTTGGTTACAAGTACTGACTGATGTTGTAGTGGCCAGGTTTAGGCTTGGTTACAAGTACTGACTGATGTTGTAGTGGCCAGGTTTAGGCTTGGTTACAAGTACTATGACTGATGTTGTAGTGGCCAGGTTTAGGCTTGGTTACAAGTACTGACTGATGTTGTAGTGGCCAGGTTTAGGCTTGGTTACAAGTACGTACTGACTGATGTTGTAGTGGCCAGGTTTAGGCTTGGTTACAAGTACTGACTGATGTTGTAGTGGCCAGGCTTAGGCTTGGTTACAAGTAATGACTGATGTAGTGGCCAGGCTTAGGCTTGGTTACAAGTACTTCTGGCAGTTTGGGAGACACTCAGATGATGATAAAACTAAATGCAAATTATGTGATCAGGCATATGCTCACTGTCTTGAAACACTATGTGCTTAATTGTCCACTTATTGAGGAATACAGAGACAGACACTATAATAACCTATGTGACATGTCAAGATATCTTATTAATGAAAATAAGATACCAGATATACTAAGCAAATTTCCTAAATTTGCTTATAACAGATAAGTGAACTATAGTTATGTAGATAAATAAAAACCCATATGTACACCTCTTAACCCTTTTGGGGCCTAGTTCCTAGGCCTTTTGTGTATACATATACATATGCTCTTGTGCTACCGTCCACAGGATGGATTTGACCTGCACAATAAACTAGCCACTTCGGTGGCAAAATTCAATCTAAATCTGATATCACATAGCTTAGTCAAAGATATTTATCACTCTCTGTAGAGCTTTATGACAGGCTTTTATTAGTCTGTGTAGAGCTTTATCATGTTTTTTATTATTCTTTGTAGAGCTTTATCTCTGTATACATAGAAAAAGTCAAGTTTCGCTCTGGGTAGAGGTTTAATAAGTCATCTATAGCTCAGTGTGGAGCTTTATTAAGCTAAGTTTCATTCTGCGTAGAGCTTCATTAAGCTACGTTTCATTCTGTGTAGAGCTTTATTAAGCTAAGTTTCATTCTGTGTAGCGCTTTATCAAGTCATGTCTTGGTATGTAGAGCTTTATCAAGTAATGTCTTGCTGTGTAGAGCTTTATAAATTCGTTATCCTCTTGCTGTGTAGAGCTTCATCAAGTCATGGCTTACTGTGTAGATCATTGCATTGACATGTCTTGCTGTGTAGATACTTATATTGTCATGTCTTGCTGTGTAGATACTTATATTGTCATGTCTTGTTGTGTAGATCCTTATATTGTCATGTCTTGCTGTGTTACCTGGATACCTGGAGGTTATTCCATGGAAAAACCGCCCTCGCGGCCGGTCCATGGCAAGGGGCCTCCGTGTGTTAGAGCTATATCAAGTCATGTCTTGGTGTGGTAGAGCTTTTATCAAGTCATGTCTTGTTGATGGTAGAGCTGTATCATGTCCATGCTTGTTGAAGTATATATATTAAATCGCAACTTGCCTTTGTAGAGATTTATTAAGTCATCTCTTTGTGTGCTAGAGCTTATCAAGCATACTTGGTGTGTAGAGCTTTATCAAGACTGTCTTGGTGTGTAGAGCTTTATCAAGTCATGTCTTGGTGTGTAGAGCTTTATCAAGTCATGTCTTGGTGTGTAGAGCTTTATCAAGTCATGTTTTGGTGTGTAGAGCTTTATCAAGTCATGTCTTGGTGTGTAGAGCTTTATCAAGTCATGTTTAAGTCTAAGTAGAGTTTATATCCAGTCATGTCACTGAATGTACGCTTTATCCAGTCATGTTTCACTCTACGTAGAGCTCTATCAAGTCATGCTTCAGTCTACGTACAGCTTTATCCAGTCATGATGAATGGTTTGAAAAACCGACAAGTTGAAGATTGAGACACTTATGCAGCATATGGGAATCTTTATTCAGGAAACGTTTCGCCACAAACAGTGGCTCATCGTCCAATACAAAGATGAAGGCGTAGGAGAGAGGAGTAAATGAGGTAATCAGTCCCTCAGTCCTGGAGCGGTGTGTTTCAGTCCATCAATCTTGTAGAATGTACACATAGGAGCCCGTAGACGTGGCTTATATCTGTAGTGATGTGACGTTAAGCAAGCGAGGCGGGGTCATAGTGGTAACCATCCACTAGTCAAGTAGGGTCTTTCGGTCCAAAGGTTGAACAATGTTTGAAGATTCCTTGTAACAAATCCCATGATGCTGCAGTGTCCTGACAGGTGTGATGAATGGTTTGAAAAACCGACAAGTTGAAGATTGAGACACTTATGCACAAATGGAATCTTTATCGAAACGTTTCGCCACACATGGCTTCATCAGGTCCAATACAAAGAGGAAGGCGTAAGGAGAGGAGGATAAATGAGGTAATCAGTCCCTCAGCCTGGAGTCGATGTGTTTCAGTTCCAATCATCTTGTAGAATGTACACATAGGGCCGTAGACGTGCTTTATACTGTAGTGAGGTGACGTGAAGCAGGAGGCGGAGGCGGTCCCATAGTGGTACCATCCACTATTCCGAATAGGTCTTCGTCCAAGTTGAACAAGAGTGAAGAATTCTTTGTAACAAGATCCCATGACTGGCAGCAGTGTCTACATTGTGATGAATGGTTTGAAAAACCGACAATTGAAGATTAGAGACACTTTATGCAGCATATGGGAATCTTTAGTCAGGCAACGTTACGCCACACAGTGGGCTTCATCAGTACCAATACAAAGAGGAAGGCGAAAGGTGAGAGGAGTAAAGAGGTAATCAGGTCCCTAGCTCTGGGAGTCGATGTGTTCAGATCCATCAATCTTGTAGAATGTACAGCATAGTCCGTTAAAAAAATAGAACGTGGCTTATATAACTGTAGTGAGGTGACGTGAAGCAGGCGGAGGCGGGGTCATAGTGTACCATCCACTAGTCGAAGTAAGGTCTTCGACCAAAAAAGGTTGAACAAGTGTGAAAAATTCTTTGTAACAAGTCCATGATGCTGCAGTGTCTGACAGTTGTGGATGAATGGTTTGACAACCGACATTTGAAGATTGAGACACTATGCAGCATATGGTAATCTTATTCAGAAACCTTCGCCACCCAGTGGCTTCAATCAGTCCAATACAAAGAGGAAGGCGTAAGGAGAGAGGAAATGAGGTAATCAGTCCTCAACGGGAGCGATGTGTTCAGTCCATCAATCTTGTATAGAATGTACAGCATAGGGCCGTAGACGTGCTTATATACTGTAGTGAGTGACGTGAGGCAGGCGAGGCGGGGTCATTAGTGGAACCATCCAGCTAGTCGAAGTAGGTCCTCGTCCAAAGTTGAACAAGTGTTGAAGAATATCCTTTGTAAACAAGATCCCATGATGCTGCAGTGTCTGACAGTTGTGATGAATGGTTTGAAAAACCGACAAGTTTGAAGATTGAGACACTTATGCAGCATAGGGAATCTTTATTCAGAAACGTTTCGTCGCCACCAGTGGCTTCATCATTCCATACAAAAGGAAGGCGTAAGGAGAGGAGGAAGTATGAGGTAAACAGTCCCCCCTCAGCCTGAGTCTGATGGGTTCCATCCCAGCAATCTTGTAGAATGTAAAGCATAGGCCGTAGACGTGGCTTATATACAGTAGTGAGGTGACGAGAAGCAGGAGCGGAGCGGGTCATAGTGGTTCCATCCACTAGTCAAGTAGGACTTCGTCCAAAGGTTGACAGTGTTGAAGATTCCTTGTAACAAGATCCCATGATGCTGCAGTGTCTGACAGTTGTGATGAATGGTTTGAAAAACCGACAGTTGAAGATTGAGAACCTTATGCAGCATATGGGAATCTTTATCAGGAAAACGTTTCGCCACACAGTGGCTTCATCAGTCCCAAAACAAGAGGAAGGCGGTAAGGAGAGGAGGAGAATGCGGTATTCAGTCCCTCAACCTGGAGTCGCTGTGTCAGTCCAACCAATCTTGAATAATGTACAGCATAGGGCCGAAGAACTTGGGCTTATATACTGTAGTTAGGTGACGTGAGGGCAGGCGGAGGCAAGGGTCAATGAGTGGTAACCACCACTATCGAAGTAGGTCTTCGTCCAAAGGTTGAACAAGTGTTGAATAAAGATTCCCATATGCTGCATAAGTGTCTCAATCTTCAATTTATCCAGTCATGTTTCACTTTACGTGTAAAGCTCTATCAAGTCATGTTGCACTCTACGTAGAGCTTTAACAAGTCATGTTTCACTCTACGTGTAAAGCTTTATTAAGTCATGTTGCACTATACGTAGAGCTTTATCAAGTGATGTTTCACTCTACGTAGCACTCTATCATGTTTCATTCTACATAGAGCTTCATCAAACCATGTTTCACTCTACGTAGAGCTTTATTAAGCCATGTTTCACTCAAACAGGTCTTGTAAATTTTATAAAGTATTTTTTCACTCTGTTTAGAGCTTCATCGAGTCACTAGCTTTGTAGACTCTCATTCAGTCATGTTTCGCTCTCTGTAGAGCTTCGTGTCAAATCTTATCGTGAGTAGAGGTTAATCAAATTATTTTTTACTTAATTAATTCATCATGCAGGCCAGTCTGCATGATGGCTGGTGGCTAAAGCTCCCGCTTCACACACGGAGGGCCCGGGTTCGATTCCCGGCGGGTGGAAATTCCGACACGTTTCCTTACACCTGTTGTCCTGTTCACCTAGCAGCAAATAGGTACCTGGGTGTTAGTCGACTGGTGTGGGTCGCATCCTGGGGGACAAGATTAAGGACCCCAATGGAAATAAGTTAGACAGTCCTCGATGACGCACTGACTTTCTTGGGTTATCCTGGGTGGCTAACCCTCCGGGGTTAAAAATCCGAACGAAATCTTATCTTATCTCTTATCTTATCTTATATATATATATTACCTGGAGTTTACCTGGAGAGAGTTCCGGGGGTCAACGCTCCCGCGGCCCGGTTTGTGACCAAGCCTTCTGGTGGATCAGAGCCTGATCAACCAGGCTGTTGCTGCTGGCTGCACGCAAACCACGTACGAGCCACAGCCCGGCTGATCAGGAACTGACTTTAGGTGCTTGTCCAGTGCCAGCTTGAAGACTGCCAGGGGTCTGTTGGTAATCCCCCTTATGTGTGCTGGGAGGCAGTTGAACAGTCTCGGGCCCCTGACACTTATTGTATGGTCTCTTAACGTGCTAGTGACACCCCTGCTTTTCATTGGGGGGATGGTGCATCGTCTCCCAAGTTTTTGCTTTCGTAGTGATGATTTTCGTGTGCAATTTTCGGTACAGTCCCTCTAGGATTTTCCAGGTGTATATAATCATGTATCTCTCCCTCCTGCGTTCCAGGGAATACAGGTTTAGGAACCTCAAGCGCTCCCAGTAATTGAGGTGTTTTATCTCCGTTATGAGCGCCGTGAAAGTTCTCTGTACATTTTCTAGGTCGGCAATTTCACCTGCCTTGAAAGGTGCTGTTAGTGTGCAGCAATATTCCAGCCTAGATAGAACAAGTGACCTGAAGAGTGTCATCATGGGCTTGGCCTCCCTAGTTTTGAAGGTTCTCATTATCCATCCTGTCATTTTTCTAGCAGATGCGATTGATACAAGGAAATGAGTGAGCTACTCAAGTCCCAATATGACTCAGTTTTTAGCAAGCTGATAACCAGACTGAGAGTCGAAGATCAAAATGAATTTTTTATGAGAGAGCCACAAAATTTGATTAACACAAGCCTATCCGATGTTATCCTGACGCCAAATGACTTCGAACAGGCGATAAATGACATGCCCATGCACTCTGCCCCAGGGCCAGACTCATGGAACTCTGTGTTCATCAAGAACTGCAAGAAGCCCCTATCACGAGCCTTTTCCATCCTATGGAGAGGGAGCATGGACACGGGGGTCGTCCCTCAGTTACTAAAAACAACAGACATAGCCCCACTCCACAAAGGGGGAGTAAAGCAACAGCAAAGAACTACAGACCAATAGCACTAACATCCCATATCATAAAAATCTTTGAAAGGGGCCTAAGTAGCAAGATCACCACCCATCTAGAAACCCATCAGTTACACAACCCAGGGCAACATGGGTTTTTGAACAGGTCGCTCCTGTCTGTCTCAACTACTGGATCACTACGACAAGGTCCTAAATGCACTAGAAGACAAAAAGAATGCAATGTAAATATACGATTTTGCAAAACCCTTTCGACAAGTGTCCCAATGGCGTAAAGCGCACAAAAATGCGCGCTAAAGGAAAAACCCGGAAAAGTGGGTCGATGGACTAAATTTTCCCCCTCACTAACGAACCAGAGAGTAGCCCTCAAAGAGTAAAGTCCGAGGCAGCTACGGTGAAAGCTCTTTTTCCAAAAGGGCACATACTAGCCCCATCTTTTTTCCTCATCCTCAACCCACATAGAAAAGGGATGTCACCCACACCGTGTTTTTCTTCAGATGACCCCCCAAAACTGCATGACAGTATTTTTCCATTGCAGCATTGCAAGGCTCCAGGCACTCAACCAAATCTTCATGGGCTCAAAAAAAATTATAAGTTCAACATGAAAAATTTAAATTTACCAGATATGGTAAACATGGGAAATTAAACTTCATCAGAGTACAAAACAAATTCTGGCCACAAAATAGAGCGAAACACAACGTCAAAACCGGGAGTGTTATGCGGAGGATCTCCCCTTTTAAAGGACCATAACTTTGTACAATCACATCTGCTAAAAAATACAGAGGGATAATGAGAACCTTCAAAACTAGGGAGGCCAAGCCCTGGAACCTGGGGCACTTGTTCTATCTGGGCTGGAATTTTGCTGCCCAAACCCAAAACCTTTAAAGGGGCAGGTGAAATTGCCGCCAGAAAATGTACAGAGAACTTTCACGGCGCGCAAAAACGAGATAAAACCCCTAATTCGGGGAGCGCTTAAGGTTTCTAAACATTATTCCCGGGAACGCAGGGGGAAGATCTGAAAATAACCCCGGGAAAATCCAGGGGGACTAGTACCGAACTTGCACACGAAAATCACTACTACAAAGCAAAAACTTGGCAGACGATGCACCACCCCCCAATAAAAAAGCGGGGGTGTCACTGCACGTTAAGAGACCAACAAAAGTGCCCCGGGGCAAAAGACTTTTTTCAACTGCCCCCCCAGCACACATAAGGGGGATTTCCCCAAAAGACCCCTGGGAGTCTTCAGCTGGCACTGGCAAGCCCTAAATCAGTTCCTGATCACCGGGCTGTGCTCGTACGTGGGTTTGCGTGCGCCAGCAGCAAAGCCCGGTTGACAGCCTGACCACCCGGAGGCCTGGTCACAGGGGGGCCCGGGGGGTTTACCCCCGAAACTCTCTCCAGGTAAACTCCCCGGGAAAAAAGATTACGCCAATGTCTGGGGGAGATTGTGAGTGAGTCAACTGCGGCCCGTTGCAAAAAGTTGAGAATGTGACAGAGTAACAGGGAAAAGGGGAGGGTTGGGCCGTACATTGCAGAGTCACTTGTTTGCACAGAACGCTAAATCCCCCAAATGGTGAGTGAATTTTAG
The DNA here is from genome assembly GCF_026875155.1 of Cherax quadricarinatus. Lineage (NCBI taxonomy): Eukaryota > Metazoa > Arthropoda > Malacostraca > Decapoda > Parastacidae > Cherax > Cherax quadricarinatus. Next base: position 25,107,568 of record NC_069455.1, on the reverse strand, counting down.
CGTAAAGGTCGAGAACCAAAACCAGTCATTGTGGTAGTCAACAAAACCTCCGGATGCAACATCCCACAATTCCAGGAACAGCGTTAAAAAAAGACCACTGTCTGGAAAACCTTTCCCCTCCGCACCCAACATTTTCTCCTTGGGGGGTTTTTAACTTTAAAGGGACCTAAAAAGGAGGAATTAAACAAATAATATTGTTGCAGTAATAACCCCAGGAGGGAGCTCTGTAAAACTCACACTCACGTAGCTTTTAAATCTCTGCAAAAATTCAATTTAAACCACAAATAAAGACCTACTAGACTGGGGAATACACTAGACCCATCTTTAAACAATGATGACTGATAAGAAATGTCACCATACAAAAACAATATACTCAGATCACAACATAATTTAGGGTTTAGTCATGATGGCCCAGCCCCAGACCAACATAAAATTTG
>NC_069455.1:25028904-25106631 GCF_026875155.1 Cherax quadricarinatus | reverse complement strand
TGTCCCAGTTTTTTGCTTGGCTGACTTCATGGTTCAAAAAAATTTATTGGGGTTGGGGCAAAATTTGGGATGCCCCTGACTAGGGTGGGGTAGGGATCTTGGTTGCCAATATGACATTTTCAGAGCATAGTTCTAGCACCCCCAACAACTTTTTTTTCCAGTAGGGAAATTAGACTAAAAAAATGACCCAAATGAATGCCAAAAATTTAAAAAACACTCTTGGTCAAAAAAGGGGGCATATATAGGCTATAAAAAGGGGGGTGGGCAAAAAAAATAAATATATTCAATTAAAGAGAAAATAAAAAAAGGAAAAAGAAAAGCAAAAAGGGTTATTGGAAAGCCCCAAGGGGTTTAAAAACAAACCCAAAAGGGTTCTTTTCGATATAAGAAGTAAGATTAGGGGACAAAATGGCCCAAATTTAAATTAAGATAACCTAGTCAGATCCGACAGAAATAAGGATATGTGTAACTCTAAATACCTACTTCCTCCATTTTTCACCCGGGAAAATATGGATATTCAAAAAATAAAGATTATGTAGAACGGGATGATAAAAACTATGTACGATTGTGTAACTAGTGACATGGTCCCAGACAAATGGAAAACAAAACCTAAGAAATTCCAGGCCCTTGACGTTTGCAAGGTTTTAAAAACGAATGAAAGGGGAATTTAGCTCCTTTGCTATCTTTTTAACATACACTACAAACCGGCATATTGCCTATAAGTGGAAAATGGCAAATGTAATACCTATTTACAAGGGGGGACGGTTTTTGGGTTTTGAACTATAGCCCAAATAAGCTTTACCTCCATAGTGGGAAAATTTATGGAATCAAAAATTTTGCCAAAGAAATTTCGTAGCCATATTGCGGGACGATTGATTTTATTCTCAAAAATGGTTTTCAAAGGGGCGTTCCTTCAACAAATTTATAACTTTTTTCCTAAGGTTTTGAGGGGGTAGATCAGGTAAGGAATATGATATTGTTAAATGGACTTCAGAAGGCCTTCAAAGAGTTCCACACAAAGAGGGTATTGAGGGAAAATTAAGGCCACGGAAGGAAGGAAATTTTTTTCCGGGTAGAGGATGGCGCAAAAACAGCAGAGTTTTTGCATAAATGGGGAAAAATCGAAAAGGGGGCACATCACAACAGTGTTCCTCAGGGTCATGTTTGGGGGCCATGTTGTTCACAATTTACATAAACTACTAGATAGGGGAAAAAATAGCGACATAAGCAAATTTTCAGTATAGGTTTGGGAACAGCAAAACCCCCCAGGGAAGCTACCCTCCGCCCGATGACTGTGAAACAAAAACCCGTAACGTTTGCATGATGGGAGGATTGCTGGGTTTTTTTTTTTTGTCTCAAAAACACGAATAACAGGGAATTTTTCTACTCCTATTACACTTTTTTCACACTTCACAGAAACGCACATGCATTAAAAATAACAAACTCTAGGTTTTTCTCCTTTTTTTAAATAGCCTTGTTCTTCTTTTATTCTTCTATTTCTATGGGGAATGGAAAAGAACTTTCCTCCGAAGCCATGTTTTTCGTATGAGGGACTAAAAGCGGGCAGGGGCTGAAAACCCCTTCTCGTAGACATTTACTAAAAAAGAGAAGAAAAAAAACTTTTAAAACTGGGGATGTTAAATGTGCGGGGATGTAGTGCGGTGACAAAAACAAGATTCTGTGTTATGAATGAAAAGAAGTTGATGTTTGGCCTAAGCGAAACAAAGCTAAGGGGGTAGGAGATTTTTCAGTGGGGGAAAAAAATGGATAAATCTGGAGTATTGAGAGAGTTAGGCAAAGGAAAGGGGGTAGCATAATTTTTAAAAGATATTAGGGAAAGGGAAAAAAGAGAATATGAATGTGAAAATTCAAGAATTAGTGGTTTTAAAGAAAGGTTGGATGCGGGAAGTGGTCATAAAAATGTATGCACCTGAAAGAGAGGAAGCAGGGAAAGAGAGATTTGGGAGTTTTTAAGTGAATGTACAGGAGCCTTTGAACCAAGTGAGAGAGTAATTGTGTAGGGGCCCTAATGCAAAAGTAGGAGAAATTTTTAGAGAGGGGTGGTAGTAATTTGGGGGTGCCAGGTGAAAATGAAAGGGGAGCCCTTTGATTGAACTTTGTATAGAAGGGGTTTGTTATAGGTAAAACATATTTTTAAGAAAAAGAGGAAAATAAGTATAAAGAATAAAATAGGGCGAAATGCAGTATTTTTTTTGGATTATTATTGGTGATAAAAAATGTTGAGTGACTTCAGGATGTCATTTTATGGGGGCCACAGATATATCAATCACTTTCTTTTGTAGAAAACACTGAGAGAAAAAGGTAGAGGGTTTAAAAGGGGAATAAAGCATCGGGGAAGAAGAGGTGAAGGTTAAAACAAAAGGGGGCAGTTAGGGTAAGATATAAACAGCTATTGGAGGATAGAGGGGCTAATGGAAGCTAGGAAAGGGGGTCAAAAGGGGTATGGGGTGGTTCAAAAATGATGTTAAGGGGTTCACAAAAGTTTTGGTTACAGGAAAGGGGGTGCAGGGGGGAAGAGGGCGATGGGGAATGATGATGAAAGAGAGTAAAAGGGAGAAAAAGTTACATTTTAGAATTTTTTTAAAAAGTAGAATGGCAAGGGGGAAGAAAATTTGGAAAAAAAGAGAGAGGTTAAGAGAGGGGTAAAAACAATTAAAAAAGAGCAAATGAGAGAGTGGGTGAGATGTTATCAACAAATTTTTTTTAAAAATAAAAAAATTTTTGGAGATTAACAAGTTAAGAAAGCCTAGAGAACAAAGGGGATTTGTCTTAAAAAAATAGGAGAGGAAGTTATTAAAATGGGAGTTGGGGTTTGGGAAGATGGGGGGAATATTTTGAGAATGTTAAATTTGATGAAGAAGGGAAGCTGTGTTTTCGTGAAAGGGGGCAAGGGGGAATAAACTTGTAGGAGGAGGAAGAGCCAGTGTGAGGGGGGGAAAAGTTCGGAGGCAGAGGAAAAATAAAGGGGAAAGGCAGCTGGGATTGATGGGTAAAGATAGAAATAAAAGCAGGGGGGGATATATTTTTGAGTGGGGGTGCAATTATTTATAAAGTAGGAAGAGGGAAGGTACCTAGGGTTTGGCAAGAGCATGCATAGTTCTTTGTAAAAAGGGGAAAAGGGGGATAAAAAAGTCAAAAATTATGGGGGGATAAGTCTTTTGTAAAGGCTTTTATGGGGAAGTGAGGCCGGTTGGGTGTGTAAAAAGAGAGGGAGAATATTTCCCCGGTAAAAGAGGTCTTAGACAGGGATTGTAATGTCCCCTGGTTTTTTAAAATTTTTTATTGTGGGGTTGTAAAAAAAGTAAATGTAGGGGTTTCGGGAGGGGTGGGGTTAAATTATGGGGAATCAAATTCAAAAAGGGAATTGACACAGTTACTTTTGCTGGATACTTGCTTAGGGGATTTAAAGAAAAAAAACAAAGGTTAGTGGATGAGTTTGAGAAAGTGTTAAAGGTGAAAGTTAAAGTGCATGAAAAGAGTAAAGGTGATGAGGTTCAAAAGATTTTTGATAAAGAAAAATTGGATTCAAATTGGGGGGGAGGATATGGAAGAAGTAATTTTTTCAGATACTTGGGAGTGACGTGTCGGGGATGGATTTATGAAGGATGAGGTTTTAAACTAGAAATTTATGAGGGGAAAAAAAGGGGAGTGGGGCGTGAGGTATTGGGAGTCAAAAAACGTTTTTATGGAGGCAAAGAAGGGAATTTTAAAGTATAGTAGTACCAACACCTTATATGGATGTGAAGCTTGGGGGGGTAAATCAGCAGCGAAGGGGCGGTTGGGGGGCAGGGGGGATGTCCTTCTAAGGGGAATGTGTGGTTGTAAATTTATGCAAAAATTCGGGTGTGGAAATTAGGAGAAGGTGTGGGGTTAATAAAAGCATTTGTCAAGGGGAGAAGAGGGGTTGTTTAGGTGGGTTTGGGATTTAGAGAGAAGGATCAAAGTAGAATGACAGGAAACATAAAATCTATAGGGGAAGGAAAGAGGGGAGGGCCCTCGAAAGGGTTGGAAAAGGGGGTAAAGGAGGGTTTTTTTGGGGGAGGGGCTTGGACTTCCAGCAAGCGGCGTGAGCGTGTTAGATAGGGTAATGGAGACAATGATACTTGGGGCCTGACATTGTTGGGGTGTGACAGGGGAATATTTTGTGAAGGGATTGGGGGAAACGGGTTTTTTTTCATATAGTCGGGCTGAGTCCTGGAAAAGGGAAGTACAATGCCTATTTTTAAAGGGGGGTTTGGGATATTCAGTTTGGGGGGATATGTTGGTTTTTCTCTATACATATATGCTTCTAAACTGTTATTTTCTGAGCACCCCTGCAAAGCTGATAATGTGTGAGTGGGTGAAAGTGTTGAATGATATGAAAATATTTTCTTTTTTGGGGGTTTTTTTTTTCTTTTTTTTTTTGGGGCACCCTGCCCGGGGGGAGACGGGGCCCACTTTTTGAAAAAAAAAAAAAAAAAAAAAAAAGTCTTTTTAGTATACCTGGTAAAGTGTAGGTAGAGTTTAATTTAAAGAAAATTTGGGTAAGACGGAGAATGGGTAGCAGATGAACAAGGGGGCTTTGGAAAAGGTAGGGGTGTGTGGACCAGGTGTTTACAGTGAAAAATATAAATGAACAGTATTTTGATAAGCTAAAGAGGTCTTTTTTTTCTTTTTTGGATTTGGGAAAAAATTTTCAACAGGGTGGATAGGGGGGGAATGTGGCAGAGTTGCAATGTATGGGTAGGGGGTTTGGTTACTGAAAGCATGAAAAAGTTTTTTCGGGATTGGAGGCCAAGTTAGAGTATGTAGAAAGAGGGAAAAATTTTTTTCAGTAAAAATAGCCTTGACAAGGATGTGTGATGTCACCCGGGGTTTTTTAATAATTTAAGATGGGGTTGTAAGAGAATAAAAGCGAGGGGCTTTGCAAGGGCGTGGGGGGTTAAAAGATAAAAAATCACACACAAAATGGGGGGTTTCACGCTGCTCTTTGCTGATACCGTGCTTTGGAGATTCGAAGAAAGTTGCAGAGATTGGGGGAGAATTTTGGAGGGTGGCAAAAAAAAAAATTAAAGGTGAATACGGAAAGAGAAGGTTATGGGATAACAAAAATTAGGTGATGAAGATTGAATTCAGTTTTGGGGGGGAGGTTGGAGAGGTGAAAATATTCAATATTTGGGGTGGCGTGTCGCGATGGGTCTTGAAAGATGAGGTGAATCATGAATTGATGAGGGAAAAAGAGTGAGTGGTGCCTTAGGGTCTTGGGGACAAAAAACTTTGTCCTTGGGCAAAAAGGGGGGAATGTATGAGAGTATAGTTTTTTCCAACGCTCTTTATGGGTGTGAAACGTGGGTGAGAATGTTGCAGCAGGAGAAGTGGGGCATGGAATGTCCCCTGTCTGGGGCAAAGTGTGGGGTGAAAAAATGCGGAATTCGAGTTTGGAAGTTAGGGGAGGGGCGGGGTTTTCCAAAACTGTTGCCAAGGCTGAGGAAGGGGTTTTGGGTGGTTCGACATGTAGAGAAATGGAGCAAACACCAGATGTGCCACACCACGCATCGGCGATTTTTGCCCATTTGAGCCCTATTTTTTGCCAATTCCAGTGTACTAGTCGGACAAAAAATCATAACATTTCACTAGTAACTCCATTATTTCTATCGAATGAGATCAAGAAAACCACCATTTACCGATTTCAATATCCAATAAAGTGGTAGAATTAGCAATTTTGCCAATTCCATACAAATATTTCAAAAGATGCCAGTTTCTGAATAGGGGTCTAGAAATAAACAAGAAAGACATTAATGGCACTAAAATAGCAAGTTCTCTGTTCATTAGTCACATCACAAGCCCCCTCTTATATTTCTTTGGCTTTCCATATTGAATTTTTATTCTTACAAAAATTTAGAAGATTTACTCTTATGCAGACTACTGCATTAGTGTAGAAAATGGTATAATTATATCAGCACACTTGTGAAAGAATATTAGACTCACCAGTTGACGTGTATTGGACGCTTAGCATGATTTGTTTACTTTTGAACTTTAGTAAAAATCGAAAATTTCTGCTACTTTCAGCTCAATTTCAAGGTACTTTTCCTCGTAAAACCAGTCAAAATCATCTTATTTTCTGTAATGTATTCCATTCTATAAAATGAGACAGGAAAAAACTATCTGAATTACAACAATAAATACCATAGAAAAATACAGGCAAAGTTGCCTGTTTTATCCAAAACATGGTCAAAAGTTTTTTTTTTTCATTACGCACTGTTTGGCTGCAGAGGATTCTTTTTTATACTGTGCACACTGACCACATAGGCACTTTTTTCTTTGTAGGCCTACCAGCTTTCTCTCACTGGATTTGGAGGGTGCTACATTCTGGCATATACTAGTACTTCAAAAACCCTGGGGCGTAAAGGCCATACCTAGTCCAGCTGAAACCCTGAAAGGATTAATATGGTAGCATATAAACCATAATGTTAATTAAAGTAACTTAATATATTCAACTGGAAAATGAATTTCACTGTTACAGTTAATAATTGTATAAATGTACTATTTGATATGTTAATTATTAGTTACTATAAATAGTAACTGTTACTATAAGTATGAGTCTTTTTAATATTAATGTAAATAAACTCAGTTTACCTCCTAGGGTAAGATTTTGTTCAGATTTTTAAATGCAGAGGGTTAGCACCAAGATTACAAGAAAGTCAGTGGTCATCTAGGGACTGTGTGTATTATTTCCATTGATGTCTCAATCTTGTCCCCCAGGATGCCACCCACACCAGTCAACTAACACCTGGTTGCTTTTAGATACTTGCTAGTGTATACGGGACAAATGGTTGTAAAGGAAGGAAAACAACCTTAAAAGTTTCCACCTTGCCAGGCCCAGGGTTCTCCCTTATTACAATATACCTTAGTTTATTGTGACTGATTTTGACACTAGTTGACTTAAGATGTTTTAGATTTTAATGATAATAAGATATTACAAGAGCACAGTTAAGTCACTTTGAGTTTTTGTGTTACTCTGGTGGTTAAAGTACGGTTACTATGTATGATAATTTGTGTGTTACTCGGGGTTTAAGTACATGTTATATGTATGATAATTGTTGTGTTTACTCTGGGTGGTTAATGTACATGTTACTATGTATGATAATTTTTTGTGTTACTCTGGTTGGGGTTAATGTACATGTTACTTTGTATGATAATTTTAGGTGTTACGCTGGTGGTTAATGTAATGGTTACTATGTATGATAATTTTGTGTTACTTATGGTGGTTAATGTACATGTTACTATGTATGATATTTGTTTTAAGTGTTATTTATGTGTACTTGTACCTAATAAACTTATTAACTTACTGGGTTATTCTTAGTTAAATAATGAACCTTGTATATGAATGTTCTGCCAACAATGTTGTTTATTATGTAACATAAACCTTAAAACTTGCTAACTTAAACCTTGCTGCTGCCTCACCACCTACACCTGCTGCTGCTCCTCACCACTAACACCTGGACTGCGCTGTGCCTGACCCACCACCTAACACCTGCTGCCTGCTGCCTGACCACCTAACACCTGCTGCTGCTGCCTGACCACCTAACACCTGCTGCTGCTGCCTCACCACCTAACACCTGCTGCTGCTGCCTCACCACCTAACACCTGCTGCTGCTGCCCTCACCACCTACCACCTGCTGTTGATGCCTCACCACCTAACACCTGCTGCTGCTGCCTCACCACCTAAACACTGCTGCTGCTACCTCACAACCTAACACCTGCTGCTGCATGCCTCAACCACCTAAACCTTGTGCTGCTTGCCTCACCAACTAACACTGCTGCTGCCTCACCACTAAACACATGCTGCTTCCTTTACGCTACACCTGCTGCTGCTGCTCACCACCTAACCCCTGCCTGCTGTCTCACCACTAACACCTGCTGCTCCTCACCACCTAACACTTGCTGCTACTGCCTCACCACTAACACTTGCTGGCTGCTGCCTCACCACCTAACACCTGCTGCTGTTTCACCACCTAACACCTGCTTGCTGCTAAACACTTAAAATCCTGCTTATACCTGACCACCTGCACCTGCTCATGCCTGAGCACCTAACACCTGAGCAGATAAACAGTCAAACATGGAGCAGCTAACACTGACACTTTCAACACCTAAGCAACTAACACAGTCAACACCTGAGGCAGCTAACACAATTAAACCTGATCAGCTAACTCAGTCAACACCTGATCGTTAACAGTTAACACCTGAGCAGCTACACAGTCAAACCTGAGGCAGCTAACACCAATTAACACCTGATCAGCTACACAGTCAACAACCTGATCAGCTAACAGTCAACACTGAGAAGAAGCTACACAGGTCAGCCCTGAGGCAGGTAACACAGTCATCACCTGAGCAGCTAACACAGTCAACACATGAGCAGGTAAGACAGTCAACACTCTGAGCAGTAAGACAGTCAAAACCTGAGCAGCGTAAGACAGTCACACCTGAGCAGGTAAGACAGTCAACACCTGAGCAGGTAACACAGTCAACCACCTGAGCAGGTAAACACAGTCAACACCGAGAGGTAACACAGTCAACACCTGAGAGCTAACACAGTCAACACCTGAGCGGTAACACAGTCAACACACTGAGCAGGTAAGACAGTCAAACAAGGACACAGATATGATCATGTCTGGCAACCTTAATACACTTATGTCATGGTCAACCTTCTCTATGTATCTTCTGCACTGAATGTTTTATATAGTAATAAAGGCAGGGTATACTCACCTGTGTTAACACCACAGGTGTTACTCACCTGTTAGACACCACAGTTGTTTACTCACCTGTGTTAGGACCACTACAAGGTGTTGATCACCTGTGTTAGACACCACAGGTGTTACTCACCTTGTTAGGACCACCACAGTTGTTACTCACTGTGTTAGTCACCACAGGTGTTACTCCCCTGTGTTAGACACCACAGGTGTTACTCACCTGCGTTAGCACACCACAGTTGTTACTCACCTGTGTTAGACTGACCACAGGTGGTTACTCTCCTCATGTTAGACACACGGGTGTTACTCACCCTGCCTGCATAGACACTCACAGTTGTTACTCACCTGTTGTTAGACACCACTGTTGTTACTAACTGTGTTAGACAACCACGGTGTTACTCACTGTGTTAGGACATCCACAGTTGTTACTCACCTGTGTTAGTCACCACAGTTGTTACTTACCTGTGTTAGACAACCAAGGTGTTACTCACCTGTGTTAGAACCACAGTTGTTACTCACCGTTAGACATCACAGTTGTTACTACCTGTGTTAGACACCACAGGTGTTAACTGTGTTAGGAACCACAGGTGTTATCACCTTGTTGTTAGAACCACAGGTGTTACTCACCTGTGTTAGGACACCACAGGTGTTACTCACCTGTGTTAGGACACCAACAAGGTGTTACTCACCATGTGTGTTTAGACCACAACAGTTTGTTACTCGCCTGTGATAGGACACCACAGGTGTTACTCACCTGTGTTAGACCACCACAGTATGTTACTAGCCTGTGTTAAGACACCACAGGTGTTACTCACTGTGTTAGGACACCAAAGCTTGTTACTCACGGTGTTAGGACACCACAGGTGTTACTACCTGTGTTAGACACACAGGTGTCTATCACCTGTGTTAGACAACAGGAGTTATTCACCTGTGTTAGACACCACAGGGTGTTACTCACCTGTGTTAGACACCACAGGTGTTACTCACTGTGTTGTAGACACAAAACACTGTTTATTGTTCACTTTATCACACTCACCCACCAACAAACACAAGTTGTTGTTGTTGTTGTTGTTTATAGGCCATGACTGTGTTACGTCGTTATGAACCCTGCACTTCCGCCCGCTCCCAAAACCAAACCTTCACAAAGTGGGAGGATGTTACACAAACAACCCGGCACATATAAGACAGGAGCTACGATTGACGTTTTGTCCGACTTAGGGACCCATTTACAAAGTCACACTGGACAAAAGGAGAGAAGGAGGAGGTTTTATATAGACAGCAGACAGGGACGGGAAAACAGAGAGGAGTGGAGGTAGTAGTAGTAGTGGGAAGTCAGTAAATTACCAAGCAGAAGAAACCCCAAAGGAGAAAGAGGAAGAGGAAGAGGTAGATGGGGAAAAAAAGAATCAGGATTAAGTCAAAGTTGTCTGAAGTTTGCAACATTTTATGATGTAATGGTGAAAGGAACAAATCTACAGAAGACAATTGAAGGACTAAGATTATACAAGGAAAGTTGTGTATTTTGGGAGGATTCAACAAGTCGGTGACTGTGAAAGTTAGAAGTAAGATAGATATTTTAGTAGAGATCAGTCAATAGGAATTACTGAGACCTCTGACATGACAGAAAAACATTTTTGGAGTCGGCAACCTAACAATACTTTTGTAACTCCTTAAAGTTGTCAGAAATAGATCGAGCAGTTTCTCCTAAAGTACTGAAGAGGACAGGAGGAACAAGTAAATAGAATAGATACGAGGGAAGCATCTATTGAGGTGTCGACTCTATTTCTTGTTCCCCTGTCCTCTTCAGTACTTTGGAAAACCTGCCAATCTCTTTTGCCCAGACTTAAGGATCACAAAAGTTGTGTTTGGATTGTCGACACCAACAATGCTCTTTTCTCTCATATCAGAGATCACAGTCATCTTTTGATTGATCTTCGCCTAAAACTATCTACCTAAGTATAACTTCCACAGTCGCACATTTGTTCGGGAATCCTCCTTTATACTCACAACTTTTTTTATCCTCCCTCCTTCGCCCTTCTTTGCTTTTTCCATTGGGTTTTCTTTCTTCTGCCTTGGATATTTATCTTTCATGTTATATTTTACCTGCTGTGTTTCCAGCTCCTACTTCTGTGGGCTCCCTTGTAGTGCTCCTCTTTTCTAAGTATTTGACTGACTTCCACTACTACTACTTACTACCTCCACTTCCTCTCTTGTTCCTGTCCCTGTCTGCTGGCTTATATGTACTCCCTCCTTTCTTTTGTTAGTATGACTTTGTAAATGTCCAAGTCGGAGGAAACGTCGTCGTAAGTCCTCTCTCCTGTGTGAGTTTTATTCTTTATATATTGTTCCAGAACGAATTGTGCTTTTTTTTTGTTATTTATGAAGAATATTGACAAATAACTACGTATTATATGTCCCTAATGCTCCCTGAGCCAGCAAGAATGTGAAGGTAAAGGGCTAAGATATGTGGTCTGGAGGGTCAAAACTCTCCCCACTGAGTTTACCTGGGAGTTTACCTGGAGAGAGTTCCGGGGGTCAACGCCCCCGCGGCCGGATCTGTGGCCAGGCTCCTGGTGGTCAGTGCACCTGGATCACCAGGCTGCTGTTATGCTGGCTGCACGCAATCCAAACGTATATCGGGCCACAGCCCAGCTTGTTAGGTACAGATTTAAGGGTGCTTGTCCAGTGCCGCTTGGAAGACTGCAGGGGTCATTGGTAATCCCCCTTATGTTGCGGGGAAGCTGTTTTTTGAACAGTTCTCGGGCCCCTGACACTTGTTGTATTGTCTCTTAAACATGCTAGTGACACCCTGCCTTTTCATTGGGAGAATGTTGCATCGTCTCCTGACAGTCTTTTGCTTTCGTTGTTTACCTGGGAGTTTACCTGGAGAGAGTTTCGGGGGTCAACGCCCCGCGGCCCGGTCTGTGACCAGGTCCCTCCTGGTGGATCGCCCCTGATAAACCAGGCTGTTGCTGCTGGCTGCACGCAAACCAACGTACGATGCCACAGCCCGGCTGATCAGGAACGACTTTAGGTACTTGTCCAGTGCCAGCTTGAAGATGCAGGGGTCTGTTGGTAATCCACTCTTAATGTGTGTGGGAGGCAGTTTGAACAGTCTCGGGCCCTGACCTTATTGTTAATGGTCTCTTAACGTGCTAGTGAACCCCAGCTTTTTCATTTGGGGATGGCCTGCATCGTTTGCAAGTTCTTTTGCTTTCGTAGTGAGTGATTTTCGTGTGCAAGTTCGGTACTGTCACTCTAGGATTTTCCAGGTGTATATAACATGTATCTCTTCCTCCTGCGTTCCAAGGGAAATAGGGTTTAAGAAACCTCAAGCGACCTCCCAGTAAAATTGATGTGTTTTTAGTCTCCGTTATGCGCGCCCGTGGAAAAAGTTCTCTGTACTTTTCTAGGTCGCAATTTCACCTAGCCTTGAAATGGGTGCTGTTAGAGTTGCAGCAATATTCCAGCCTAGATAGAACAAGTGACCTGAAGTGTGTCATTTCATGGGCTTGGCCTCCCTAGTTTTGAAGGTTCTCATTAATCATCCTGTCATTTTTTTAGCAGATGCGATTGATACAATGTTTATGTGTCCTTGAAGGTGAGAAGATTCCTCCGACATGATCACTCCCAGGTCTTTGACGTTGGTGTTTCGCTCTATTTTGTGGCCAGAATTGTTTTGTACTTGATGAAGATTTTCATTTCCTCATGTTTACCATATTGAGTAATTGAAATTTTCATAGTTGAAACTTCATATGTTTTCCGCAGCCCACTGAAAGAATTGGTTGATGTCTGCTGGAGCCTTGCAGTGTCTGCCAATGGAAGACAACTGTCATGCAGATTCGGTGTCATCTGCAAAGTAGACATGGTGCCTGTGGTTGACATCCTTTGTCTATGTCGGATATGAGGATGAGGAAAACAAGATTGGTGCTAGTACTGTGCCTTGTGGAACAGAGCTTTTCACTGTAGCTGCCTCGGACTTTACTCTGTTGACGATACTCTCTGTGGTCTGTTAGTGAGGAGGTAATTATAGATCCATCGAACCGACTTTTCCTTCCTGTTATTCTTTAGCACGCATTTCTCGTTCGCTATTACCCCATGGTTCACACTTGTCGAAGGCTTTTGCAAAGTCTGTATATATTACATCTGCATTCTTTTTGTCTTCTAGAGCATTTAGGACCTTGTCGTAGTGATCCATAGTTGAGGACAGGACTGGAGCGACTGTTTCTAAACCATGTTGCCCGGGGTAGTGTAACTGATGGTTTCTAGATGGGTGGTGATCTTGCTTCTTAGGACTCCCTTTCAAAGATTTTTATGAATGGGATGTTAGTGTATTTGGCTGTAGTCTTTGCTGTATAGTTTTTACTGCCCCTTTGTCGGAGTTGGGCTATGTCTGTTGTTTTTCAGTAACTGAGGACGACCCCACTCGTGTCCCATGCTCCCTCCCCCTCCATAGGATGGATCCCCCAAAGCCCCGCATCGTGATAGGGGTTTCTTGCAGTCTTGTGCACACAGACGTTCCATGAGGACTCGGCCCGGGCAGAGTGCATGGGCATGTCCCATTTATCCCTGCTGTTCGATTCATTTGGCGTCAGGATAACATCGGATAGGTTGTGTTAATCAAAATTTTGGTTTTCCTATAGGCTCTCTCATAAAAAAATTTTCATTTTGATCTTCGACTCTCAGTTGGTAGCGGCTTGCTAAAAACATGAGTATATAGGGGGACTGAGTAGCTCAATCTTTTCCTTGCTGTCATCTGTGTAGGACCCATCTTGTTTAAGTAGGGGCCCAAAACTGGACGTTGTTCTCGATTTTGATTTGGCATAGGAGAAGAAATTACTTTGGGTTTCTTTCGATTCATTTATGGCTTTTAGTTACTCTTCCCGCGATTCCTGACCCTTAAGGATTCTTTTAGCCTTAATTTCGATGACAATTGCTTATTTCTCTGACCAGTGTCTCCTACGGCATTTCAGATATATTGACCTCTTTAAGCCGCTCTGTTATTCTTTTTCGCGCCTGTAAGGAGGCGCTGCCTATTTCTATTTTAACATCTATCCTCCATTTTATTAGAGAATAAGCCTATTGTTCATTACACGAGGTGCCACCGAGTTACTCTGTTCTAGGCATAAGTTGGGGTCTGTGTTGCTTAGTGTATCTTCCAGCTTATATCGGATAGGACTGGTTAACTTGGTCCCACTTTATGTTTTTGTTATGAAGGTGAATTTGGTGAATGCTCCCTCGTGACTAGTCTCATTTTGCGGTCTGGGGCTCCACGCATACATAGTCCCTGCAGTAACCTACAAATTACACGTTGTGATCTGAGTATATTGTTTTTGATATAGGTGACTAATTTTCTTATCAGATCAATCTTGTTAGTGAAGATGAGGTCTGTGTATTCTCCAGTCTAGTTAGGCTCTATTATTTGCAGGTTTTAAATTGAATTTTGGCAGAGATTTTAAGCTCGTGTGAGTGTGAGTTTTCATCAGAGCTGCCTCCTGGGTGTTATTACTGCAACAAATATTATTTGCTATATTCCTCCATTTCTGGTGACACTTAAGTTGAAAATCCCCCAGGAGGCAATAAAAACAAGATGTGGGTGCTGGAAGGGCTGGAAAGATTTTCCAGGACGTGGTAAATTTTAACAGCTGTTCCTGGAAATTGCTGGGATGTTGCAATCGGTAGGCTTGTAGACTACCACAATGACTAGGTTTTTGTTCTCGACCTTTACTGCCTAAATCTTCCACTACATCATTTGAGGCAATTAAGCAGTTCACTGTGCAAACAAGGGACTCTGCAATATACGGGCCAACCCCCCCCCCTTTTGCCTGTTCACTCTGTCACATCTGTATAGGTTGTTACCTGGGATCCATATTTCTTTGTCCAAGTGATTCTTTATGTGGGTTCAGTGAAGCGGCGAAAACATTGCCTTTGCCTCTGCAAGCAGGTCACGGATGAAAGGTATTTTGTTGTTTGATGCTGGCTTTAGACCTGTATATTTGCAAGAAGAATGTTATCAGACTGGTGGTATTGTTGGTTTACAGGCGGGGGGATATTTTTTCCGCCATTAGTATCTGTATCTGTTGGTTTGGGAGTGGGAGGCCATCGACTGTGGTCCACTCCAGGATGAGTGGATTTGGTGTTACGATTCTGCCCATTTCCCTGCCAGTTTTTTTTCCTTCCTGGACACCTAAAAAACCTTCTCCCTCTTGAGTGGCTGGGCTACCAGGTTTTCCCATGGCTGATGTTTTGTATCTTTTTGTCACCCTTTAGATGGTATGCCTGGCAAATTTAAGTTATAGCACAGTCTTTCTATACTGAAGAGGTACACATTTCAGGGTTGAGATGAAAAAGCTTACAGGAAGGGACGTTTGCATTTTCTGTTGTCATATGGGCATGGCATTTTCTATGGTGGTCATAGTTTTGCATGTCCATCTGTTTTTTCCAGATTTCCCATGCCAGCGGATACAAGTGCAATAGTATGTGCACAGGCTGGTTTCCGCTTGCCTTGGTTTCTGTGACTGTATTCCCTGTTGGTGTCATGTTTCCCTGTCTTACTTCTGATCCTCCCTGGCACCAACATGGACCTCCCACCAGTTGTTTTTGGTTAATTAATTTATGTTTCCTCACTATTTGCTATTGGAGTCCTCTTGTTTGCTATCTTCCTGCAGTATTTTAGTTTGCAATTTTGGTTTTATCTATCTTGGCTACACTTGTTTCCCTACTATGGCTTCCTGTTCCCCTATGAGGTCATTTATATGTATTCCTTCCTGCGTTATAATTCCCGATTACTGGACAAATTCTCCAGCTTCACCATTACTGTCTCCAGGACAGTATCTACAGGCTTCACCATTTCTGTTTCCAGGACAGTATATCCAGCTTCACCAGTTCTGTCTCCCTGGACAGCACCTCAGCTTCACCATTACTGTCTCCCAGGGACAGCACTTCAAGCCCCACATTTTACTGACTACCAGGACATCATCTCCAGCCTTACAGTTTCTGACTACATGGCCAGTATCATGGGCCGTACCATTAGCCCAGACTTTTTATGTTCCCTTCTGTTGTAGAGAGCTTCAGGTTTTCTATGAAGCAGAGCTTTGATGTTGTCCTCTTTTAATACCCTTGTTGTTTTAGTCACAGATTTTCCTCATTTTGGGGCTACCCAAAAACACTTCTCTGTTTTAATCTGCTTGTAGCTAGTTCTTGAAATCTGCACAGGGGCGGTGACACCAATTTCCTCAAAAATGACAATTATCCATGTGGAAAGCCGTTTGTTTGACTGACCACAGACACACACAGTTCATAATGATTTGAATGGTTGATTTACTGCAATTATACTAGCAACCTCTTGAATATTTTTAATAACCGTAATGAAGCTCTAGCTATTTGTATTTCTGTTTCTAACTGTAATTATTGATGTATGATTGGACAGCTTACCGTCACGTTCCTGATTTTTAATGTTTGTGTTTATATGTGGCGCCTACAAACACCATCGTTTTGTCTGCTTTATTGTCCACGAAACCGTTTGAAACCAGTCCGGGTTCGGAAACCAGTCAAGGGTGCGACCAGTCAAGGTTCGGGACCAGTCGATCTGATCTGATCAGGGGTCACTTATTTAAAACATACTGGTCGGTGATTTGAGCTAACACATGAAGGATCTACTGGAAATTTATCTACCCCGGTAATATGTGATTTGACTGATACAAAAAGTATTAACTTGCCGTGTTGAAGAAATATTCGGTGACTGACTGCAGCTCCTACAGTGGACGAACGGTCGACCCTCAACCCTTGTCTTATCAATGCTGTATCTAGCTTTTCTATTTTTTTTCCGTCTCCACCACAATAAATGCTATATTATCACTATAGTTGACTGGTGCAAATTTTGGGAGGAAAGACGCCTTTTTCTGTAGTAATTAATTCCTTCTCGTTGTGTATATCTTGCAAACCGCTGTTAACTACAGGTTATATGGAAAATTCACAGTAAAACGTCTGGGTATTTCAAGGAAAAAAAGAAACTAATGTGTGATTTTCGTGTGCAAGTTCGGTGAAGAGTAGGGCCAGGAGCTGGAGTGTATTCAACCCCTGCAACCACATTTAGGTGAGACATTTAGGTGAATAGCCGGTGAGAACCACTACCAAACCTTCCTATAAACTATCTGGCAAAACTGCCACAAGACACCCTAAAGTAACCTTAGACTACATACGAGACAGCAGTAAACAACTTATGGCAGTGTTGAATAACATCGATTGGGCAAAATGAGCTCGAAAAAACATATACAGATATGAATGAATGTATATATAATTTTCTAAAAAAAACAAAGCCTCTATAACAAACTTTGCCCCAAAAAAGCTAAACAGTTTCACAACAAAGAGACTGAAGAATTCCCTGGGCTAACACCATGCACCTCAAATCCAATAACTACATAGCAGGCGTTGTAGTTGGATGTGAGGGAGCTGTGAGTGAAATCAGGTATTATAGAATGGGGACTGTGTTGTGTTGTGGTATCATGGCCAGAAGTAGAGATGGAACAAAGAAGTGGAGCAGAAGAAGAGAAGAGTTTTATGGTACGGGTCTGGGATAGAGAGTGATATGTTATGACTAGTTAAGTGTTCGTTGTTGTGACGGTTTTTTCTTTGCGGATATGGTGGCGTTTTTTGTTCGTAGGTCTTCTGTCTTATGATTATCGGTGCCCTCCGGGCCTGTGGCTTTACCGGAAATTTATACCTGGACTTGATGTGTCTATGTAATTGGTCATAGGTGTACCACGGGGGTCTTTCCGGGGTGGGGCCGTTTTAGAAGTTTCGTGTAGTTGTTTTTGGTTGTGTTTTTTTTGTTTTTTTTGTGGGTTGTTTTTGTTTTTAATGTTGTGGGGTTTGTTTTGGTTTGCTTTGGGTTAGGTTTTTTTTTGGTTTTGGTTTTTTTTGGTTTTGGTGGGGTTGTTTTTCGAGCGAGTTTCAGAGAATCTGGTATATTTTTGGATTTTGGTTATTTTTTTTTTGTTTGCCACGTTTTTTTTTCCGTTTTGTTTTCCTTTTCCTTTTGGTTAATTGATTTAAAAATAAGCCGAGGAATTGTACACCCAACCCTACCCACACCCCCTCCCCACTACCCTCCACCATCCCACCCCACTCCTCTCACCACCCCCCCACCCCCCCACCTACTTCACCACTTACAGACTGGTTAACGCTGGTCCTGGTGCTTCTGACTCATAGGGGTTTTTTAGTCTCCTCCATAGTGTATTTATTTAAAATTTCAGCGAACATATAATACAAAAAACACCTAAAATACCAAGCATATTATTAACACCTGTTGTTCCATCAGGAACCTACCTCCATAGGTAGACCTACCCGATTACACTATTCTAGCTTCAACCAACCACATTAATTAAGTTTACGCTAATCATAAGCACCCTTAAAACAAGGCAGGGAGACAATAAACAACCTGCCTGCTTTTATGTAAAAAAAGCTTTCAAGTATTATCACCAATTATTGCCAACACTCTTTAACAAATCCACCGATCAGCTACCTTCCCAAACAATCCTCAAAATAGGGAGGGTCACTCCGATCCACAAAGGAGGTGACCAGCTGACTTGAATAACTATAGACCAATATCTAACTTACCACTGCTCTCTAAATTCTTTGAAAAAATTAATTCATAGAGGGACCTATTCTTACCTCGTCCACTATGACAAGGTCCTAGATGCACTAGAAGACAAAGAATGCAGATGAATATATACAGACTTTTGCAAAAGCCTTTTCGCAAGGGTGTTGGACATGGCATAATAGCGCACAAAATGCGTGCTAATGGAATAAACAGGAAATGTCGTCGATGGAATCTATAATTTCCTCACTAACAGAACACAGGAGAGTATTCGAAACAGAGTAAAGTGCGAGGCAGCTACGGTTGAAAAGCTCCTGTTCCACAAGGCACAGTACTCACTCCCTTATTGTTCATCATCCTCATATCTGACTAGACAAGGATGTCAGCCAGAGCACCGGTCTTTCCTTTGCAGATGACACCCGATTCTGCATGACAGTGTCTTCCATTTGCAGACACTGCAAGGATCCGGTGAACATCAACCAAAATCTTTTCAGTGGGCTGCAGAAAAAACAATATGAAGTTCAACAATGAGAATTTCAATATACTCAGATATGGTAAACACGTGGAAATTAATCTTTCATCAGAGTACAAACAAATTCTGGCCACAAAATAGTGCGAAACTCCAACGTCAAAGACCTGGGACGTTGAGTGATATGTTGGAGGATCTCACCTTCAAGGACCATAACATTGTATCAATCGCATCTGGCTAGGAAAATGACATGATGGATGTGAGAACCTCAAATAGGGAGGCCAAAGCCATGATGACACTCTTTAGTCATTGTCTATCTAGGCTGGAATATTGACTGACACACTAAACAGCACCTTTCAAGGCAGGTGAAAATTGCTGACCTAGAAATGTTCAAGACCTTCACAGCGCGCATACAGAGATAAAACACCTCAATTACTGGGAGCGCTTGAGGTTCCTTAAAACCTGTATTCCCTGGAACGAAGGTGGGAGAGATACATGATTATATACACCTGGAAAATCCTAGAAGGGGCTAGTTACCGAACTTGACACTCGAAAATCATCACTACGAAAGCAAAAAGACTTGGCAGAAGATACTGCAACATCCCGCCCAATGAAAGCAGGGGTGTCACTAGCTACGTTAAGAGACCCTACAATAAGTGTCAGGGGCCCGGGAAAGACTGTTCAATTGCCTCCCATCACACATAAGGGGGATTTAACAACAGACCCCTGGAGTTCTTCAAGCTGGATCTGCACAAGCCACCTAAAGTCGGTTCCTGACCAGCCGGGCTGTGGCTCGTCGTTGGTTTAGCGTGAAGGCAGCACGTAACAGCCTGGGTTGATCAGGCTCTGATCCACCAGGAGGCCTGATCACGGACCCGGGGCGCAGAGAGGCGTTGACCCCGGAACTCTCTCAGGTAAACTCCAGGTAAACACAAAACATTTTAAACCCTTGTCAGTTTGAATCGGAATAATAAAAGAAGAATGATGCTAACATACACATGTTAGAACTAAATATACACTGCACTCGAAAAGAAAGAAGTCCAGCTGGGGCATTTTCATTGACTTACGTAAGCTTTCGATTGACAGTCGACCATGAACTGCTGTACTCCAAATTATGCACTGTGGTATCAGATGCACTCCCTTACTACCTATATACATGAATCATACCTTCGTAACAAACTCAATATGTGTATGCAAATGATTGCATGCAAGCTACTTCCACCCAACCATTCACAGTAGGGGGTCCCATAAGAGAAACATCCTTGGACCACTCCTCTTCCTCTCTACATCAATGATATACCCAAAGAATGCATCACAGTAAACTCAGGACCCCATATTATTTGCAGGATGACACTAGTATGTCTTTTCCCACCCAAACACAGTCATACTAGCAACACAGTCAATGCCAAAATTGCAGAAAATATATGCCTGGATGACGACTAATAGTTACCTTGAATACGATAAACCTATTTAATCTCAGTTTGGAAACATAGCTGCAAAAATTCCGGTTAACATAACGATAAGTGGATCATCAGTCAAAAGACTCACAGAAGGAAAAATTCCTAGGTAATCCACCTTGACAAGTAGCCTTAAGTTCCGTACACAATACAACAAATCACCAACAAAATATCTAAGTCTATAGGCATACTTATAAAAGATAAGGTACTACATTCCACAATCAGCTCTCCTGGCACTGTACCATACACTCATATACCCTTATTCTTATTATGGAATTTGTGCCATGGGGATCAACAACATCCGGCACCTAAAAACCCTCATAGCCCAGCAAAGGCAGCAGTAAGAATCATAATGAATTCCCACTCTGGACTGCCTACTCCACCAATTTTCAAAAGTCTGAATCTGCTACCTTAAGAAACATCCATACTTATTCATGTGCCTACTGCATTCACGAAAAATACACACAAATATAAATCCTCCACTCAAACTTCTCCTCACCAACTTTAAACAGGGAACATGACACAAAACAAGCACTGATCTCTTTTTGATATATCACGTGTCCATTATCCACCACTATGTAAAAAGCTCTATGCACATTAAAGGGCCCTAAAATATGGAATTCATTACCAGAATTATATTAAAGTTTAATAAAAAAAAAAAAAAAACCCCCAGTCTGAAAATCAGTTTAGACTCTTCTCAAAACCACTTAATTCACCATTGGACTAAATGCTAAATATTCAATACACACATACTCACCCCCATGTACTCCCACACATCTAACTTCAAAATAACTTTGAACTCTTATCCATTGTCAACAGAATTATATTTGAATCATTGTTTTTCACAATGAGCATTTTAGACTATATGAATATATGTGTGACTTATACAAAATTAATTCACTTAAATTAATAACTATGTTCAACTATGAAATAATTACTGTCCTAATTGTACAACTATGATAAAATCCTTCGGTATTAAGTAGTCTGTAAGCCAATAATGTTAAGTTGGCCCATAATGCCTAGGCATAATAGAGGCTCTCTTTGTACTGCAACCCACTATTGTAAATATAAAATCTCAATGTACTGTTTGCAAAGAAATATAAGAAATAAAATAAAAAAATAAATCTTTGACCATTAATTATGTTTTGAATTACGAAATGTTAAGTTAGTCAGAAAACAAATTCATCTCTAAATGAGGAGCAGACTATAATGGTAGTGGGTTTGTGTCAACCATCTTTGATATTGTTTTAATGTCACCTTTGCACCATTTTTAACATTTCTGGTATATTTTGTTTCGTATTTCCAATAATCAGTAATGTTGGGCTAGGTTTGGTCTGGTATGGTCATACCAACATACTAGAGTGAGAGATATGGCAGAAAGTGTAAGATTAAAACCAGAGAGAAGCAGGGGGTTGTGCACGCGGGTCACAATAAGGGAACACTGTATCAACATCCGGGGTCCCAGACTATTCAACATCTTACCAGAAGATATCAGAAACATGGCTAGAATAAGTGTAGAAGCCTTCAAGACGAAACTGGACATGTATCTTCACCAGATGCCAGATCAACCAGGCTGTGATGGATATGTGGGGCGTGATCTCCAGCAGCACAGCATGGTTGCAGGACCAAACACCAGATGTGCCACACCACGCATCGGCGATTTTTGCCCATTTGAGCCCTATTTTTTGCCAATTCCAGTGTACTAGTCGGACAAAAAATCATAACATTTCACTAGTAACTCCATTATTTCTATCGAATGAGATCAAGAAAACCACCATTTACCGATTTCAATATCCAATAAAGTGGTAGAATTAGCAATTTTGCCAATTCCATACAAATATTTCAAAAGATGCCAGTTTCTGAATAGGGGTCTAGAAATAAACAAGAAAGACTCATTAATGGCACTAAAAATAGCAAGTTCTCTAGTTCATTAGTCACATCACAAGCCCCCTCTTATATTTCTTTGGCTTTCCATATTGAATTTTTATTCTTACAAAAATTTAGAAGATTTACTCTTATGCAGGACTACTGCATTAGTGTAGAAAATGGTATAATTATATCAGCACACTTGTGAAGAATATTAGATCACCAGTTGACGTGTATTGGACGTTAGCATGATTTGTTTACTTTTGAACTTTAGTAAAAATCGAAAATTTCTGCTACTTTCAGCTCAATTTCAAGGTACTTTTCTCGTTAAAACCAGTCAAAATCATTTATTTTCTGTAATGTATTCCATTCTATAAAATGAGACAGGAAAAAACTATCTGAATTACAACAATAAATACCATAGAAAAATACAGGCAAAGTTGCCTGTTTTATCCAAAACATGGTCAAAAGTTTTTTTTTTTCATTACGCACTGTTTGGCTGCAGAGGATTCTTTTTTATACTGTGCACACTGACCACATAGGCACTTTTTTCTTTGTAGGCCTACCAGCTTTCTCTCACTGGATTTGGAGGGTGCTACATTCTGGCATATACTAGTACTTCAAAAACCCTGGGGCGTAAAGGCCATACCTAGTCCAGCTGAAACCCTGAAAGGATTAATATGGTAGCATATAAACCATAATGTTAATTAAAGTAACTTAATATATTCAACTGGAAAATGAATTTCACTGTTACAGTTAATAATTGTATAAATGTACTATTTGATATGTTAATTATTAGTTACTATAAATAGTAACTGTTACTATAAGTATGAGTCTTTTTAATATTAATGTAAATAAACTCAGTTTACCTCCTAGGGTAAGATTTTGTTCAGATTTTTAAATGCAGAGGGTTAGCACCAAGATTACAAGAAAGTCAGTGGTCATCTAGGGACTGTGTGTATTATTTCCATTGATGTCTCAATCTTGTCCCCCAGGATGCCACCCACACCAGTCAACTAACACCTGGTTGCTTTTAGATACTTGCTAGTGTATACGGGACAAATGGTTGTAAAGGAAGGAAAACAACCTTAAAAGTTTCCACCTTGCCAGGCCCAGGGTTCTCCCTTATTACAATATACCTTAGTTTATTGTGACTGATTTTGACACTAGTTGACTTAAGATGTTTTAGATTTTAATGATAATAAGATATTACAAGAGCACAGTTAAGTCACTTTGAGTTTTTGTGTTACTCTGGTGGTTAAAGTACGGTTACTATGTATGATAATTTGTGTGTTACTCGGGGTTTAAGTACATGTTATATGTATGATAATTGTTGTGTTTACTCTGGGTGGTTAATGTACATGTTACTATGTATGATAATTTTTTGTGTTACTCTGGTTGGGGTTAATGTACATGTTACTTTGTATGATAATTTTAGGTGTTACGCTGGTGGTTAATGTAATGGTTACTATGTATGATAATTTTGTGTTACTTATGGTGGTTAATGTACATGTTACTATGTATGATATTTGTTTTAAGTGTTATTTATGTGTACTTGTACCTAATAAACTTACTAACTTATTGGGTTATTCTTAGTTAAATAATGAACCTTGTATATGAATGTTCTGCCAACAATGTTGTTTATTATGTAACATAAACCTTAAAACTTGCTAACTTAAACCTTGCTGCTGCCTCACCACCTACACCTGCTGCTGCTCCTCACCACTAACACCTGGACTGCGCTGTGCCTGACCCACCACCTAACACCTGCTGCCTGCTGCCTGACCACCTAACACCTGCTGCTGCTGCCTGACCACCTAACACCTGCTGCTGCTGCCTCACCACCTAACACCTGCTGCTGCTGCCTCACCACCTAACACCTGCTGCTGCTGCCCTCACCACCTACCACCTGCTGTTGATGCCTCACCACCTAACACCTGCTGCTGCTGCCTCACCACCTAAACACTGCTGCTGCTACCTCACAACCTAACACCTGCTGCTGCATGCCTCAACCACCTAAACCTTGTGCTGCTTGCCTCACCAACTAACACTGCTGCTGCCTCACCACTAAACACATGCTGCTTCCTTTACGCTACACCTGCTGCTGCTGCTCACCACCTAACCCCTGCCTGCTGTCTCACCACTAACACCTGCTGCTCCTCACCACCTAACACTTGCTGCTACTGCCTCACCACTAACACTTGCTGGCTGCTGCCTCACCACCTAACACCTGCTGCTGTTTCACCACCTAACACCTGCTTGCTGCTAAACACTTAAAATCCTGCTTATACCTGACCACCTGCACCTGCTCATGCCTGAGCACCTAACACCTGAGCAGATAAACAGTCAAACATGGAGCAGCTAACACTGACACTTTCAACACCTAAGCAACTAACACAGTCAACACCTGAGGCAGCTAACACAATTAAACCTGATCAGCTAACTCAGTCAACACCTGATCGTTAACAGTTAACACCTGAGCAGCTACACAGTCAAACCTGAGGCAGCTAACACCAATTAACACCTGATCAGCTACACAGTCAACAACCTGATCAGCTAACAGTCAACACTGAGAAGAAGCTACACAGGTCAGCCCTGAGGCAGGTAACACAGTCATCACCTGAGCAGCTAACACAGTCAACACATGAGCAGGTAAGACAGTCAACACTCTGAGCAGTAAGACAGTCAAAACCTGAGCAGCGTAAGACAGTCACACCTGAGCAGGTAAGACAGTCAACACCTGAGCAGGTAACACAGTCAACCACCTGAGCAGGTAAACACAGTCAACACCGAGAGGTAACACAGTCAACACCTGAGAGCTAACACAGTCAACACCTGAGCGGTAACACAGTCAACACACTGAGCAGGTAAGACAGTCAAACAAGGACACAGATATGATCATGTCTGGCAACCTTAATACACTTATGTCATGGTCAACCTTCTCTATGTATCTTCTGCACTGAATGTTTTATATAGTAATAAAGGCAGGGTATACTCACCTGTGTTAACACCACAGGTGTTACTCACCTGTTAGACACCACAGTTGTTTACTCACCTGTGTTAGGACCACTACAAGGTGTTGATCACCTGTGTTAGACACCACAGGTGTTACTCACCTTGTTAGGACCACCACAGTTGTTACTCACTGTGTTAGTCACCACAGGTGTTACTCCCCTGTGTTAGACACCACAGGTGTTACTCACCTGCGT
This sequence comes from Cherax quadricarinatus, assembly GCF_026875155.1. Lineage (NCBI taxonomy): Eukaryota > Metazoa > Arthropoda > Malacostraca > Decapoda > Parastacidae > Cherax > Cherax quadricarinatus. The sequence goes on along the minus strand of NC_069455.1, from coordinate 25,081,282 downwards.
TAGCACACCACAGTTGTTACTCACCTGTGTTAGACTGACCACAGGTGGTTACTCTCCTCATGTTAGACACACGGGTGTTACTCACCCTGCCTGCATAGACACTCACAGTTGTTACTCACCTGTTGTTAGACACCACTGTTGTTACTAACTGTGTTAGACAACCACGGTGTTACTCACTGTGTTAGGACATCCACAGTTGTTACTCACCTGTGTTAGTCACCACAGTTGTTACTTACCTGTGTTAGACAACCAAGGTGTTACTCACCTGTGTTAGAACCACAGTTGTTACTCACCGTTAGACATCACAGTTGTTACTACCTGTGTTAGACACCACAGGTGTTAACTGTGTTAGGAACCACAGGTGTTATCACCTTGTTGTTAGAACCACAGGTGTTACTCACCTGTGTTAGGACACCACAGGTGTTACTCACCTGTGTTAGGACACCAACAAGGTGTTACTCACCATGTGTGTTTAGACCACAACAGTTTGTTACTCGCCTGTGATAGGACACCACAGGTGTTACTCACCTGTGTTAGACCACCACAGTATGTTACTAGCCTGTGTTAAGACACCACAGGTGTTACTCACTGTGTTAGGACACCAAAGCTTGTTACTCACGGTGTTAGGACACCACAGGTGTTACTACCTGTGTTAGACACACAGGTGTCTATCACCTGTGTTAGACAACAGGAGTTATTCACCTGTGTTAGACACCACAGGGTGTTACTCACCTGTGTTAGACACCACAGGTGTTACTCACTGTGTTGTAGACACAAAACACTGTTTATTGTTCACTTTATCACACTCACCCACCAACAAACACAAGTTGTTGTTGTTGTTGTTGTTTATAGGCCATGACTGTGTTACGTCGTTATGAACCCTGCACTTCCGCCCGCTCCCAAAACCAAACCTTCACAAAGTGGGAGGATGTTACACAAACAACCCGGCACATATAAGACAGGAGCTACGATTGACGTTTTGTCCGACTTAGGGACCCATTTACAAAGTCACACTGGACAAAAGGAGAGAAGGAGGAGGTTTTATATAGACAGCAGACAGGGACGGGAAAACAGAGAGGAGTGGAGGTAGTAGTAGTAGTGGGAAGTCAGTAAATTACCAAGCAGAAGAAACCCCAAAGGAGAAAGAGGAAGAGGAAGAGGTAGATGGGGAAAAAAAGAATCAGGATTAAGTCAAAGTTGTCTGAAGTTTGCAACATTTTATGATGTAATGGTGAAAGGAACAAATCTACAGAAGACAATTGAAGGACTAAGATTATACAAGGAAAGTTGTGTATTTTGGGAGGATTCAACAAGTCGGTGACTGTGAAAGTTAGAAGTAAGATAGATATTTTAGTAGAGATCAGTCAATAGGAATTACTGAGACCTCTGACATGACAGAAAAACATTTTTGGAGTCGGCAACCTAACAATACTTTTGTAACTCCTTAAAGTTGTCAGAAATAGATCGAGCAGTTTCTCCTAAAGTACTGAAGAGGACAGGAGGAACAAGTAAATAGAATAGATACGAGGGAAGCATCTATTGAGGTGTCGACTCTATTTCTTGTTCCCCTGTCCTCTTCAGTACTTTGGAAAACCTGCCAATCTCTTTTGCCCAGACTTAAGGATCACAAAAGTTGTGTTTGGATTGTCGACACCAACAATGCTCTTTTCTCTCATATCAGAGATCACAGTCATCTTTTGATTGATCTTCGCCTAAAACTATCTACCTAAGTATAACTTCCACAGTCGCACATTTGTTCGGGAATCCTCCTTTATACTCACAACTTTTTTTATCCTCCCTCCTTCGCCCTTCTTTGCTTTTTCCATTGGGTTTTCTTTCTTCTGCCTTGGATATTTATCTTTCATGTTATATTTTACCTGCTGTGTTTCCAGCTCCTACTTCTGTGGGCTCCCTTGTAGTGCTCCTCTTTTCTAAGTATTTGACTGACTTCCACTACTACTACTTACTACCTCCACTTCCTCTCTTGTTCCTGTCCCTGTCTGCTGGCTTATATGTACTCCCTCCTTTCTTTTGTTAGTATGACTTTGTAAATGTCCAAGTCGGAGGAAACGTCGTCGTAAGTCCTCTCTCCTGTGTGAGTTTTATTCTTTATATATTGTTCCAGAACGAATTGTGCTTTTTTTTTGTTATTTATGAAGAATATTGACAAATAACTACGTATTATATGTCCCTAATGCTCCCTGAGCCAGCAAGAATGTGAAGGTAAAGGGCTAAGATATGTGGTCTGGAGGGTCAAAACTCTCCCCACTGAGTTTACCTGGGAGTTTACCTGGAGAGAGTTCCGGGGGTCAACGCCCCCGCGGCCGGATCTGTGGCCAGGCTCCTGGTGGTCAGTGCACCTGGATCACCAGGCTGCTGTTATGCTGGCTGCACGCAATCCAAACGTATATCGGGCCACAGCCCAGCTTGTTAGGTACAGATTTAAGGGTGCTTGTCCAGTGCCGCTTGGAAGACTGCAGGGGTCATTGGTAATCCCCCTTATGTTGCGGGGAAGCTGTTTTTTGAACAGTTCTCGGGCCCCTGACACTTGTTGTATTGTCTCTTAAACATGCTAGTGACACCCTGCCTTTTCATTGGGAGAATGTTGCATCGTCTCCTGACAGTCTTTTGCTTTCGTTGTTTACCTGGGAGTTTACCTGGAGAGAGTTTCGGGGGTCAACGCCCCGCGGCCCGGTCTGTGACCAGGTCCCTCCTGGTGGATCGCCCCTGATAAACCAGGCTGTTGCTGCTGGCTGCACGCAAACCAACGTACGATGCCACAGCCCGGCTGATCAGGAACGACTTTAGGTACTTGTCCAGTGCCAGCTTGAAGATGCAGGGGTCTGTTGGTAATCCACTCTTAATGTGTGTGGGAGGCAGTTTGAACAGTCTCGGGCCCTGACCTTATTGTTAATGGTCTCTTAACGTGCTAGTGAACCCCAGCTTTTTCATTTGGGGATGGCCTGCATCGTTTGCAAGTTCTTTTGCTTTCGTAGTGAGTGATTTTCGTGTGCAAGTTCGGTACTGTCACTCTAGGATTTTCCAGGTGTATATAACATGTATCTCTTCCTCCTGCGTTCCAAGGGAAATAGGGTTTAAGAAACCTCAAGCGACCTCCCAGTAAAATTGATGTGTTTTTAGTCTCCGTTATGCGCGCCCGTGGAAAAAGTTCTCTGTACTTTTCTAGGTCGCAATTTCACCTAGCCTTGAAATGGGTGCTGTTAGAGTTGCAGCAATATTCCAGCCTAGATAGAACAAGTGACCTGAAGTGTGTCATTTCATGGGCTTGGCCTCCCTAGTTTTGAAGGTTCTCATTAATCATCCTGTCATTTTTTTAGCAGATGCGATTGATACAATGTTTATGTGTCCTTGAAGGTGAGAAGATTCCTCCGACATGATCACTCCCAGGTCTTTGACGTTGGTGTTTCGCTCTATTTTGTGGCCAGAATTGTTTTGTACTTGATGAAGATTTTCATTTCCTCATGTTTACCATATTGAGTAATTGAAATTTTCATAGTTGAAACTTCATATGTTTTCCGCAGCCCACTGAAAGAATTGGTTGATGTCTGCTGGAGCCTTGCAGTGTCTGCCAATGGAAGACAACTGTCATGCAGATTCGGTGTCATCTGCAAAGTAGACATGGTGCCTGTGGTTGACATCCTTTGTCTATGTCGGATATGAGGATGAGGAAAACAAGATTGGTGCTAGTACTGTGCCTTGTGGAACAGAGCTTTTCACTGTAGCTGCCTCGGACTTTACTCTGTTGACGATACTCTCTGTGGTCTGTTAGTGAGGAGGTAATTATAGATCCATCGAACCGACTTTTCCTTCCTGTTATTCTTTAGCACGCATTTCTCGTTCGCTATTACCCCATGGTTCACACTTGTCGAAGGCTTTTGCAAAGTCTGTATATATTACATCTGCATTCTTTTTGTCTTCTAGAGCATTTAGGACCTTGTCGTAGTGATCCATAGTTGAGGACAGGACTGGAGCGACTGTTTCTAAACCATGTTGCCCGGGGTAGTGTAACTGATGGTTTCTAGATGGGTGGTGATCTTGCTTCTTAGGACTCCCTTTCAAAGATTTTTATGAATGGGATGTTAGTGTATTTGGCTGTAGTCTTTGCTGTATAGTTTTTACTGCCCCTTTGTCGGAGTTGGGCTATGTCTGTTGTTTTTCAGTAACTGAGGACGACCCCACTCGTGTCCCATGCTCCCTCCCCCTCCATAGGATGGATCCCCCAAAGCCCCGCATCGTGATAGGGGTTTCTTGCAGTCTTGTGCACACAGACGTTCCATGAGGACTCGGCCCGGGCAGAGTGCATGGGCATGTCCCATTTATCCCTGCTGTTCGATTCATTTGGCGTCAGGATAACATCGGATAGGTTGTGTTAATCAAAATTTTGGTTTTCCTATAGGCTCTCTCATAAAAAAATTTTCATTTTGATCTTCGACTCTCAGTTGGTAGCGGCTTGCTAAAAACATGAGTATATAGGGGGACTGAGTAGCTCAATCTTTTCCTTGCTGTCATCTGTGTAGGACCCATCTTGTTTAAGTAGGGGCCCAAAACTGGACGTTGTTCTCGATTTTGATTTGGCATAGGAGAAGAAATTACTTTGGGTTTCTTTCGATTCATTTATGGCTTTTAGTTACTCTTCCCGCGATTCCTGACCCTTAAGGATTCTTTTAGCCTTAATTTCGATGACAATTGCTTATTTCTCTGACCAGTGTCTCCTACGGCATTTCAGATATATTGACCTCTTTAAGCCGCTCTGTTATTCTTTTTCGCGCCTGTAAGGAGGCGCTGCCTATTTCTATTTTAACATCTATCCTCCATTTTATTAGAGAATAAGCCTATTGTTCATTACACGAGGTGCCACCGAGTTACTCTGTTCTAGGCATAAGTTGGGGTCTGTGTTGCTTAGTGTATCTTCCAGCTTATATCGGATAGGACTGGTTAACTTGGTCCCACTTTATGTTTTTGTTATGAAGGTGAATTTGGTGAATGCTCCCTCGTGACTAGTCTCATTTTGCGGTCTGGGGCTCCACGCATACATAGTCCCTGCAGTAACCTACAAATTACACGTTGTGATCTGAGTATATTGTTTTTGATATAGGTGACTAATTTTCTTATCAGATCAATCTTGTTAGTGAAGATGAGGTCTGTGTATTCTCCAGTCTAGTTAGGCTCTATTATTTGCAGGTTTTAAATTGAATTTTGGCAGAGATTTTAAGCTCGTGTGAGTGTGAGTTTTCATCAGAGCTGCCTCCTGGGTGTTATTACTGCAACAAATATTATTTGCTATATTCCTCCATTTCTGGTGACACTTAAGTTGAAAATCCCCCAGGAGGCAATAAAAACAAGATGTGGGTGCTGGAAGGGCTGGAAAGATTTTCCAGGACGTGGTAAATTTTAACAGCTGTTCCTGGAAATTGCTGGGATGTTGCAATCGGTAGGCTTGTAGACTACCACAATGACTAGGTTTTTGTTCTCGACCTTTACTGCCTAAATCTTCCACTACATCATTTGAGGCAATTAAGCAGTTCACTGTGCAAACAAGGGACTCTGCAATATACGGGCCAACCCCCCCCCCTTTTGCCTGTTCACTCTGTCACATCTGTATAGGTTGTTACCTGGGATCCATATTTCTTTGTCCAAGTGATTCTTTATGTGGGTTCAGTGAAGCGGCGAAAACATTGCCTTTGCCTCTGCAAGCAGGTCACGGATGAAAGGTATTTTGTTGTTTGATGCTGGCTTTAGACCTGTATATTTGCAAGAAGAATGTTATCAGACTGGTGGTATTGTTGGTTTACAGGCGGGGGGATATTTTTTCCGCCATTAGTATCTGTATCTGTTGGTTTGGGAGTGGGAGGCCATCGACTGTGGTCCACTCCAGGATGAGTGGATTTGGTGTTACGATTCTGCCCATTTCCCTGCCAGTTTTTTTTCCTTCCTGGACACCTAAAAAACCTTCTCCCTCTTGAGTGGCTGGGCTACCAGGTTTTCCCATGGCTGATGTTTTGTATCTTTTTGTCACCCTTTAGATGGTATGCCTGGCAAATTTAAGTTATAGCACAGTCTTTCTATACTGAAGAGGTACACATTTCAGGGTTGAGATGAAAAAGCTTACAGGAAGGGACGTTTGCATTTTCTGTTGTCATATGGGCATGGCATTTTCTATGGTGGTCATAGTTTTGCATGTCCATCTGTTTTTTCCAGATTTCCCATGCCAGCGGATACAAGTGCAATAGTATGTGCACAGGCTGGTTTCCGCTTGCCTTGGTTTCTGTGACTGTATTCCCTGTTGGTGTCATGTTTCCCTGTCTTACTTCTGATCCTCCCTGGCACCAACATGGACCTCCCACCAGTTGTTTTTGGTTAATTAATTTATGTTTCCTCACTATTTGCTATTGGAGTCCTCTTGTTTGCTATCTTCCTGCAGTATTTTAGTTTGCAATTTTGGTTTTATCTATCTTGGCTACACTTGTTTCCCTACTATGGCTTCCTGTTCCCCTATGAGGTCATTTATATGTATTCCTTCCTGCGTTATAATTCCCGATTACTGGACAAATTCTCCAGCTTCACCATTACTGTCTCCAGGACAGTATCTACAGGCTTCACCATTTCTGTTTCCAGGACAGTATATCCAGCTTCACCAGTTCTGTCTCCCTGGACAGCACCTCAGCTTCACCATTACTGTCTCCCAGGGACAGCACTTCAAGCCCCACATTTTACTGACTACCAGGACATCATCTCCAGCCTTACAGTTTCTGACTACATGGCCAGTATCATGGGCCGTACCATTAGCCCAGACTTTTTATGTTCCCTTCTGTTGTAGAGAGCTTCAGGTTTTCTATGAAGCAGAGCTTTGATGTTGTCCTCTTTTAATACCCTTGTTGTTTTAGTCACAGATTTTCCTCATTTTGGGGCTACCCAAAAACACTTCTCTGTTTTAATCTGCTTGTAGCTAGTTCTTGAAATCTGCACAGGGGCGGTGACACCAATTTCCTCAAAAATGACAATTATCCATGTGGAAAGCCGTTTGTTTGACTGACCACAGACACACACAGTTCATAATGATTTGAATGGTTGATTTACTGCAATTATACTAGCAACCTCTTGAATATTTTTAATAACCGTAATGAAGCTCTAGCTATTTGTATTTCTGTTTCTAACTGTAATTATTGATGTATGATTGGACAGCTTACCGTCACGTTCCTGATTTTTAATGTTTGTGTTTATATGTGGCGCCTACAAACACCATCGTTTTGTCTGCTTTATTGTCCACGAAACCGTTTGAAACCAGTCCGGGTTCGGAAACCAGTCAAGGGTGCGACCAGTCAAGGTTCGGGACCAGTCGATCTGATCTGATCAGGGGTCACTTATTTAAAACATACTGGTCGGTGATTTGAGCTAACACATGAAGGATCTACTGGAAATTATCTACCCGAGTAATATGTGATTTGACTGATACAAAAGTATAACTTGCCGTGTTGAAGAAATCGGTGACTGCGGGCAGCTCCTACAGTGACGAACGGTCGACCTCAACCCTTGTTTATCAATCGCTGTATCTAGCTTTTCTTTTTTTTTCCGTCTCCACCACAATAAATGCTATATTATCACTATAGTTGACTGGTGCAAATTTTGGAGGAAGGACGCTTTTTCTGTAGTAATAATTCCTTCTCGTTGTGTATATTGCAACCGCTGGTAACTACAGGTTATATGAAATTCACAGTAACGTCTGGTATTTCAAGAAAAAGAAACTAATGAGTGATTTTCGTGTGCAAGTTCGGTTTCTAGTCCCTGTAGGATTTTCCAGGCGTATATAATCATGCATCTCTCCCACCTGCGTTCCAGGGAATACAGGTTCAGGAACTTTAAGTGCTCCAGTAATTGAGGGGGTTTTATCTCCATTATGCGCGCTGTGAAGGTTCTCTGTACATTTTTTTACGTCAGCAATTTCATCTGCCTTGAAAGGTTCTGCTAATGTGCAGCAATATTCCAGCCTAGATAGAACAAGCGACCTGAAGAGTGTCATCATGGGCTTGGCATCCCTGGTTTTGAAGGTTCTCATTATCCATCCTGTCATTTTTCTAGCAGCTGCAATTGGGCATAATGTTATGGTCCTTGAAGGTGAGATCCTCCGACATGATCACTCCCAGGTCTTTGAAAGTTTGTTTTTTCGCTCTATTTTGTGTCCCCGAATTAGTTTTGTACTCTGATAAGTTTTGATTTCCTCGTGTCTACCATATCGGAATAAATTTAAATTTCTCATCGTTGAACTTCATATAGCTTTCTGCAGCCCATGGAAAGATTTGGTTGATGTGAGCCTGGAGCCTTGCAGTGTCTGCAATGGGAATACACTGTCATGCAGATTCGGGTGTCATCTGCAAAGGAAGACACGGTGCTGTGGCTGACATCCTTGTCTAACGTCAGATACGAGGATGAGAAACAAAATGGGAGTGAGTACTGTGCCTTGTGGAACAGAGCTTTTCACCGTAGCTGCCTCGGACTTTACTCTGTTGACGACTACTCTCTGTGTTCTGTTAGTGAGGAAATTATAGATCCATCTACCAACTTTTCCTTTTATTCCTTTAGCACGCATTTTGTGCGTTATTAGGGCCATGGTCACACTTGTCGAAGCTTTTGCAAAGTCTGTATATATTACATCTGCATTCTTTTTGTCTTCTAGAGCATCTAGGACCTTGTCGTAGTGATCCAATAGTTGAGACAGACAGGAGCGACCTGCTCTAAACCCATGTTGCCCTGGGTTGTGTAATTGTTGGTTTCTAGATGGGTGGCAATCTTGCTTCTTAAAAACCCTTTCAAAGATTTTTAAGATAGGGGAAATGTTAGTGCTATCGGTTTGTATTTTCTTTGCTATTGCTTTACTGCCCCCTTTGTGGAGTGGGGCTATGTCTGTTGTTTTTAGTAGCTGTGGACGACCCCTGTGTCCATGCTCCCTCTTCATAGGATGGTAAAGGCTCGTGATAGAGGCTTCTTGCTTCATGATAAACACGGAGTTCCATGATCTGGCCCCTGGGGCAAGTGCATGCGCATGTCATTTATCGCCTGTTCGAAGTCATTTGGCGTCAGTATAACATCGGATTGGCTTGTTTAACCAAATTCTGTGGCTCTCTCATAAAAAATTCATTTTTGACTTCGACTCTCAGTCTGGTTGGGCTGCTCACCGTGTCAGCGTGCCTCGTTGTGCTCCGGGTTTCTCGTGTTTTCACGGACGCTCTTACGTGCAGAACTCTAATTTGTGCCATCAATCCTATACGATACATCCCTCTACGCCTGGAACCAATCTTGGCCGGAAAACATTATATACTGAGTCAAAAAAAGAGAATTAGTGTGCACTACCTAGCAGAGTTTTTCTGCCAGAGGGAATCATGGCCTGTGTTCCGGTTGCAAAATAATAATAATGAACTTTTCTTTGTCAGAGGAAAGAAAGTTCTCCCCCGATAACATTGTGTATACATAGTGTATAGTGTATATACGTGGGTCCCTATATATAGATGATAAAGGCTAAAGTGTCATTTGAAAACAGGTGAATTTTTTTAAAAGAGGTGATAAGCCTATAGAGGCAGGTGCCAGAAGTCGCCAGAATCTTACCAAAAGTGGTCAGCTGTTTAATAATCTTCCTGGCCTGCTAGTGTACCGCATATAATCTAGTGATACCAGTGAATAACAGAATACAGTGTTGTAGTAGCAACTAACCAGTATTATAATGGTACTTAGTGGAGTGGAGTGACTTTCATTAGTTTCTTTTTTCTTGAAATACCAGACGTATATTGTGAATTTCATATAACCTGTAGTTACCAGCAGTCGCAATATACACAACGAGAAGCAATTATCACTACAGAAAAAGCGTCCTTCCTCCAAAATTTCCACCAGTCAACTTAAGCTAAAAGAATCCTTTATGAGTCAGGAATCGCGGGAAGAACTAAAAGCCATAAATGAAATCGAAAGAAACCCAAAGTATTTCATCTCCTATGCCAAATCAAAGAAGAGAACAACGTCCAGTATTGGGCCCCTACTTAAACAAGATGGGTCCTACACAGATGACAGCAAGGAAATGAGTGAGCTACTCAAGTCCCAATATGACTCAGTTTTTAGCAAGCCGCTAACCAGACTGAGAGTCGAAGATCAAAATTAATTTTTTATGAGAGAGCCACAAAATTTGATTAACACAAGCCTATCCGATGTTATACTGACGCCAAATGACTTCGAACAGGCGATAAATGACATGCCCATGCACTCTGCCACAGAGCAAGACTCATGGAACTCTGTGTTCATCAAGAACTGCAAGAAGCCCCTATCACAAGCCTTTTCCATCCTATGGAGAGGGACCATGGACACGGGGGTCGTCCAACAGTTACTAAAAACAACAGACATAGCCCCACTCCACAAAGGGGGCAGTAAAGCAACAGCATAGAAGGTTTAGAAAGACACGTAAGCAAACACTATAACATGTCGTGTTTACGTGTCTTTCTAAACCAACTTGTCGGTATTTATTACCAAGGTTTATACCAACAGCAAAGAACTACAGACCAATAGCACTAACATCCCATATCATAAAAATCTTTGAAAGGGTCCTAAGAAGCAAGATCACCACCCATCTAGAAACCCATCAGTTACACAACCCAGGGCAACATGGGTTTAGAACAGGTCACTCCTGTCTGTCTCAACTATTGGATCACTACGACAAGGTCCTAAATGCACTAGAAGACAAAAAGAATGCAGATGTAATATATACAGACTTTGCAAAAGCCTTCGACAAGTGTGACCATGGCATAATAGCGCACAAAATGCGTGCTAAAGGAATAACAGGAAAAGTCGGTCAATGGATCTATAATTTCCTCACTAACAGAACACAGAGAGTAGTCGTCAACAGAGTAAAGTCCGAGGCAGCTACGGTGAAAGCTCTGTTCCACAAGGCACAGTACTCGCTCCCATCTTGTTCCTCATCCTCATATCCAATATAGACAAGGATGTCAGCCACAGCACCGTGTCTTCCTTTGCAGATGACACCCGAATCTGCATGACAGTGTCTTCCATTGCAGACACTGCAAGGCTCCAGGCGGACATCAACCAAATCTTTCAGTGGGCTGCAGAAACAATATGAAGTTCAACGATGAGAAATTTCAATTACTCAGATAGGTAAACATGAGGAAATTAAATCTTCATCAGAGTACAAAACAAATTCTGGCCACAAAATAGAGCGAAACACCAACGTCAAAGACCTAGGAGTGATCATGTTGGAGGATCTCACCTTCAAGGACCATAACATTGTATCAATCGCATCTGCTAGAAAAATGACAGGATGGATAATGAGAACCTTCAAAACTAGGGAGGCCAAGCCCATGATGACACTCTTCAGGTCACTTGTTCTATCTAGGCTGGAATATTGCTGCACACTAACAGCACCTTTCAAGGCAGGTGAAATTGCCGACCTAGAAAATGTACAGAGAACCTTCACGGCATGCATAACGGAGATAAAACACCTCAATTACTGGAGCGCTTGAGGTTCCTAAACCTGCATTCCCTGGAACGCAGGAGGGAGAGATACATGATTATATACACCTGGAAAATCCTAGAGGGACTAGTACCGAACTTGCACACGAAAATCACTCACTACGAAAGCAAAAGACTGGCAGACGATGCACCATCCCCCCAATAAAAGCAGGGGTGTCACTAGCACGTTAAGAGACCATACAATAAGTGTCAGGGGCCCGAGACTGTTCAACTGCCTCCCAGCACACATAAGGAGGATTACCAACAGCCCCCTGGCAGTCTTCAAGCTGGCACTGGACAAGCACTTAAAGTCAGTTCCTGATCAGCCGGGCTGTGGTTCGTACGTTGGTTTGCGTGCAGCCAGCAGCAACAGCCTGGTTGATCAGGCTCTGATCCACCAGGAGGCCTGGTCACAGACCGGGCCGCGGGGGCGTTGACCCCCGGAACTCTCTCCAGGTAAACTCCAGGTATAGTGATAATATAGCATTTATTGTAGTGGAGACAAAAAAAACTAGAAAAGCTAGATACAGTGATTGATAAACAAGGGTTGAGGCTCGACCGTTCGTCATTGTAGGAGCTGCCAGAAATCACCGTTTCTTCAACACGCAAGTTATACTTTTGTATCAATCAAATCACACATTACTCGGGTAGATATTTTCAAGTAGATCCTTCATGTGTTAGCCCAAATCACCGACCAGTATGTTTTAAATAAGTGACCCACTGATGAGATCAGACTGGTCTGAACCCTCGACTGGTCCGAACCCTTGATGGTCCGAACCATTGACTGGTTTCAAACGGATTCGTTGGACTATAAAGCAGACTGTAAACGATGGGTTGTAGGTGCCCTTATCAAACACAAACAATAAATATAAATCAGGAACGTACACGGTAAGCTGTCCAATATACAAGTAGAGTTAGAAATAGAAATACAAATAGCTAGAGCTTCATTAAGGAGGTTATTAACAGGAGGGGTGTTAATGTTGCAGTTTAAAACTGTAGCATAAAGCACCCTTCTTGCAAGACAGTTGATGGAGTGAATGATGGTGAAAGTTTTCCTTTTTGGCCACCCTGCCTTGGTGGGAATCGGCCAGTGTGATAATTAAAAAAAAATATTAAGAGAGTATTCAAGAGGTTGCTAGTAGAATTACAGTAAATCAACCATTCAAATCATTATAAAGCTCTGTGTAGTCTGCAGTCAATCAAACAAACGGTATTCCACATGGATAAATTGTCATTTTTGTGGAAATTGGTGTCAGGCCCCTTGTGCAGATATCCAAGAACTAGCTACAAGCAGTATTAAAACAGAGAAGTGTTTTTGGGTATGCCCAAATGAGATAAATCTGTGGACTAAAATCACAAGGGTATTAAAAGAGGATAATATCAAAGCTGCTTTCATAGACAACCTGGAAGCTGTCTACAACAGATGGGAACATAAAAAGTCTGGGCTGAATGGTATTGCCCTTGATACTGGCATGTAGTCAGAAACTGTAAGGCTGGAGGTGATGTCCTGGTAGTCATTAAATGTTGGGCTGATAGTGCTGTCCTGGGAGACAGTAATGGTGAAGCTGGAGGTGCTGTCCTGGGAGACAGTAATGGTGAAGCTGGAGGTGCTGTCCTGGGAGACAGTAATGGTGAAGCTGGAGATTTTGTCCAGGTAGTCGGGAATTATACGCAGGAAGGAATACATAATAGATGACCTCATAGGGGACAGGAGCCGTAGTGGGGAAACAAGTGTAGGCAAAGATAAGAAAAACCAATATTGCAAACTAGAAATACCTCAGGAAATAGCAAACAAAGGACTCCACTAGCAATAGTGAGGATATATTACCAAAAACAACCGGTGGGAGCTCCATGTTGGTGCTAGGAGGATAGGAATAAGACAGGGAAACATGCACCAACAGGGAATACAGTCACAGAAATTCCAAGGCAAACGAAACTAAGCCTGTGCACATACTATGCACTTGGTATCTGCAGACATGGGAAATCTGGAGAAACAGACGGGACGTGCAACTATGACCACCCTAGAAAATGCCGTGCCATATGACAACAGGAAAATGCAAACTCACTTCCTGTAAGCTTTTTCACCCTGAAATGTGTACCTCTTCAGTACAGGAAAGACTGTGCTATAACTTAAATTGCCAGGCACACCCATCTAAAGGGACAAAAAGATACAAAACATCCAGGCCATGGGATAACTTGGGTAGCCACAGCCACTCAAGAGGGAGAGGTTTTTTAGGGCCAGGAAGGAAAAAAAACTGGCAGGAAATGGCAGAAATCGTACACCAAATCTAGTCATTCCTGGAGTGGAACCACAGTCGTTGGCCTCAACTTCAAACCAACAGATACAGATACTAATGCTGGAAAAAAAATCCCCCCCCTGTACCAACAATACCACCAGTCCGATGACATTCTTCTTTGCAAATATGCAGTGTCTGAAGCCAGCAACAAACAACAAAATACCTTTCATCCGTGAACTGCTTGCAGAGGCAAAGGCAATGTTCGCGGCTTTCACTGAGACCCACATAAAGGATCACTGGACAACGAAATATGGATCCCAGGTTATCAACCTATAAAGATGTGACAAAGTGAACAGGCAAAAGAGGGGGTTCGCCTGTACATTGCAGAGTCACTTGTTTGCACAGAACTGCTTAATGCCTCAAATGATGGTAGTGGAAGTTTTAGCAGTAAAGGTCGAGAACCAAAACCTAGTCATTGTGGTAGTCTACAAGCCTACGGATGCAACATCAGAGCAATTCCAGGAACAGCTGTAAAAAATTGACCACTGTCTAGAAAATCTTCCAGCTCCTGCACCCAACATCTTGCTACTGGGGGATTTCAACTTAAGGCACCTAAAATGGAGGAATATAGCAAATAATATTGTTGCAGTAATAGCACCTGGAGGCAGCTCTGATGAAAACTACAACTCACACCAGCTTTTAAATCTCTGCACAAAATTCAATTTAAACCAGCAAATAATAGAGCCTACTAGACTCGAGAATACACTAGACGTCATCTTCGCTAACAATAATGATCTGATAAGAAATGTCACCAGATCAAAAACAATATACTCAAATCACAACATAATTGAGGTTCAGACATGTATGCGTGGAGCCCCAGACCGACAAAATGAGATTAGTCACGAGGGAGCATTCACCAAATTCAACTTCAATAACAAAAACATAAAGTGGGACCAAGTAAACCAAGTCCTAACCGATATAAGCTGGGAAGATATACTAAGCAACACAGACCCCAACTTATGCCTAGAACAGATTAACTCGTGGCACTCGATGTATTCACAAGGCTTATTCCTCTAAGAAAAAGGAGGAGTAGATGTAAAATAGAAAGATACAGGCGCTCCCTTTACAGGCGACGGAAAAGAATAACAGAGCAGCTAAAAGAGGTCAATATATCTGAAATGTGTAGGGAGACACTGGTCAGAGAAATAGCAAGCATCGAACTTAGCTAAAGGAATCTTATAGGAGTCAGGAATCGCGGGAAGAACTAAAAGCCATAAATGAAATCGAAAGAAACCCAAAGTATTTCATCTCCAATGCCAAATCAAAGAAGAGAATAACGTCCAGTATTGGGCCCCTACTTAAACAAGAGGGTCCTACACAGATGACAGCAAGGAAATGAGTGAGCTACTCAAGTCCCAGTATGACTCAGTTTTTTAGCAAGCCGCTAACCAGACTGAAGTCGATGATCAAAATGAATTTTTTATGAGAGCCACAAAATTTGGTTAACACAAGCCTATCCGATGTTATCCTGACGCCAAATAACTTCGAACAGGCGATAAGTGACATGCCCATGCACTCTGCCCCAGGGCCAGACTCATGGAACTCCGTGTTCATCAAGAACTGCAAGAAGCCACTATCACGAGCCATTCCATCCTATGGAGAGGGAGCATGGACACGGGGGTCGTCCCACAGTTACTAAAAACAACAGACATAGCCCCACTCCACAAAGGGGGCAGTAAAGCAACAGCAAAGAACTACAGACCGATAGCACTAACATCCCATATCATAAAAATCTTTGAAAGGGTCCTAAGAAGCAAGATCACCACCCATCTAGAAAACCATCAGTTACACAACCCAGGGCAGCATGGGTTTAGAACAGGTCGCTCCTGTCTGTCTCAACTATGGATCACTACGACTAGTCCTAGATGCCCTAGAAGACAAAAAGAATGCAGACGTAATATATGCAGACTTTGCAAAAGCCTTCGACATGTGTGACTATGGCGTAATAGCACACAAAATGCGTGCTAAAGGAATAACAGGAAAAGTCGGTCGATGGATCTATAATTTCCTCACTAACAAACACAGAGAGTAGTCGTCAACAGAGTAAAGTCCGAGGCAGCTACGGTGAAAAGCTCTGTTCCACAAGGCACAGTAACTCGCTCCCATCTTGTTCCTCATCCTCATATCCGACATAGACAAGGATGTCAGCCACAGCACCGTGTCTTCCTTTGCAGATGACACCCGAATCTGCATGACTGTCTTCCATTGCAGACACTGCAAGGCTTCCAGGCGGACATCAACCAAATCTTTCAGTGGCTGCAGAAACAATATGAAGTTCAACGATGAGAAATTTCAATTACTCAGAAATGGTAAACACGAGGAAATTAAATCTTCATCAGAGTACAAAACAAACTGGCCACAAAATAGAGCAAAACACCAACGTCAAAGACCTGGGAGTGATCATGTCGGAGGATCTCACCTTCAAGGACCATAACATTGTATCAATCGCATCTGTAGAAAAATGACAGTATGGACAATGAGAACCTTCAAAACTAGGGAGGCCAAGCCCATGATGACACTCTTCAGGTCACTTGTTCTATCTAGGCTGGAATATTTCTGCACACTAACAGCACCTTTCAAGGCAGGTGAAACTGCTGACCTAGAAAATGTACAGAGAACCTTCATGGCGTGCATAACGGAGATAAAACACGTCAATTACTAAGAGCGCTTGAGGTTCCTAAAACTGTATTCCCTGGAACACAGGCGAGAGAGATACATGATTAAATACACCTGGAAAATCCTAGAGGGACTAGTACCGAATTTTGCACCCGAAAATCACTCACTACGAAAGCAAAAGACTTGGCAGAACGATGCAACATCCTCCCAATGAAAAGCAGGGGTGTCACTAGCACTTTTAAGAGACCATACAATAAGTGTCAGGGGCCCGAGACTGTTCAACTGCCTCCCAGCATACATAAGGGGATTACCAAAAGCCCCCTGGCAGTCTTCAAACTGGCACTGGACAAGCACCTAAAGTCGGTTCCTGACCAGCCGGCTGGGCTCGTACGTTGGTTTGCGTGCAGCCAGCAGCAACAGCCTGGGTTTATCAGCTCTGATCCACCCCGGAGGCCTGGTCACAGACCAGGCCGCGGGGGCGTTGACCCCGGAACTCTCTCCAGGGAAACTCCAGGTATTGGGAGTTGAGTAGTCACTCATTTCCTTTCTGTCATCTGTGTAGGACCCAACTTGTTTAAGTAGGGGCCCAATACTGAACGTTGTTCTCGACTTTGATTTGACATAGGAAAAAAAATACTTTGGGTTTCTTTCGATTTCATTTCTGGCTTTTAGTTTTTTCCCCGCGATTTCTGAATCCTATAAAATTCCTTTAGCTTAAGGGTTCGATGTTTGCTATTTCTCTGGCCAATGACTCCCTACGCATTTCAGCTATATTGGCCCCTTTTAGCCCCTCTGTTATTCTTTTTTTTTTCGCCTGTAAAGGGAAGCACTGTCTCTTTTTATTTTACATCTACTCCTACTTTTTCTTTAAGGAATAAGCCTTGTGCATGGGATCGAGTGTCACCGAGTTAATCTGTTCTAAGCATAAGTTGGGATCTGTGTTGCTTAGTCTATCTTCCCAGCTTTTATCGGTTAGGACTTGGTTTATTTGGTCCCAGTTTTATATTCTTATTATTGAAGTTGAATTTTGTGAAGGCTCCCTCATGTCTAATCTCATTATGTCCTGTCTGGGGCTTTCCCCACAAACATGTCTGAACCTTCATTATCTTTTATCTGAGTATAATGTTTTTTATATGGTGACATTTCTTATCAAATCATTATTGTTAGTGAAGATGAGGTCTAGCATATTCTCCCGTCTAGTAGGCTCATTATTTGTTGGTTTAAGTTGTTTTGTGCAGAATTTTAAAAGCTCGTGTGTGTGTGAATTCTCGTATTAGCTGCCTCCTGTGCTATCATTGCCTGGAGTTTACCTGGAGTTTACCTGGAGAGAGTTCCGGGGGTCAACGCCCCCGCGACCCGGTCTGTGACAAGGCCTCCTGTTGGATCAGAGCCTGATCAACCAGGCTGTTACTGCTGGCTGCACGCAAACCAACGTACGAGCCACAGCCTGGCTGGTCAGGAACCGACTTTAAAGGGGCTTGTCCAGTGCCAGCTTGGAGACTGCCCGGGTCTGTTGGTAATCCCCCTTATGTAAAGCTGGGAGGGGAGTTGAACAGTCCTCGGGCCCCTGACACTTATTGTATGGTCTCTTAACGTGCAATTGACACCCCTGCTTTTCATTGGGGGATGTTGCATCGTCTGCCAAGTCTTTTGCTTTCGTGTGAGGGGATTTTCGTGTGGGGAGTTTTGGTATCAGTCCCCCTAGGAATTTTACGGGTGTACATAATCATGTATCTCTCCGCCTGCATTCCAGGGAATACAGGTTTAGGAACCTCAAGCGCTCCCAGTAATTGAGGTGTTTTATTTCCGTTATGGGGGCCGTGAAGGTTCTCTGTACATTTTTCTAGGTCAACAATTTCACCTGCATTGAAAGGTGCTGTTAGTGGGGCAGCAATTTCCCAGCCTAGATAGAACAAGTGACCTGAAGAGTGTCATCATGGGCTTGGCCTCCCTAGTTTTGAAGGTTCTCATTATCCATCCTGTCATTTTTTCTAGCAGATGCGATTGATGCAATGTTATGGTCCTGAAGGGGAGATCCTCCGACATGATCACTCCAGATCTTTGACGTTGGTGTTTCGCTCTATTTTGTGGCCAGAATTTGTTTTGTACCTGATGAAGATTTTAATTTTCCTCGTGTTTACTGTATCTGAGTAATTGAAATTTCTCATCGTTGAACTTCATATTGTTTTCTGCAGCCCACTGAAAGATTTGGTTGATGTCCGCCTGGACCTTGCAGTGCCTGCAATGGAAGACACTGCCCATGCAGATTCGGGTGTCATCTGAAAAGGAAGACCGGTGCTGTGGCTGACATCCTTGTCTCTGTCGGATATGAGGATGAGGAACAAGATGGGAGCGAGTACTGTGCCTTCTGGAACAGAGCTTTTGCCGAAGCTGCCTCGGACTTTACTCTGTTGACTACTACTCTCTGTGTTCTGTAAGTGAGGAAATTATAGATCCATCGACCGACTTTTCCTGTTATTCCTTTAGCACCATTTTTCGCTATTACGTAATGGACACACTTGTCGAAGGCTTTTTGCAAAGTCTGTATAATTACATCTGCATTCTTTTTGTCTTCTAGTGCATCAAGGACCTTGTCGTAGTGATCCAATAGTTGAGACAGACAGGACGACCTGTTCTAAACCCATGTTGCCCTGGGTTGTGTAACTGAGGGGTTTTTCTAGATGGGTGGTGATCTTTGCTTCTTAGGACCCTTTCTAAGATTTTAATGATATGGGATGTTAGTGCTATCGGTCTGTAGTTCACTGCTGTTTGCTTACTGCCCACTTGGTGGAGTGGGGCTATGTCTGTTGTTTTTAGAAAACTGGGGGACACCCCCGTGTCCATGCTCCCTCTCCATAGGATGGAAAATGCACGGTATAGGGCTTCTTGCAGTTCTTGATGAACGGGGAGTTCCATGAGTCTGGCCCTGGGCAAAGTGCATGGGCATGTCATTTATCCCCTTTGTTCGAAGTCATTTGGCGTCAGGATAACATCGGAATAGGCTTGTGTTAACCAAATTCTGTGGCTCTCTCATAAAAAATTCATTTTGATCTTCGACTCTCAGTCTGGTTAGCGGCTTGCTGGAAAAACTGAGTCATATTTGGGACTTGAGTAGCTCACTCATTTCCTTGCTTTTCATCTGTGAGGGCCCATCTTGTTTTAAGTAGGGGCCCAATACTGGACTTTGTTCTCGACTTTGATTTGGCACAGGAGAAGAAATACTTTGGGTTTTTTTCGATTTCATTTATGGTTTTTAGTTCTTCCCGCGATTCCTGACTCCTATAAGATTTCTTTAGCTTAAGTTCGATGCTTGCTATTTCTCTGACCCGTGTCTCCCTACGCATTTCGATATATTGACCTCTTTTACCCGCTCTGTTATTCTTTTCCGTCGCCTGTAAAGGGAGCGCCTGTATCTTTCTATTTTACATCTACTCCTCCTTTTCTTAGAGGAATAAGCCCCTTTTGGCATACATCGAGTGCCACCAAGTTAAATTCTTTCTCTAGGGATAAGTTGGGGTCTGTGTTGCTTAGTATATTTTTCCCACTTGTATGGGTTAGGTTTTTGTTTACTTGGTCTCACTTTATGTTTTTTTTTATTAAAGTTGAATTTGGTGAAGCTCCCCCCTTAACAAAATCTCATTATTCGGCTGGGGCTCCCGCATACATGTCTAACCTCAATTATGTTGTGAGCTGTGAAAATTGGGTTTTTTGGGGGGGGAAGGGGGGTTACTTTTCCCTTATCAGATCATCATTTTTAAAGTGAAAGAGTCCATGTATTCCCAGTCTAGTAGGCCCCTATTATTTGTTTGGTTTTAAATTGAATTTTGGGGCGGGAAAATTTAAAAGCTCGAGTGAGTGTGAGTTTTTCTTCAAGCTCCCTCCAGGTGCTTTTACTGCAACAATATTATTTTTAAATTTTCCCCCAATTTTAGTGCCTTAATTTGAAATCCTCTAGGAGAAAGATGTTGTGTGCGGAGCAGGCAAAATTTCCAGACAGTGGTAAATTTTTTAACAGCTGTTCCGGGAATTGCTGGGATTTTTCCCATCCAGAGGTTTGTAAAACTACAACAATGACTATTTTGGTTCTCGACCTTTACTGCAAAAACTTCCACTACTCTTTTTAAAGGGCAATAACAGTTCTGGGGCAAACAAGTGACTTTGCAATGTAAAAGGCCAAACCCCCACCCCCCTTTTTGACTGCTCACTCTGCCCACACTGTATAGGTTGTAACCGGGATCCAATTTCTTGCCCCAAGTGATCCTTTAGTGGGTCCTCATGAAACCCACGAACAGTGTTTTTGGCCTCGGCAAGCACCCCACGGATGAAAGGAAATTTTTTTGTTTGTTGCTGGCTTTAGACCCGTATATTTGCAAAGAAAAAATTGTCTTTGGGACTTGTGGTATTTTTGGGGTATTTTGGGGGAGTTTTTTTTTCCGGCATTATATCTGTATCTGTTGGTTTGGAGTGGAGTCCATCGACTCTGATTCCTCTCCAGGAATGACTGGATTGGTGTACGATTTCACCCAATTTCCTCCCTTTTTTTTTTTTCCTTCCTGCCTAAAAAACCTTTCCCTTTTGGGGGCTGTGGCAACCCGGGTTTTCCCCCATGGCCTGGATGTTTTGTATTTTTTTGTCCCCTTTAGATGGTGTGCCGGGCTTTTTTAATTTAAATAGCACAGTCATTCCTGTACTGAAGAGGTAAACTTTTCCCGGGGTAAAAAAATTTTCAGGAAGTGATTTTGCATTTTCCTGTTGTCTTATGGGCACGGCTTTTTCTAGGGGGGGTTAAAAGTTGCACGTCCCGACTATTTTTCCAAAATTCCCCAATCCCCAATCCAATTGCATAGAAATGTGCACAGGTTTGGGGGTTTTCCGTTTCCCTTTGGGGTTTCTGGGGACTGTTTTCCCCTTTTGATCCCAATTTTTTTCCCTGTCTTTCCTATCCTCCCTGCACCAACAATGGAGTTTCCCCCCGGGGTTGTTTTCGGAAATTTATTTTCCTCACTATTGCTAGTGGAGTCCTCTTGTTTGCTATTTCCTGAGTTTTTCTATTTTGGGCAATTTTGGTTTTTAAAATTATCTTTGACTACATTTGTTTCCCCACTAGGTTCCTGTCCCCTTTGGGGTTTCATTTATTTAAATTCCCCTTCCGCGTAAAAATTTCCCCTGACAAACCTGGACAAAATCCCCCAGCTTCACCATTACTGTCTCACGGGACAGCACCCCCGGGCTTCACCAGCTACTGTAAAAAAGCTCTGTTCCACAAGGCACAGTCCGTTTCCCAAAATCTTGTTCCTCATCCTCATATCCGACATAGACAAGGTTTGTCGCCACAGCACCGTGCCCTTCCCTTTGCAGATGACATCCGAACGGGCATTGAACAGTGTTTTCCCATTGCAGACACTCCCAAGGCCCCAAGGGGGAAAATTCAACCGAATTTTTCAGGGGGGCTGAAGAAAGCAATTGAATTTCAACGATGAAAAATTTTCAATTACTCAGATATGGAAAGGGCACGGGGAAATTAAACCCTTCATCAGGAGTACAAAACAAATTCGGGCCAAAAAATAGAGCGAAAAAACCAACTCAAAGACCTGGAGTGATCATTCGGGGGATCTCACCTTAAAGGGTTCCATAACATTGTATAAATTTCGCATCGCTAAAAAATTTGACGGGATGGAAAAAGAAAAATTCAAAACTAGGGGGGGAAAAGCCCATGATGACACTCTTCAGGTCACTTGTTCTTTCGGGGCGGGAATATTCCCTGCCCCACTAACACACTTTTAAAGGAAAGGTAAAAATTGCTGACCTAAAAAAATGTACGAAAACCCCTTCACCGGTGTGCATAAGGGAGATAAAACACCTAAATTTAAAGGGGAGCGTTTGGGGTTCCTAAAACGTATTCCCGGGAACGCGGAAAGGAAGATACATTTTATATACCCCTTTGGAAAATCCTAGGGGGACTAGTACCGGAACTTGAAACACAAAATCACTCACTACAAAGCAAAAGATTGGGGCAGACGAAAAAAACAACATCCCCCAAATGAAAAGCAGGGGTGTCATTTAGCAGTTAAAAACCCATTCAAAAAAGGCGTCGGGGGCCCGAGACTTTTCACCTGCCCCCCCCACATAAGGGAGATTCCCAAAACAGCCCCCCGGCAGTTTTTAAAGGGCTGGCACGGCAAGCACCAAAAAGTGGGTTTCCAAAACCCACCCGGGGGCGGGGGGCCGACTTTGGTTTTGCTTTGAAAAAACCCCGCAGCAACACCGGGTTTGTCGGGCTCTGACCACCAGGGGGCCGGGGGTCACAGACCGGGTCGGGGGGGGCGTTAAACCCCGGGGAAACTCCCCCGGTAAACTCCAGGAAATTACTGCCCTCCCAGGACAGCACCCCCCTGCTTAAACCATTACTGTCCCCCAAAAAAAAACCCCCCACCTAAAAACTTCCCCATTACGGGGCCCTCCCGGGGAAAAGCACCTCCAGCTTTCACCATTACTGTCTCCCGGGAAAACCACCTCCAATTTCACCATTACTGTCCCCCAAAAAACCAGCAAATCGGCCCCACATTTACTGACAACAGGACTTCATCTCCAGCCTTACATTTTTCTGACACATGTCCCCAGTATAAAGGGGGCAGTCCCCAGCCCAGCCCAGATTTTTTTATTTTTTCCCATCTTTTTGTAGAAAGTTTTCTGGGTTTTTCTTTTAAAGCAGTTGATTTTATCCTTTTTAAAAATCCCCTTTGGGGTTTTTATTTCCAAACATTTTTTAACTCTTTTGGGCATACCCAAAAACACTTCTCTTTTTTTAAAAACCGTTGAAACAGTTTTTGGGGTTTTTCTCCCAAAGGGGGCGTGACACCAATTTCCACAAAAGTGAAAATTTTATCCATTTGGAAGCCCGTTTTTTTTTGATTGACTGCAACTACACAACTTCATAATAAAATTTGAATGGCTGATTTACTGTAATTCTACTAGCAACCTTTAAAAAACTCTTTTTTAAAAACCTTTATTTGCTATTTTCCCCAAATTTCGGGTGCTTTAAGTTAAAATTTCCCCAAGGACAAGATTTGGGGGCCAGGAGCGGGCAGTTTTTTCAGACAGGGGTTTAAATTTTTTTAAAAAGCTTTTCCTGGAATTGCGGGGACGTTGAAAAAAAAACCCAAAGAGGCTTGTAACTCCCAAACAAGACTGGGTTTTTGGGTTTTCCCGACCTTCAGGGGCCAAAACTTCCACTAAAATCCTTTGGGGTTTTAAGCATTCTGTCAAACAAGTGCCCTCGCGATATACAGGCAAACCCCCCCTTTTCCCTTTTTGCCTGTTCACTCTGTCACATCTGTATGGGTTTTAAACCTGTATCCATTTTTCGTTGCCCAAGTACCCTTTTTCTTTGGCCCCTCTGTAAAAGCCGCGAATTTTTTGGCTTTTGCCTCTGCAACTTCCCCAAGGGATGAAAGGTATTTTTTTTTTCTTTTTTTGGCTTTAGACCCGTATATTTGCAAAAAAGAATGCCCATCGACTGGTGGTTTTTGGCGGTATGGGGGGGGATTTTTTTTTTGGGCAAAAGTATCTGTATCTTTTGGTTTGGATTTGGAGGCCATGACTCGGTTCCACTCCAGGAATACGGGGTTTTGGTGAAACAATTTCGCCAGGAGGAAGGTAGTGCCCAAAAACTCCCCCCCAATTTGAAAAAGGGGGTTTAGTGTCAAAACTCTCCTCACTGAAAAGGGAAAGGGGTAGTATAAAAACCCTCCCCACGAAAAGGGAAAAGGTTGGTGTCAAAGGGCGTTAGACCACCCCCTTTGCTTTGGCCGAAAAAAAAACATTAAAAAAGAAAGGAAATTGATTTAATCATATAAAAAAATTTTTTAAACCCCTTTTGACAAGAAAATGGTACAAAACCCAATGTAATACGACACCCTAAAAGGGAAATTATTTTCATGTAAAACATGTTTTGGATGTTCGTAGCCCTCCGTCTCTTTCCAGAAATTTTTTTTTTTTTTTTTTTTTTTTTTTTTTACTATTTCATTATTCTCTCGGGAGTACAGTTCCCAGTAGTACCAGGTACCAGTAACCAGTTACCAGAAAGGAGACTCACTACCAACCATCTGTGTGAATCATTTTTTAAATCACTGTTCACTACCTACAGGGTTTTGAATGCTGCTACCCCCCAAAGGAAACTCAGGGGGCCAGTTCAAGTAGAGGCGTTAAGAGGGGGTAGCAACTTGGGGGCCCCCCCTATATTCCACCCCAAAATAAAAAACTAAGAACATCGAATGTAGTTTTTTATTACCCCATCCACGTTAGAACCCCCAAATTACAATTTTGGGGGACAGGGGTTTTGGGAGGGGTTTTAAGGGAAATTTAGACTTTTAAAATTTTTTTGGGGGGTACCGGGCAGGTCAGAGGTCACGTCTGCCACCCAAAAAAAACCCGGGCACCCCCGGGTTTAAACAAACCATTTGCAGCCGTCTTTAAAGTTTCCTGACTTCGTTTCGTGGGGCAAATTTTAACCTTCAATCTCCGGGGGGTTGACCCCGGTTTTTTTGGAAAATTAAGCCAGCCATTAAGCCAGAGGGGGGGGAGTAAAAGCGCCAGTCACCTGCCTCACCCTATCACCACCCGGTCTCCTGTCATCCACCCCCTTCATGCTGTGTGCTTTCGTTACACGTCTTCCAGTCAGTTTATTCCGGGGGTTAAATTAAGCCGGGCATGAAAACCCAGCTTCCTAACCCCGCTGAGAGGGGAGAAGAAAGGGCCATAAAGTTCCCCGGAAGTATTGTCTCTATATCGCTTTGTGCTCCCAGACGGATGCAAAGATGGCCCTTCGCCACCCCTGGGGCATATTGTGGCAAAATTTTAAATTCCACCGGGGTGTTTGGCAGCGGTAAAGGAAGGGGTTGCGGTTGCTCCTCCTGTCACCATACAAAACCATTTCGCCACAACTTACTTATAAAACACTTATTTTGTTGCTTGTAGGTCCACGGGGCCCTTTTTTTGGGCCTGTGCCGACGACACAAGCTTTTGTGGGGTGGAAAAAATACGGGAAAACATTATGTTTGAAGATGACATATCGCAGGGCGCGACCGAGGGGACAGCCAAAAAAAGAAAAGATTTGGAGATTGTTTGGGGGGGGTGGGGCCAAAAGTCTGTCTGACAAAAGGGAAAAAAAAATTCTTTTTCGTGTTGAAAAAACATGTGTGGGGAGTAGGGGCCGGGGGTAAGGAGCTCAGGGGAGGAGTGGGGAAGGAGAGGGGGAAACCAGGGAAGAAGTGAAAGGGGGAAGGGAAGTGACCCTCAGGAAAAACCCCGGGCCCCCAACCCCACGCCCCCCCAAAAGGGTTTTTAAAGTTCCTACCAACACTGAAAGTTCTATTTAAACTCTTTTAGAAAAAATTACAGTGTTACTGGTCTTTTTGGAAACCCTTTAAATTGCCTTTTAAACAGTTCCCCTCCATGCACCAGTAATACTATTTATACATACAGTATGCTGGGTTAAATTTCATAGATAATTGAAATTTCTAAATATGTATGTGGATAAAACTAGTTCTGGTTTCTTCCAATTTAATTTTTGGGCCCACAAATTTTTTTTTGCAACCCCTAAAATAGGTAAATAGTTTTACTATTTACAGCCCCTCCCAAAAAGGGAAAATAGGGGCACTTTACGGGCCCTACATTAGCTAAATAGGGGGCACGTTCATAACCTTTTACATTGTAAATGTTTTAATATACAGATGTACTCAAATTACAAAAATTTATATATTGGATAAAAAACGGTAAAAATACCATTTTTAAAGTTTCAAAAATCTTGAAAATGAAATTGTTATTCTTTAAAGTTGAAATAATCTGACACGAGTAAATTTTTTCCCTTTCAAATTTAGTTGAAAAAAAGAAATCAGTATATAAGTTAAAATTTGAAAATTTTATTTTTTTAAATTTTTTTTATTTATTTATTTAAAAATTGACACACATACAGAGGTACAAAAAAAATAAGGTAAGAGCATTTACCCAAACCCACTTAAACTATGCATAGCTTTAAAACGGCTCCCTTAAAATTAACTTAAGTTTTAACTAAGCAATGATGAAATCAGTGAAAAAACATTAATGAAACAGTTCCCTATAAAGCACAAGTGAGTTTTAAACAAAGACGGGTTTTTTAGGGTTGTATGCTTTGTTGTCCCTTCAGTAGAATGGAGTATTCTGTTAGGTAGTGTTTAAAAAAATAATAAAGTTAGTTTCGGTTTTTATTTTAACCTTTATGTGATTTAATTTGAAAAAACATTTAAATATCAATTTATAAGGTTCATTTTTCGTATTTTTTTTTTGGGTGAGTAAAGTGATCTTTGAGAAAAATTTTGGAATTAAAACAGGTAGTGTTTCTTTTATATTTACGGGAAATTTAAATTCCAAAATTTTAGGGCCTTTTATGTCATTGATTTTTTAAACATAGTGTGAGATGGACACGAGGAACATCAAAGAGTGATCTGTCCCTTGGGGTTATGGTCATGTGTTCTGTTGATTTTTGGCCAAGGAATTTTTGGGGGGAGGGTTAATATCAGATTTTAAGTGTTCTTTTATGTAATGGGTGCAGTAGAAAGAATGGATTTTTTGTATGGCGAGGGGGGTTTTAAGTGTATTGAATATTGGGGGAGTGTGCTGCTAAAAAAAAGTGAGAATTTGTTATAAATTCCCAACTGAAACCCTTTTGTTGGTATTTAGTGGCTGAGATGGTTATTTGTTGTTGGGGCCCCCCATGCAAAAAATTCCATGGGTTGAATAGGGGTAAATAAGAGAGTGATATGGGCCAGGGGGGGCTGACTGTGGAGAAAAGTACCGTATCTTCGATATTAGCCTACAGTTTTGGGGGAAAAAATTTTTTAGAAATTTGTTGAAAAAGTGTATGAAATTTGAGTCTATTTCAAAAGGGGGATTCCTAAAAAATTTCCCTCGTTAGCTTTGTGATAGGTGACCTTTTTACATTAAGTTAAGAAAGGGAAAATCTGTACCCCGTTACCAAACGAATGAAGTGGTTTTGTCAATGTTAGGTAAGTTTTTTAAATTCTCCCTTTCCCGGTTTAAAATTTTCTGTAATTCGGTATTTACAGTATTTGGGTAGCGTGACTGGGCTCGGGTGGGAGAAGACGTATGTAGTGTCACTTTCAAATAGTGTGGGGTTTTAGTAAATTTTCGAAGCATTTGGGGAGGGCATTTATGTATGGAGAAAGAGAAGAGGGCCAAAGGGCACTTCCCCGTGGGGCACCAACTGAAAATTGGGTTTTGCAGAGGAGCTTTTCCCCCTTTTTTCATACACATATTGGCTTCTGTTGCTGAGGTATGACTTGAGGTAATTTTAAGGGGGTTCCCTCTTTATACCAAAATTTTGACAATTTTACGTGGAGCCCGTCCCTGGGGCCCAAATGTATCAAAAAAACTTTACGTAAGCAAAGAAAATCCCCCGTGGGACCCTTTTTTTTCTCTTTGCAGTTTTATATATGTTTTTAGCATGTGTTTTAACAGCTTCATTATATTTTATTAGGCCCCGAAACCAAATTGGCAGGGGGTTTAGTAAGTTTTGGGAGATAAGGGAGGAGTAATTCCCTTTTTTGAATTAATTTTTCGAAGATTTTTTGAGAGAGGGTGTTTAATTGGATTTGGGGCCCCAAATTTTTTCAACTCTTTTGGCTCCTCCTTTGTGGATCGGGGGGACCCCTTTCTAATTTTTTAGTACTGTAGGGAAGGGGGGAGGATTCAATGGATTTGTTAAAAAGTGTTGGGAATGGGTTTTTGGGTAGCACTTGTGACACTTTTTTTTATATAAAGGGTGGGGAAGGTATTTAAATCTCCGCCTTTTTTTTCAGTGTGTTGATAAAAGGGAGACTTTGATGGGAAAATCGGGGCTAGGAACAGTGTGTTTGGGTAGTTGGGGCCCTTTAGGTAGTCATTTGGTGGGGTAAACTGAGCTTTGGGGGTTTTTTTTGGGGAAGGTTTTGTCCTATAGTGGGAAAAAAAATCATTGAGTCTGTTTGCCCGTTTCTGTTGGTGGGGGTTGGGGTTCATCTGATTTTGCTAATTTTATTTCGCTATTTCGTGATATCTTTTTTTTTCCCAGAATTTCGAATAGGGGTTTTCCAGGTCTTTTTTATATCACCTTTGTAAATTGGGATAATCTGTTCTCATAATAAATTTTTTTGCCCTTTTTTATCAGGGTGGTTAGGATTGACCCAGTAACTTTTTTTTTGGTTTTTCTGGTATGTGACCCATTTGTAATGTTTTTCATATTGGTGTTTTGTATTTTTGGATTTTAGAATGCTGGGTGTTAGCCAGGGACTGTTCAGTTTTCTTTTGGGGTGTCACTGTTTTTGTTTTTTTAGGGCCCTGCTTGTTATAAGGTATTTGGGGCTTTTTAAAAAAATTATTTAATAAAATTCGTTTAATATCTGTATAGAATTTTTTAGCTCAGTTGCCATCAATGTTTGCAAATGGGTTTTTGTGAAGTTATTTAATTTGGGTGCCTCTTGGGTTTAAATTTTTGAAGGGGACTTTAGGGAGGGCTTGGGGGGGAAATTTCCAAGATTGTTATGAGGAAAGTCCGGGGAGGGGGCTGTGGGGATTATCTGTAATTTTGCCTGGAAATTTTTAAAAGGGGGTATGGGTTTTTTTTCCCGATGTGGTCAAGTAGGGAAACACTAGTCCTGTAACTCTTGTGGTTTTTTTACGTTTGGGAGCAACAAAACAGTTAATCATTGGTTTGTGAATTCAGTAACGGTGGGGTCCCCGGGCTTGCAGGGATTTTTTATTGAAGTCACCTAGATAATAAGTGAACTTTGTTCAGCGGGGCATCTTTTTCTACTTTCCAAATTTTTACTAAATTGGGTAAAGTTTTTACCGGGAACTCTGTTTGAAGTTTATCAAAAGTGGAAAAGGTTTTTGGGGAGGGTTTTTTTTTTTGGGAAATTTGGGGGTATTATAATTTCCCCATGTTCATCCCTTGTGCAAAAATTAGTGAAAACATTCTAGTTTGGGCGAGTAGTTTTATGGCTGTGCCACCCCCTTTTTGGTCTGGCCCACATTGTGTATGGCTGTGTAACCCAGGGAAAGGCATAGACACGTACAAACAGGGTTTAGCCCCCGTTTTATTTGGTAATGATGGACATATTGGCAGTAAGGGGAATTTTGTAATGCTAAAAGGGCATCGTAATGCTTCTTTTAAAAATCGATATTGTATTTTAAAGATAGTTAAAGTTGTTGTTGGCCCCTGGGGAAGTGCCTTTGATTTTTCTCAAAGATAATTTCATAATGTTTGATTCATTTTAAATCATTAAATAAAATTGGTAAAACCGGCAATGCTTTTTAATCATAAAATTTGTAGTGAAACTATAGTTTTTAAAATTTAAATATAAAACAAAGTAAATAGTCTTAAGCTAAAAAATAGCACCTAAATTAAATTTTCCCAAAATTTTTAAAAATGAGCAAAAGGAGTTTTTTTTTTTTTTTTTTTTTTTTTTTTTTTTTTTTTTTTTAAGCTAAAATAAAGGGGCTAATACAAATTATGGGCTAATACAAAAAATAGTGATGATCAAAATAATGGAGCTTGGGGAAAATTGGGTAGTAGGTAGTACTATAAAGGTAATTCTTTAAAGTTTTGAATTTTAGTATAAAAAAATAATAAAAGGGGCTAATATAAGTTTTTGGGGGAACAATAAAGTTTTAATCAAATAATGACTTTGGGAAATAATGGCAAAATTTGTGAATTATTCTACTTTAGCACCTTTAGAATAAACACCTTTTATTATTTTTTAAAAATTGTGAATATATAAAAAGTGGTAGTTTTATAAAGCAAAAATAAAGGAGAAAAAATTAAGGGGCTAAAATTAAGTAATGGTAAACAAATTAAATGGACAGGGTTGGGCCCCTATGAAATAATATTGGTTTTTGGAGTAAAACGATTTGTAATAAATTTAAAAAAATTTTAGCAGTTTATTGCACAATAAAAGTTAAAAAAAAAGAGGAGTTGGTACTTTGCTAGCAAAAGATAGTTTTTGGGACTTGCAAAAAAATAATTGGGAAAATATACAAAATTGGGATACACAATAAAAAGTGACCCAAAAAACAAGTAGTGATAAACAAAATTAAAAAAGGGGCAGGTAAGAATAATGAATATTATTAATTTGGAATTTAAAATTTGACTTGTAGTTTAAAAAATTTTGACAATTAATAGCAGTAAAAAGAAGTAAAAGGTATTTGGGGGTATTTTGGGATTAGCTATTTATGAAAAATAATAAAAATAAAAAAATGTACAATAAATATAACCCTACACTATATCACCAAAGTAAAAAATGAAATTTAAAAGGGCACTTTTTCTAATCGTTAAGAAATGTCAGCTTTCTAAGGAAGGGAGAGAAATCGTGTTTATTTGAGATGGTTTTTGGGTTTTCCTGTTGATGTTTTCCCCTTTCTATATTTTCCCATCTCGCGGGGAAACACTGGGGTTTTAATTTTTTTTTCCTGTTTAAGTTTTCTCAGCCTGAACAGAAGGTTTTTTAAGTTTTTTTTTTTAAAACTCATTTATGTAAACTCCATTTTTTCATTTTAAATTTCTGATTTAATTAAGTCCTTTCTTTATCGTATGAATGAATCCCGATCATTAAAACTGGGGTTTTTTCTTCCTGGTTTTTTCCCCAACAAACTTTTTTCCTTTTATTTCATTTTTTTTTGGGACGATGAAATTGTACGTGGTTCCCTTTATTACCCCGATGGGAGTTTTTTTGTTAGGTAAACCAAAATGCAACATTTTGATGTCAACTGTTTTCATATGTGTCTTACCTAACAAACCCGCGGGATTGGGAAAAAATTTTTTATGTTTAGCATTTCCTTTTTACTGTGCTTTTGTATGGTTTACTAGAAAAGTGGGACCCGTTTTATTTAAACCCGGGTTTTCCTGGGGGGAGTTTTGGGGGGCAACGCCCCCCCCGGCCCCGGGCTGTTACCAGGCCTCCTGGTAATCAGCGCCTGAAAAAACCAGGCGTTTCTGCTGGCTTTCACGCAAACCAACGTACGAAACCCCAGCCCGGCTTTATCAGGAACTACTTTAGGGGCTTGTCCCGTGCCCCCTTGAAAGACTGCCAGGGGGCCCGTTGGGAAACCCCCTTATTTTGGGGGAGGCAGTTTTAAAAAGTCTCGGCCCCCCGACACTTTAAATTTTTGGTCTCTTTTTCCCCTGCTAGTGACACCCCTGCTTTTCATTGGGGGGGGTGGGGCATCGTCTGCCAAGTTTTTGCATCAGAAAAAAAAAAACTTATCTTTTTCAGTTTTGTCGTCTTGGAAAACAAGGTATTCCCTTTTGTCGGGGTGTGCATGGTTTTGATTCCCGCCCCTTTATTGCTTTTCAACCCTTTAATTTATTGTTTTTTATTTGTCAGTGTGACTGGCCCATAGCTGCTTTTAAGTATTTTTTGTGCAACACTTCCCGATGTAATCTTCCCCTTTTAAAAGGTTTTTTTCTTTTTCTCGAGGTTGATTATCTTTGGGTTCTCGTCGCTTGAGTTTTTTTTGGTTTTTATATCTTTGAATTTTTTTTCTAGAAAAAACGATGTAAATCCCTTTAATTTTCCCCGAATAATCATACCTGATTATCCCTGGGTAATCCTTTTAAGGGGGTGGAGTTGGAGGGGGGTCACCATTTTGTTTTGTTGTTGTTGTTCCTTGGTGGCGGTGTGAGGGGGGTTGATGAAAAACTGGCGTCCCGCTGGTAGACAAGTTGAGTTCTAGGGTCCTTGCTGTTATTCCTTTTTTAATTTTCTGGGGTTGGGTTTTTTCTGCGATAACCCCTTTTATAGTATCACTGAAGTAGATTTCTGTGGGAGCAATGGAGGAAAGGCTTGTTTTCTCGGGGCTTGGGTTAAGTATTGTCTGGGAGCGGGGGCAGTGTTTTGGGGTTTGCAGGGGGTTTTTTCCTAATCTTCTAAATTTTGGGCAAGATTTTGGGGTTAATTCTTAAATTCCCTTTGGGGCATGTTGTGGGCTACGTGGGGCAGTAAATTGAACTTTCCCCCTTAGGGCCCCCACAATTTTGGGTGACGATTTTTTGTTTTTAGAAAGAAGAGCTGGTAGGGAACCCCTTTTCTGCCCCCTGCCGGCCCGCACGTGTAGATCGTTTTTAACCAACCTTTTATGGATTATCCTATGTAATTTTTCATTGTGAAAATTGTCCCTTTTGTTAAACCCGTGCCAAAAAAAAATTTCTTAAACCCGTCCAAAAAAAAAAATTTCAAAGGGGGTTAAATCTGTGTATTTGTTTTTTCCCAAAAAAAATAATGGAATTTGTTATCCTGTTTTTAAAAATACTTTAAGGGGGTAACCTTTGGGGTGGAAAAAAAATGTTATATTTTCCTGAAATACAGTATAAAAATGTAAATAGATGGCCATACTGTATTTTTAAAAAAAATTTGTTTTGAAAAAAGGGGAAAATTTCGCCTGCACAGGAAAAAGACTCGCCCTTGTGTTTTTAATGTGTCAAGAAAAAGTTTTTGGGAAAATAAGAAGAATTTTTTGTGCTCTATAGGTTTAAAAATTTTGGGGCCCCGACACCTCCCCAAAAAGGGGCCGAAATTTTTTGGATGTGCATTCCCCGCATAACTTGAGATATTTAGGCACTGGGCAAAACAGCTCCAGGAACCTCAGATAAGTTTGTTTATGTTTTAAAAACCTGGGCCAAATTTTTTTCATGTAAACATGAGGTTTTCTGAGTATGATACCCTTAATTTTCCAGTCAAATTGGTGAGTGAAGTTAAAATATTCTCCTTCTGTTTTTGTAATGTGTAAAATAATTTCCCTTTTTTAAATTTTAAAGTACAGTCCACAAATTTTATATTTACCATAATTCCCCGGGGGAACATTTTTCATTTTGTAATTAAAAGGTCAACAACTTTTTTGGGTAAGAAAAGTTTTAGGTAAAACGACCTAAGTGTCCCAAAAATTTCCCACTTGTCATAGTAACTGGGTAAATAATAAATTAATTTTTTTTATCTTTACTGTTAGGGACATAAGATTACATTCAATAAATGTAATTTTCCAAAACTTTGGGAAATCTTTGGGGGGTATACACCAGCTTAACTTTCCTGATCTAATTTAAACCCAAACCTAGCCTTTTTATCCACGGGAATATAAACTACTGACCTGCTGTCTTTAAGCTGGGACTGGGCAAGCACCCCCAAGTCCGAACCTGTCCCGCCGGGCTAGGCTCGACGTTTATTGCGTGGGGGGGGGGGGGGGGGGGGGGGGGGGGGGGGGGGTGGAACCACCCGGTAAACCCGGTTTTTAATCAGGCCCCCTCCACCCGGGTTTTTCCAAACCGGGCCTGGGTTTTACCCCTTGGCTCCCAACAAGGTAAACCTTAATTTTTGAAAACAACGTTAACACCCCCTTGGCCCCCTTTTCGGGTTTTTACTTGGTCAAAAAAAAAGGAAAACAATTCCCTCCTACAGATTTTCTCCCCAGGGGGAACCTGGCCTTGGGCCGTTAAAATTATTTTTCTTTGGGCAAAAAAAAGGAAAAAACAATTCAACAACCCCCCAAAGTTTTTCTCCAAAGGGGGTTCAAGGCCCGTTTACAAAAATTTTGGAATTTTTTTGTAGAAAAAAAAAAGTTCCCTAAACACCCTTTAATTCAATTTTAACCCAAAATTTTAAATTTTTAATTTAAAAAATTTCCAAAAAATTTAGGAAAATTTTGGTTTTTTTGGCCAATGATAAAAATTTTTTTTACAAGTGTACCACTAGAACACCTAGCATGGCTAGGCATTTTGGGCAGACTTATTTTAAATCTTAAGTTTAAAATATTACAAAATTATGAGGTAAGTTGGTATTATGGCTAAGTGACTAAATACTAGTTGTGAGTTTAGCAATGTGAATGCTTTTGTTTTGGCACTATACATAGTTTCAGCATTGGAGTATCACAGGCCAACTTATGACTAGTTAAGATACATTATTTTGAGATTGAGATTGATATTTCTGTTTATGGTCAAATAGGTGAGTGAGTGTAAGTGTGAACCACCAGGTGGTATTCGTATTATTAGTTGACAGGGTGTATCAGGGAGATAAGATGTTTTCTGATGGTAGTTTTGAAGGTGATGAATGTGTCTGCAGTTCTAGAGTTTTCAGGTAGGATGTTCCAGATTTTAGGGCCTTTGACATACATTGAATTTTTGTAAAGGTTTAGTCGGACACGGGGAATGTCATAGAGATGTTTGTGTCTGGTGTTGTGCCTGTGGGTTCTGTCACAACTATCAAGAAATCGTTTTAGGTCAAGGTTAATATTGGAATTTAAGGTCCTGTAGATGTAGATTGCACAGTGTATACACAGTGTATAGTGTATACTACAGTGGCTCCCTAGTACCACTCACTTATTTATCCATACCTCACCTATGCTATTTGTGCTTGGGGATCAACTGCAGCAACTGCACAAAAAAGCGACAAGCAAAACAGCCCCAAGCAAAAAATCAACAAAAATGACATCCTAACAGCCAATAATAACCCACCAAAAAGCCACAGTAAGAATAATCACTAAATCCCATCCCTGGCAACACCCCCCCCACCCTAAAATCTGGAACACCCTACCTGAGAACTCTAGAACTCAGACACAATAATCACCTTCAAAAAACTACCATAGAAAACATCTGATCTCCCTAACACCCTTCAACTAACTACACTAATACCACCTGGTGGTTCACACTTACACTACACTCACACCATTTGACCAATAAACAGAAATAATATCTCAATCTTAAAATAATGAATCCTGAGATACTCAATACTGAAAACTATGTACTGTGCCAATACAAAAGCAGTTCACATGCTAAACTCACAAAACTAGTATTAGTCACTTAGCCATAATACCAACTTACCTCATAAAATTGTAATATTTTTACCACATAAAGAATAAAACTAAGGCTGCCCGAATGCCTAGCCAAGCTAGGTGTTCAAGTGTACACTCTTAATCACTATTTTTACTTCTTGTAAACCACACAATAACCAATATATTCTGTAAACATCAGCATTGTAATCCTAAAGAAATAAACCTTTGAATAGTATAATAGATGATAAGGCTAAAAGTGTCATTTGAAAACAGGTGAATTTGAGTAAATGAAGTGATAAGCTATAGAGGCAGATGCCAGAAGTCGCCCAGAAACTTACCAACAGGTTCAGCTGTTTTAATAATCTTCCTGCTTCTATTTACTCGCATATAATCTATGATACCGAGTTGAAAGCAGAATACAGGTTGAAGAAGCAACTAACCAGTAATAATGGTGACATAGTGGAGTGGGAGTTGACTTTCATTAGCTTACTTTTTCCTTCTTGAAATACCAGACGTATACTGTGAATTTTCATATAACCGTGTAGTTACCAGCGGTCGCAATATACACAACAAAAGCAACTTTACTACAGAAAAAGCGTCCTTCCCCAAAAATTTCCACCAGTCACCATATGATATTATAAGCATTTATATGTTGTGGAGACGAAAAACGCTGAGGGAAAAGCTGGGATACAGCAGATGATAAAGCAAGAGTTGAGGCTCGACTGTTCATCACTGTAGGAGCTGCCACAATCACCGTTCTTCAACACGCAAGTTTATACTTATGTATCAGCAAATCACATATTACTCGGGTAGATAATTTCCAGTGGATCCCTCATGTGTTACCCGAATCACGACCAAAATTTTAAATAAGTACCCACTGATCACATCAGACTGGTTCGAACCCTCGACAGGTTCGAACCCTCGATGGGACCAAACCCTTGACAGGTTTCA
This sequence comes from Cherax quadricarinatus, assembly GCF_026875155.1. Taxonomy (NCBI): domain Eukaryota; kingdom Metazoa; phylum Arthropoda; class Malacostraca; order Decapoda; family Parastacidae; genus Cherax; species Cherax quadricarinatus. The sequence goes on along the minus strand of NC_069455.1, from coordinate 25,045,049 downwards.
AACGGATTGATTTGGCAATAAAGCAGGACTGTAATCGGTTTGGGGTTGTAGGCGCTCTTATCAAACACAATAACATAAATATTACACCAGGGCTGAAAGAAGCAACGTACACTGTAAGCAGTCCAATATACAAGACATTTAGAAATAGAAACTACGAATAGCTAGAAGCTTCATTTAAAGAGGTTATTCTTAGAGTATTCAAGAGGTTGCTAGTAGAATTACATAAAAAATCAACCATTCAAATCATTATGAAGCTGTGGTGTAGTTCGCTTGGTCATCACCAAACAGGCTTCCCATGGATAAATTGTCATTATTGTGTAAATTGGTGTCACGCCCCTTGTGGCAGATATCCAAAACAGCTACACGCAGTATGTAAAACGGAAGTGTTTTTGGGTATGCGAAAATGAGATAAAACAGTGGACTAAAATCACATGGGTATTAAAAGAGGACAACATCAAAGCTGCTTTCATAGAAAACCTGGAAGCATTCTACAAACAATGGAACATAAAAAGCAGGAGCTTGAATGGTACGTGCCCTTGATACTGGCCATGTAGTCAGAAAATGTAAGGCTGAGGTGAGGTCCTGGTGGGGTCAGTGAAATGTGGGGCCGATAGTGCTAGTCCCTGGGAGACAGTAAATGGTTAAGCTGGAGGTGTCTGGTCCCTGGGAGAACAGTAATGTGAAGCTGGAGGTGCTCTCCTGGGAGACAGTATGGAGAAGCTGGAGGTGCTGTCAAAGGAGACATAATGTGAAGCAGGAGGTGCTGACCTGGAGACAGTAATGGTGAAGTGCTGGAGGTGCTGTCCTGGGAGACAGTAATGGTGAAGCCAGGAGATTTGTTCCAGATCGGGAATTATATACGCAGGAAGGAATACATATAAATGACCTCATAGGGGACATGAACCGTATGGGGAAACAAGTGTAGTCAAAGATAAGATAAAACCAATATTGCAAACTAGAAATACCACAGGAAATAGCAAAACAATAGTACTCCACTAGCTATAGTGAGGATATATTATCAAAAAACAACTGTGGGACTTCAATAGTTGGTGCTAGGGAGGATAGGAATAAGACAGGGAAACATGCAACCAACAGGAATACAGTCACAGAAACCATACTCAACGGAAAACCAACCTGTGCACATACTATGCACTTGGTATCTGCAGACATGGGAAATCTGAAAGACAGACGGGACGTGCAACTATGACCCCCTAGAAAATTCCATGCCCATAATACAACAGAGAAAATACAAACTCCCTTCCAGTTAAACTTTTTCCCCCTGAAATGTGATCTCTTCAGTACAGGAAAACTTTTGCTAAACTAAATGCCAGGCACACCGTTCCCTAAAGGGGACAAAAAGATACAAAACATCCTGGCCATTGGAAAACCTGGATAGCCACAGTCCACTCAAGAGGGAAGGTTTTTTAGTAGCCCGGAAGGAAAAAAATAACTGGCAGGAAATGGCAGAAATCGTACACCAAATCCAGTCCATCCTGGAGTGGAACCACAAGTCGATGGCCCCACTCCAAACCAACAGATACAGATCCTACTAATGCCGGAAAAAAAATCCTCCCCCCCAGTACCAACAATACCATCAGTCCAATGACATTCTTCTTGCAAATATACAGGTCAAAAGCCAGCAACAAACAACAAAATACCTTTCATCCGTTGGTGCTTGCCGAGTGCAAAGGCAATGTTCTGTCGGCTTTCACAGAGACCCACATAAAGGATCACTTGACAACGAAATATGGATCCCAGGTTATTACAACCTATACATATGTGACAGTGAACGGCAAAAGGGGGGGGGGGTGGCCTGTACATGCAGAGTCACTTGTTTTGCACAGAACTGCTTAATGCCTCAATAATTAGGTGGAAGTTTTAGCAGTAAAGGTCGAGAACCAAAACCTAGTCATTGTGGTATCAACAAGCCCTAGCAACATCCCACAATTCAGAACAGCAGATATAAAAATTGACCACTGATGGAAATCTTCCAGGCTCCTGCACCCAACATCTTGCCCTGAGGATTTCACTTAAGGGCACCTAAAATGGAAGGAATATAGCAAATAGTCTTTTTGCAGTGAAACACACCATGAAGCAGCTCTGACGAAAACTCACACTCACAACGACTTTTTAAATCTCAGCACAAAATTCAATTTAACCAGCAAATAATAGAGCCTACAAGACTGGAGATACACTAGACTTCATCTTCACTAACAATGATGATCTGTTAAGAAATGTCACCTTACACAAAAACAATATACCAATTTCACAACATCATTAAGGTTCAGAACATGTATGCGCAGAGCCCCGAGATCAACATAATGAAGATTAGTCCACGAGGGAGCCTTCACCAAATTTAACTTCAATAACAAAAACATAAAGTTGGACGCAAGTAAACCAAATTCCTAACCCGATATAAGGCTGGGAAGATATAACTAAGCAACACAGACTCCAATTTATGCCTAGAACAGAATAAACTTGGTGTCAACTCGATGTATGCACCAAAGCTTATTCCTCTAAGATAAAAGAGGAGTAGATGTAAAAATAGAACACAGGCGCTCCCTTACAGCGACGGAAAAGAATAACAGAGCGCTAAAAGAGGTTCAATATATCAGAAAATTCGTAGGGAGACACTGGTCAGAGAAATAGCAAGCATCAAACATAAGCCTAAAGGAATCTTATAGGAGTCAGGCATCGCGGAAGAACAAAAAGCCTAAATAAATCGAAAGAAACCCAAAGTATTCATCTCCTATGCCAAATCAAATCGGGAAACAACGTCCCAGTATTGGGCCCCTACTTTAACAAGATGGGTCCTACACAGATGACAGCACGTAAATGAGTGAGCTACTCAAGTCTCAATATTACTCATTTTTTAGCAGAAGCCGCTAACCAGACTGAGATTCGAAGATCAACAATGCATTTTTTATGAGAGAGCCACAGAATTTGGTTAACACAAGCCATCCGACGTTACCCTGACGCCAAATGACTTCGAACAACGATAAATTGACAGCCCATGGGCACTCTGCCCAGGGCCAGACTCATGGAACTCCCGTGTTCATCAAGAACTGGCAAAAGCCACTATCATCGAGCCTTTACCATCCTATGGAGAGGGAGCATGGGACACGGGGGGTCGTCCCACAGTTACTAAAAATAACAAACTTAGCCCACCCACAAAGGGGGCAGTAAAGCAACAGCAAAGCACTACCTGGAGTAGAGTTTCCGGGGGTCAACGCCCCCGCGGCCCGGTCAGAGACCGACTGAGACCGGTCGAGACCGATAGCACTAACATCCCATATCAATAAACTTCTTTGAAAGGGTCCTAAGAGAATCAAGATCACCTCCCATCTAGAAACCTATCAGTTACACAACCCAGGCAACATGGTTTAGAACAGGAGTCGCTCCTGTCTGTCCTCAACTATTGGATCACTAGGGGGGGGGGGGGGGGGGGGGGGGGGGGGGCGCCAAGGTCCTAAATCACTAGAGAACAAAAAAAAAATGCAGATGAAATATATACGGACTTTGCCAAAAGCCTTCGACAACATGTTACCATGGCGTGTAATAGCGCACAAAGGAGCGTGCTAAAGTAATAACAGGAAAAGTCGGGTCGAAGATGCATAATTTCCTCACTAACAGAACACAGAAGTAGTCGTCAACAGAGTACAGTCCCAGGCAGCTTACGGTGAAAACTGCTGTTCCACAAGGCACAGTACTTACTCGCTCCCATCTTGTTCTCAACCCTCATAATCCGACATAGACAAGGATAGTCATCCACAGCTACCGGTCTTCCTTGCAGATGACACCCGAATCTGCATGACAGTGTCTTCCATTGCAGACCAGCAGAGGCTCCAGGCGGACATCAACCAAAACTTTCAGTGGGCTGCAGAAAAACAATAAGAAGTTTCCAACGATTAGAAATTTCAATTACTCAGATATTAACATGAGGAAATTAAATCTTCGTCAGATACAAAACAAATTCCTGGCCACAAAATAAGCGAAAGACCAACGTCAAAGACCTGGGAGTGACATGACGGAGGATCATCACCTTCAAAGGACCATAACATTGTATCAATCGCATCTGCTAGAAAAATGACAGGAGGATAATGAGAACCTTCCAAAACTAGGAGGCCAAGCCCATGATGTACACTCTTCAAGTCACTGTTCTTATTTAGGCTGAATATGCTGCACACTAACAGCAACCTTTTCAAGGCAGTGAAATTGCCGACCTAGAAAATTACAGAAAGAAAACTTTCCACGGCGCGCATAACGTAGATAAAACACCTCAATTACTGGAGTGCTTGAGGTTCCTAAACCTGTATTCCCTGAACGCAGGAGGAAGATAATGATAATATACACTGAAAATCCTAGTAAGGACTAGAACGAACTTGCACAATAAAATCACTCACTACGAAAGCAAAAGACATGCAGAACGATGCAACATCCCCTCCAATGAAAAGCAGGGGTGTCACTAGCAACGTTAAGAGACCATACAATAAGGTCATGGGCCGAGACCTGTTCAACAGCCTCCCAGCACACATATGGGGGATTAACCACCATACCCCCTGGCAGTCTTCAAAGCTGGCACTGGACAAGCACCTAAATTCAGTTCCTGATCACCTGGGCTGTAGCTCGTACTTGGTGTTTGCGTGCACGAACAGCAGTCAGCCCTGGTTGATCAGCTCTGATCCACCAGAAGCCGGTCACAGACCGGGCTGCGGGGCGTGACCCCCGGAACTCTCTCCAGGAAAACTCCAGGTATGAACTAGGAAGTTAAATTAAATCTAAACAAAAAATGGAGTATCTGAAAATTAAAATAAAACACATACACCTTGATTAACTCAAAGTTAAGGGGCCTGTCATCCAATACATTTTTGTTTCTTCTTTACCTTCAGATTTTCCTTTCAGTTTGATGAACAAAGATGAAGTGTTTTCTCTATTTCCTGTAAATATTTATCAAAATAAGATACCTCAAACAACAACTGAGAAAAGACTGACAAATGACTGGATATTAACTGAAAATGCTCATTGTCAGGTAGGTGATATTATTAATTAATAAAGTATTCGCTGGTATTCTCCCGCCCGGGCCTTTTTTTTCCCCCAAGTGGTGGCCCTGCCTTGGCTCCCCTCTTAGGGAAGTGTCTGAGACCAAAGTCTCCCATGGGATGAGGCACAAGTACCTCCCATCTTTGGTACCAACTGTCCCCAGGCCTAGGCCACAATCTAGCCACTCCTGTCTACCATCCCCGCCCAAGGGGGCAAATGGGAATGACAGACATATGTATGCGCTAAAGCTCTGGACTCCAGGCACCTACCCTACCCTAGAATGGGCTGCGCAATGGAATCGATGCAAGGAGGTAGTTATTTAAGTTAAAGATAAGCCGATTCTCCCGGCCCGGCCCTTTCCAATGGTGGCCCGGCCTTGCTCCCTCTTTAGGGAGTGTCTGAGACCTATGGGGGGGTGTCTCCCTGGGGGAGGCACAAGGTTAAATAAAACCATCCTCATCTTTTGGACCACTGTCCCCAGGCCTAGCCACAAGCTATGTCCCTCTCTGTCGCCAACCCCGCCCCAAGGGGCAAATGAGATGACATCTTAAGAGCTGAATGCTCGGACTCAGGCACCTAACCCTACCCTAGAAGGGTTAGGGCATGGAGGCGATGTCAAGGAGGTATTTCCTATATGGGACGACTAAGGTTGTTTTGGACACTTGGTGCCCAGGAACAATAGTTTATGCCAATTTTTTTTAATGATTCGCTTTCCTCAGATACGTAACTTTATTTCACAAAAAAAATAAAGTTTGTTATGTTCTTGAATGTTGCCAAAAAATCTGCCCCTTTACTCCCCAAATAAAACAAAGCATTTGGAATATTTCTCAAAAATTAATAATAGGAAAATATTAGAGAAATCATTATTTTACAATTTCTTGTGAACATTATTCCACTTAATTAAGTAATAAAGGGAAATATGAGAAATAAGTGAATAAGTTAACTTCCGAGATATTGGCCTGGATTGGCCGGCTGCCTGCCGTCTCGAAAAAACAAAAAATAGCGAAAATCGCGTTTTTTTGGTGTTATCATAAGTAAACTGTGTTTCTAGTGCAGTTATCCTCTCAACAACCGTTTTCTATCACAAACGAAGAGTAACTATTTTATATCAAAATTGCGGTAGACTGCTCGCCAAATAATGGCCTATTTTATTCAGTCTAGATAATATAACATGTTTGTATGTATTTTATAGTGTTAATTATATCATATTAGATAAATTCTGAATAGATAAATAAACCATAGAGTTGAAATAGAGCGAATAATTAAGTGATTTCTCCCCTGGCACTGATACGAGATACTGCCGAGCAGTCCCATCTGGTGCCTATTGGCTGGCTCCTACGAATAAGCTCCTCCTACTCTTATATGATTGGCTAGAAGTCTACGGAAAACTCCGCCTACTGTTTTATGATGCCAATATTTGAATTATTATATTAGAAAGAAAAATGGCAAGAAAATCGACAAAAAAACCATGAAAAAATCCAAAAAATATATGGTGCCGTGAGCAGACTCCTACCAACATCGCCGCACCATACTGATATAATGACTATAATTTCTTGTAGAAATGTCGTAGAACATTCATTTCTGGCACCATTGTGTTGCCAAAGAGTTAAGCTGTTTTTTCTGTACAATAACTCAATTTCATAATTTTTCTATTTTTTTTGTTTTGAACGCGTGAAAAATTGAATGACAGTAAGGTTACAATATAAAATAAGAACAGACAAAAACACTTAAGTACCTGGATTAGCACCTTAATAGCGCCTTAGGTTCTTAAGTAGCTGGGAATTAATTACCATATTCACTAACAGTCATGAAAATCTGGATTAGAATAAGGGCAAATCTGCTATAACTCAGCACTGAACATGGATGAAATGTGCTTGGATATGGCTTAAACAAGGTTCAAGTCAGACCAGTGAATTGAGGAAACTTGCTTCTTCTAGATCCTTTTTATTTCACACCTACGACCCGTGTCGATAATTTACCATGATAATGCCATCACTGTTTTATTGATGCATTATCACACTTAAGTTTTCCAAATTTTTGTATAATAGCTTCTGATATTTTTTAGTTAAGGACTCATTTATATACACCATTACTCCGTTACTTTGATGGAGGAACTTAATAATAATTTTTTTACAGCAAGGGGAATGTGGGGGAATTTTAACCTAACACTTTGTTGTTGACACTGGCTTGCCTAGCAGTCGGCCCTCCTTGATATCACTGGTTTTAATGTTAACTTTTAACTATCTTTTATTAGTTTGAGTGCTTTGATTTGCATTATCATTGAGTTTGTGTCTGTGGTAAGGTATAGCTGGTTTAAAATGACAGAGTCTAGAAGCTTGACTTATTAGTAAGTAAGTAAGTTTATTCAGGTATAACAAATACAGTAACACGTGTCAGAGTGTCAGCGTCCTCGTTTGCTCCGGTTTTCTCGTGTTTTTTCACAGTCGCTCTTACGAGCTAGAACTTTAAATTGTGTCATCAACCTACACGAAACATCCTCTAGCGCCTGTAACCAATCTTTGGGCTGAAAACATTATATACTGAGTCAAAAAAGAGAATTAGTGTGCACTAAACCTAGCAGAGTTTACTGCCAGAGGGGATTATAGGCCTGGTCCCGTGTGAAAAAAATAATAAATAATTGAACTTTTCGTGTCAATGAAAGAAAGTCTCCCTGATAACACTGATATAGTACATAGTTGTAATAGTGTATACTACAGTGGGCCCCTAGTATTTGATGATAAAGGCTAAAGTGTCATTTTGAAACAGTGAAAATATGATAAATGAAGTGATAAGCTATAGAGGCAGGTGCCAGAAGTCGTCCAGAAACTTACCACAGTCAGCTGTTTAATAATCTTCTGGCCTCTAGTGTACTCGCATATAATCAAGTGATACTAACATGATTATCAGAATACAGTGTTGTAGTACACTAACCAGTATTAACGTGGTACTTAGTGGAGTGGAGTGAACTTTCATTAGTTATTCTTTTTCTTGAAATACCAGACGTTACTGTGAATTTCGAAATAACCTGTAGTTTTACCAGCGGTCGCAATATACACAACGAGAAGCAATTATTACTACAGAAAAAGCGTTCTTCCCTCCAAAATTTCCACCATTCAACTATAGTGTTAATATTAGCATTTATTGTGGTGGAGACGGAAAAAAAAAAATAGAAAAGCTAGATACATCGATTGAATAAACAAAGGTTGGAGGTCGACCGTTCGATCACTGTAGTAGGCTGCCATATATCACCCTCGGCTCTCAAACACGCAAGTAAACTTTTGTATCAGTCAAATCACAAATTAACTTACTCGGTAGATAATTTCCAGCAGATCCTTCATGTGTTAGCTCAATATCACCTGACCAGAATGTATTAAATAAGTGACCCACTGATCAGATCAGATTCGACTGTCCCGAACCCCTGACTGATCCGAACCCCAGACTGTGTCCAACCCGGGACTGGTTTCAAACGGTTCGTTGGACAATAAAGCAGACTGAACGATGGGGTTGGCATGGATCCTTATAACACAAACATTAAAAATCAGTAACGTGAGGGTAAGCTGTCAATATACAAAAACAGTTTTAGAAAAAAAAAAGAAATACAAATAGCTATGAGCTTCATTTAAGTTATTATAGAATATTCAAGAGGTTGCTAGTAAAATTGCAGTAAATCAACCATTCAAATCATTATGAGCTGATGTGTAGTCTGTGGTCATCCCAACAAATCGGTCTCCACATGGATAAAATGTCATTTTGTGGAAATATGTGTCACGGCTCCTTGTGCAATTATTCAAGAACACGTACAACAGTATTAAAACAGAGAAGTGTTTTTGGTATGCCCAAATGAGGCAAAACTGTGACTAAATTACAAGGGAAGTTAAAAGAGGACACATCAAAGCTGCTTTCATAGAACCCCTGGAAGCTTTCTACAACAATGGAACATAAAAGTCAGGGCAAGGAATGGTACTGCCCTTGCTACTGGGCCATGTAGTCCCAGAAACAGAAAGCTTGGAGTGATTGTCCTAGTAGTCAGTAAATGTGGGGCCTGATAGTGGCTGTCTGGGAGACAGAATGGTGAAGCTGGAGGATGCTGTCTCTGGAGACAGAAATGGTGAAGCTGGAAAACTGGTCCATGGGAGACAGTAATTGTGAAGATGGAGATTTTGTCCAGTTATGTCGGGAATTATACCAGGAAGGGAATACATACAAATGACCTCATAGGGGACAGGAGCCATATGTAGGGAAACAAGATGTAGTCAAAGTAAAATAAAACCAACATTGCAAACTAGAAATATCCGCAGAAAAGCAAACAAGAGGACTCCAATATCAATATGAGGATAAATTTACAAAAACAAATCTGGTGGGGAGCGCCAGTGGGGGGGGTGTTGGGGGGGGTTGCTAGGGATGATAGAATATGGACAGGGAAACATGCAACCCAACAGGAATACAGTCACAGAAACCCAAGGCAACGGAAACCAAGCCCTGTTCACTAGCTATGCCTTGGTTATCGCTGGCAGGGAAATCTAGGGTGGTCCATAGTGCATGGGACATGCCAACTATACCACCTAGTAAAATGCCACAAGCCCATATGCCAACAAAAATGCAACCCCTTCCTGTAAAGCTTTTCACCCTGAAATGTGTACCACATCAGTACAGGAAAGCCTGTGCTATAACTTAAATTGCCAGCATACCATCTAAAGGGACAAAAAGATACAAAACATCCAGGCCATGGGAAAACCTGGGTACCACAGCCACTCAAGAGGGAAAGGTTTTTTAGTGCCATTAAGGAAAAAAACTTGCAGGAAATGGCAGAAATCGTACACGAAATCCAGTCATTCCTGGAGTGGACCACAGGTCGAATGGCCTCCACTCCAAACCAACAGATACAGATACTTAATGCCGGAAAAACAATCCCCCCCCAGTACCAACAATACACCAGTCCGATAAACATTCTTCTTTGGCAAAATATACAGGTCTAAAGCAGCAAACAAACAACAAAATACCTTTTCATATCACAACCGTGGACTGCTTGCAGAAGGCAAAGGCAATGTTCGCGGCCTATTCACTAGATCCCACATAAAGGATCACTTGGACAAATGAAATATGGATCCCAGGTTACAACCTATACAGGATGTACAGAGTGGAAGAGGCAGAAGGGGGGGTTGCCTGTACATTGCAGAGTCACTTGTTATGCACAGAACTGCTTAATGCCCCTCAAATGATGAAGTGGAAGTTTTTAGTAGCAGTAAAGGTCGAGAACCAAAACCCTAGTCATTGTGGTAGTCTACAAGCCTCCGGATGCAACACCCAGCAAGTCCAGGAGACAGCTGTTAAACAAATTGACATGCCTTGGAAAATTTTCCAGCTCCTTGCAGCCAATGCATCTTGCCCTGGGGATTATCACTTAAGGCACCTAAAAAGGAGGAATATAGCAAATAATATTGTTGCAGTAATAACACCAGGAGGCAGCTCTGATGAAAACTCACACACACACGAGCTTTTTAAATCTCTGCACAAAATTCAATATAAACCACAATAATAGACCTACTCTAGACAGAGAATACAACTAGACCTGATCTCACTAACGGACTACCACCATATCAAAAACCATATACTCCAGATCACAAACATAATTGAGGTTCAGACATGTAGCGTGGAGCCCAGACAGACAAAAATGAGACTAGACACGAGGGAGCATTCACCAAATTCAACTCAATAACTAAAACATAAAGTGGGACCAAGTAGAAACAAGTCCTAACCTATTGAGCTGGGAAGATATTACTAAGCAACACACATCACAACCGCAACTACATATGCCTGGAACAGATTAACACAACCACGTTGGCACTCGATGGTATGCACAGGAGGCTATTATTCCTCCTAGAAAAAGGAGGAGTAGATGTAAAATAAAAGGTACAGGCGCTCCCTTTACCAGGAGACGAAAAGAATAAACAGAAGAGGCTAAAAGAGGTCAATATAACTGAAATGTCAAGGGAGAACACGGTCAGAGAAATAGCAAGCATCGAACTTTAAGCTAAAAGAATCCTTTAGGAGTCAGGAATCGCGGGAAAAGACTAAAACCATAAATGAAACGAAAGAAACCCAAATATTTCTTCCCTATGCCAAATCAAAATCGAGAACACTCCAGTATTGGCCCCTACTTAAACAAGAGGGTCTCACAGATACAGCAAGAAATGAGTGAGCTACTCAAGTCCCAATATGACTCAGTTTTTTAGCAAGCCGCTAACCAGACTGAGAGTCCGAAGATCAAAATGATTTTTTTATGAAGAGAGCCACAAAATTTGATTAACTCAACCTATCCGTGTTATCCTGACGCCAAAGACTTCGAATCAGGCGATAAATTGACATGATGCCCATCACTCTGCCCCAGGCCAGACTCATGGAACTCTGTGTTCATCAAGAACTGCAAGAAGGCCCCTATCACGACCTTTTCCATCCCTATGGAGAGGAGCATGGACACGGGGGGTCTTCAGTCCCATCAGTTACTAAAAACAACAGATATAGCCCCACTCCACAAATGGGCATAAAGCAACAGCAAAGAACTACTGACGAAAGCACTAACACCATATCATAAAAATCTTTGAAAGGTCCTAAGAAGCAAGATCAACCACCCATCTAGAAACCTCATCAGTTAACATCCCAGGGCAACATGGGTTTAGAACAGGTCGCTCCTGTCTGTCTCACTATGGTATCTCTACGACAAGTTCCTAAATGCACTAGAAAGACAAAAAGAATGCAGATGTAAGATATACACTTTGCAAAAGCCTTCGACAATTGTGACCATGGCGTAATAGCGCACAAATGAGTGCTAAAGGAATAACAGGAAAAGTCAGTGATGGTATCTAAAATTTCCTCACTAACAGAACACAGAGAGTTAGTCGTCAACAGAGTAAAGTCGAGGGCAGCTACGTGAAAAGCTCTGTTTCCACAAGGCACAGTACTAGCTCCCATCCTTGGTTCCTCATCTCATATCCGACATAGACAAAGGATGTCAGCCACAGCACAAACGTGGTCTTCCCTTGCAGATGACACCCGAATCTACATGACAGTGTCTTCCCATTGCAGACACTGCAAGGCTCCAGGCGGACATCATCCAAATCCTTTCATGTTGGCTGCAGCAAACAATATGAAGTTAAACGATGAGAAATTTCAATTTACTCAGATATGGGTAAACATGAGGAAATTAACTTTCACAAGAACAAACAAATTCGGCCACAAAAGAGCGAACACCAACGTCAAAGACCTAGAGCGATTATGTCGGAGGATTCTCACCTTCAAGGACCATAACATTGTAATCAATCGCATCCTGCTAGAAAAATGACATGATGGATAATGAGAGACCTTCAAAACTGGGAGGGCCAAGCCCCTGATGACACTCTTCAGTTCACTTGTTTCTATCAAGGCATGAATAATTGCCTGCACTCTAAACACACCTTTCAAGGCGGGTGAAATTGCCCGACCTAGAAAATGTACAGAGAACTTACACTGGCACGCAATACGAGATTAACACCCATCAATAACTGTGAGCGCTTGAGGTTTCAAAACCTTATATATCCCTGGGAACGCAGAGGGAGAGATACATGATTAGATATACACCTGGAAAATCCTAAGAGGAACTAGTAACGAACTTGCACACGAAAATCACCACTACGAACGCAAAAGACTTGGCAGACGATGCACCATCCCCCCAATGAAAAAGCAGGGTGTCCACTTCTAGCACGGTAAGAGACCATACAATCAGTGTGTCATGTGCCCAAGACTGTTCAACTGCCTCCCAGCACACATAAGGGGGATTACCAACAGACCCCTGGCAGTCTTCAAGCTGGCACTGGACAAGCACCTAAAGTCAGTTCCTGATCAGCCGGGCTGTGGCTCGTACGTTGGTTTGCGTGCAGCCAGCAGCAACAGCCTGGTTGATCAGGCGCTGATCCACCAGGGGGCCTGGTCACAGACCGGGCCGCGGGGGCGTTGACCCCCGAAACTCTCTCCCGGTAAACTCCAGGTAATACATAGCAGCATATGTGTAGAGAACCTGGGATAACCCAAAAAAGTCAGACAGAGTGACTTATTTCCATTGGGGTCATATCCCTTTGATACTGAAAGCATTCCACTGGGATTCCATGTTTAACTTCCAGTCTTGTGTAGCTTCTGACAGCTCGGTAGTGAGGGAATTTATTTGTTTAATATGTGTGTCTATAGTTGAATGTATGTTTGCTTGTTCTTTATATGAGTATATTAATGATATAAGTTTGTTTTCTAGTTCACTAATCTTTGAGTTTTGTATCGTAAGACGACATTCAAGGTATGTAGAGAGCACTCTAGGTCCACAATGAGTTTTTCATTGGGTTTGTTTTGTTGTCTTAGCATACTATTTTCCTGTAGAATTTTATCAATGGAGTCGGGTCGTTGTTGAGGACTGAATTCCTGGGCTATACCTTAGGGTGTTGACAAATTGTAATCTATGTTACCGTTTGCAGTGAAGAGATCTCGGGTGTTATCCGTAGTTGTAGACAAGTCAGCTTGGGTGTGAGTCATGGATGAGGATGAGTGCTGAGAGAATTCGGAGAAGGCTTTGGAGTTGTCTGCCATTGTTGTTGTTGTGTTGGTCTGTTCGGGGGTGAGGGGCTGGAAGATTCGCTGGTGTCCTTCAGGGCAGTCGTTATGGGTAACAGTTTTCTAGGAGATTTTGTGTCTGTCTTGGTGTTGCTTTTTCTATTCTTGTATCCCATGAGATATACTAGTGGAATTGTTATGGATTTCTTGTAGTGATAACTGCTGCTTGGCGGGGATGTCGTCGGGCAGCAGGCGGGTTTTTGGGTATGCCGGGGCGTCCTCTTTTAGCCCGGTTTTTGGTCAGCTTTTTACATTTTTAGCAGTTTTAATTTTGGGCCTTTTACTTTTTCCATGGGGGGTCAGTGCAGTAGTTAAGCAGTTAGGCCATAATGGGACTTTGTAGGGGGAGGGGGCTGTAAAAATTTTAAAGGGGTATCCCAAATACAACCACCGGGGATTTAAATCCAATGTTATTCTTGTGTTTTTGAATGAGGTGGGGCCCCGGAGCTAAAAACCAAGAAAAGGGAGTCCCTTTACTATTGTTCTTGTATTGTGAGTGAGGTGGGCCCGGGGGGCTACAAAACCCCCAAGGGTGAGTCCCTTTAAATGTTTTTCTTTGTTGTGAGTGAGGTGGGCCAGGAGCCCAACCACCAGGAGGGTGAGTCCACTGTTTTTCTTGTGTTGAGTGAGGGGGGCCCCGGTGCTACAACCACCGGAAGATGAGTCCTTTTACTGTTGTTCTTTTGTTTTGGGGAGGGGACCAGGAATAAAAAAACCGCCAGGAGGGTGAGTGAGGTGGTCCAGGAGCTACAACCACCAGGAGGGTGAGTCCATCACTGTTGTTCTTGTGTTGTGAGTGAGGTGGTCCAGGAGCTAGAACCACCAGGAGGGTGAGTCCATCACTGTTGTTCTTGTGTTGTGAGTGAGGTGGTCCAGGAGCTACAACCTCCGTGCTGTGTCACCGTGTTCTTTCATGTTTTTCACAGTCTCTCTTGCGTAATAAAACCTTAAACTGTGCTAGTGAACTTATAATATATATCCCTCCAGCACTTGGAACAAATCTAGCAGAAAATAATATCTACTGAGTCAAAAAAGGAGAATCAGTGTGTAGTTTAGTTAGTTTAATATGTTTATTATGCACCCAATACCCATCCTGTGGGTGGTAGTCAAAAGATTACAGAGGTACATAATTGGTCCAGGGACTGGACTCAAAAGTTTTGATAGCTGAGCAAGTTACAGAGGTAATGAACTCACAATTTATGAAGGTAATGAACTCACAATTTACAAAGGTAATGAACTCCAGGTAGGTCTGGTCACAATCTTAACAAGTTACAAAGGTATTTACAGATTACAGAGGTACCTGGAGTTTTACCTGGAATTTACCTGGAGAGAGTTCTGGGGGTCAACGCCCCCGCGGCCCGGTCTGTGACCAGGCCTCCTGGTGGATCAGAGCCTGGTCAACCAGGCTGTTGCTGCTGGCTGCACGCAAACCAACGTACGAGCCACAGCCTGGCTGATCAGGAACTGACTTTAGGTGCTTGTCCAGTGGCAGCTTGAAGACTGCCAGGGGTCTGTTGGTAATCCCCCTTATGTGTGCTGGGAGGCAGTTGAACAGTCTCGGGCCCCTGACACTTATTGTATGGTCTCTTAACGTGCTAGTGACACCCCTGCTTTTCATTGGGGGGATGGTGCATCGTCTGCCAAGTCTTTTGCTTTCGTAGTGAGTGATTTTCGTGTGCAAGTTCGGTACTAGTCCCTCTAGGATTTACCAGGTGTATATAATCATGTATCTCTCCCTCCTGCATTCCAGGGAATACAGGTTTAGGAACCTCAAGCGCTCCCAATAATTGAGGTGTTTTATCTCCGTTATGCGCGCCGTGAATGTTCTCTGTACATTTTCTAGGTCGGCAATTTCACCTGCCTTGAAAGGTGCTGTTAGTGTGCAGCAATATTCCAGCCTAGATAGAACAAGTGACCTGAAGAGTGTCATCATGGGCTTGGCCTCCCTAGTTTTGAAGGTTCTCATTATCCATCCTGTCATTTTTCTAGCAGATGCGATTGATACAATTGTGAAAGTTTGTGTGGACTGCCTCCAAGTGAGTCGCCTACCCTGGCAAACTCTGTTGACACAGAGCTCTGAGGTGGGTACCTCAGCCTCACAAGTGGCTTATAGAACAGATTTTCACAAATGATTGTTATTGCAAGAAACCTCGCCTGCATGCACGTATAAAGGACTAACTTACTTGGTGTTGCAGCATATATCCTGATCTTCAACTTCCTAAGCCTAGCTTTAGCCCCTTTGGACTTTCCCTTGGAAACCACGTGCAACCGGGAGCATTAATTCCTGCAATATTCAATCGTAATTAGTGTCCTGCCTGCACCTCAGAAATTCCTATATCCAAGAGGGTATATATCCCCTAGTATAACTATGCAGCCTCAGACACTAGCTTCAGACGGCTCTGAGACACTGGTACTTACTGGGCATGCTCTCTCTGTAGCACACCGAGCCCTCAGTAAACTCAACCCACAATCTC
>NC_069455.1:24982889-25028404 GCF_026875155.1 Cherax quadricarinatus | reverse complement strand
GCCCCAGAAAAAACCCCGAATGAGGGAAGGGGTTTCCTTAAACCTCTCAAGGCGGACATCAACCAAAATTCTTTCAGTGGGCTGCAGAAAAAAATTGAAGTTAAACGATGAGAAATTTCAATTAACTCAGATATGGTAAACATGAGGAAATTAAATCTTCATCAGAGTACAAAACAATTCTGGCACAAATAGGAGCGAAACACCAACGTCAAGACCTGGAGTGATTATGTCGGAGGATCTCACCTTCAAGGACCATAACATTGTATCAATCGCATCTGCTAGAAAAATGACGGATGGACAATGAGAACTTCAAACTAGGGAGGCCAAGCCCATGATGACACTCTTCAGGTCACTTGTTCTATCTAGGCTGGAATATTGCTGCCTCTAACAGCACCTTTCAAGGCAGGTGAAATTGCCGACCTAAAAATGTACAGAGAGCTTCTCACGGGCGCATAACGGAGATAAAACACCTCAATTACTGGAGCGCTTGAGGTTTCTAAACCTGTATTCCCTGGAACGCAGGAGGGAGAGATACATGATTATATACACCTGGAAAATCCTAGAGGGACTAGTACCGAACTTGCACACGAAAATCACTCACTACGAAAGCAAAAGACTTGGCAGACGATGCACCATCCCCCCAATGAAAAGCAGGGGTGTCACTAGCACGTTAAGAGACCATACAATAAGTGTCAGGGGCCTGAGACTGTTCAACTGCCTCCCAGCACACATAAGGGGGATTACCAACAGACCCCTGGCAGTCTTCAAGCTGGCACTGAACAAGCACCTAAAGTCAGTTCCTGATCAGCCGGGCTGTGGCTCGTACATTGGTTTGCGTGCAGCCAGCAACAACAGCCTGGTTGATCAGGCGCTGATCCACCAGGAGGCCTGGTCACAGACCGGGCCACGGGGGCGTTGACCCCCGAAACTCTCTCCAGGTAAACTCCAGGTAATACATAGCAGCATATGTGTAGAGAACCTGGGATAACCCAAAAAAGTCAGACAGAGTGACTTATTTCCATTGGGGTCATATCCCTTTGATACTGAAAGCATTCCACTGGGATTCCATGTTTAACTTCCAGTCTTGTGTAGCTTCTGACAGCTCGGTAGTGAGGGAATTTATTTGTTTAATATGTGTGTCTATAGTTGAATGTAGGTTTGCTTGTTCTTTATATGAGTATATTAATGATATCAGTTTGTTTTCTAGTTCACTAATCTTTGAGTTTTGTATCGTAAGACGACATTCAAGGTATGTAGAGAGCACTCTAGGTCCACAATGAGTTTTTCATTGGGTTTGTTTTGTTGTCTTAGCATACTATTTTCCTGTTGAATTTTATCAATGGAGTCGGGTCGTTGTTGAGGACTGAATTCCTGGGCTATACCTTAGGGTGTTGACAAGTTGTAATCTATGTTACCGTTTGCAGTGAAGAGATCTCGGGTGTTATCCGTAGTTGTAGACAAGTCAGCTTGGGTGTGAGTCATGGATGAGGATGAGTGCTGAGAGAATTCGGAGAAGGCTTTGGAGTTGTCTGCCATTGTTGTTGTTGTGTTGGTCTGTTCGGGGGTGAGGGGCTGGAAGATTCGCTGGTGTCCTTCAGGGCAGTCGTTATGGGTAACAGTTTTCTAGGAGATTTTGTGTCTGTCTTGGTGTTGCTTTTTCTATTCTTGTATCCCATGAGAATACTAGTGGAATTGTTATGGAGTTCTTGTAGTGATAACTGCTGCTTGGCTGGGATGTCGTCTGGCAGCAGGCTGGTGTTTGGTATGCCAGGCAGTCCTCTATTAGTCGTGTTTGGTCAGCTTTTTACATTTTTAGCAGCTTTATGTTGGCCGTTACTGGTTCCATGTGGGTCAGTGCAGTAGTATAAGCAGTTAGGCCATAATAGGAGCTGTTGTAGGGGTAGGGAACTGTAAATTGTAGGAGTAGTCACTACAACCACCAGGAGAGTGAGTCCACTGTTATTCTTGTGTTGTGAGTGAGGTGGCCCAGGAGCTACAACCAAGAAGGTGAGTCCTTCACTATTGTTCTTGTATTGTGAGTGAGGTGGTCCAGGAGCTACAACCACCAGGAGGGTGAGTCCTTCACTGTTGTTCTTGTGTTGTGAGTGAGGTGGTCCAGGAGCTACAACCACCAGGAGGGTGAGTCCACTGTTGTTCTTGTGTTGTGAGTGAGGTGGTCCAGGTGCTACAACCACCAGGAAGATGAGTCCTTCACTGTTGTTCTTATGTTGTGAGAGGTGGTCCAGGAGATAAAACCGCCAGGAGGGTGAGTGAGGTGGTCCAGGAGCTACAACCACCAGGAGGGTGAGTCCATCACTGTTGTTCTTGTGTTGTGAGTGAGGTGGTCCAGGAGCTACAACCTCCGTGCTGTGTCACCGTGTTCTTTCATGTTTTTCACAGTCTCTCTTGCGTAATAAAACCTTAAACTGTGCTAGTGAACTTATAATATATATCCCTCCAGCATTTGGAACAAATCTAGCAGAAAATAATATCTACTGAGTCAAAAAAGGAGAATCAGTGTGTAGTTTAGTTAGTTTAATATGTTTATTATGCACCCAATACCCATCCTGTGGGCGGTAGTCAAAAGATTACAGAGGTACATAATTGGTCCAGGGACTGGACTCAAAACAAACAAACGGGCTTCCACATGCATAAATTGTCATTTCTGTGGAAATTGGTGTCACGCCCCATGTGCAGATATCCAAGAACTAGCTACAAGCAGTATTAAAACAGGGAAGTGTTTTTGGGTATGCCCAAATGAGATAAATCTGTGGACTAAAATCACAAGGGTATTAAAAGAGGTCAACATCAAAGCTGCTTTCATAGAAAACCTGGAAGCTTTCTACAACAGATGGGAACATAAAAAGTCCGGGCTGAATGGTACTGCTCTTGATACTGGCCATGTAGTCAGAAACTGTAAGGCTGGAGATGATGTCCTGGTAGTCAGTAAAGGGGGGGCTGATAGTGCTGCCCTGGGAGACAGTAATGGGGAAGCTGGAGGTGCTGTCCTGGGAGACAGTAATGGTGAAGCTGGAGGTGCTGTCCTGGGAGACAGTAATGGTGAAGCTGGAGATGCTGTCCTGGGAGACAGTAATGGGAAAGCTGGAGATGCGTCCTGAGAGACAGTAATGGTGAAGCTGGAGATTTTGTCCAGGTAGTCGGGAATTATACGCAGGAAGGAATAATATAAATCACCCCATAGGGGAAGGAGCCCTAGTAGGAAACAAGTGTAGTCAAAGATAAGATAAAACCAATATTGCAAACTAGAAATACCGCAGGAAATAGAAACAAGGGACTCCACTAGAAATAGTGGGGAAAATTTTTCCAAAAAAAATGGTGGGAGCTCCATTGTTGGTGTAGGGAGGATGAAGTAAGACAGGGAAACATGCACCAACGGGGAAATGCAGCCAGAAAACCCAAGGCAAACGGAAACCAAGCCTGTGCACATCTATGCATCGGTATCTGCGGGCAGGGGGAAAAATCGGAAAAAAAACAGATGGGACGTGCAACTATGACCCCCCTAGGAAATGCCATCCCCATATGAAAACAGGAAAATCAAACCCCTTCCTTAGTTTTTCACCCTGAACTTGTCCCTCTTAGTACAGGAAAATGTGCTATAATTAAATTGCCAGATACCTTTAAAAGGGGGACAAAAAGATACAAAACATCCGGGCCATGGGAAAACCCTGGGTAGCCACAGCCACTAAAGGGGGGAGAGGTTTTTTGTGCCGGGAAAGGGGGAAAAAAAACTGGCAGGAAATGGAGAAATCGTACCCCAAAAATCCAGTATTCTGGAGTGGAACCACAGTGATGGCCTCCACCCCCAAACCCAAACGTACGATCAATCCGGGAAAAAAAAAAATCCCCCCCCCAGTACAAAAATTACCACCAGTTGAAAAATTCTTTTTTTTTTCAAATTACAGGGTCTAAAGCCAGCAAAAACAACAAATTCCTTTATCCGTGGATGCTTGCAGAGGCAAAGGCAATGTTCGGGGCTTTCATGGACCCAATAAAGGACACTTGGACAACAAAAATTGGATCCCAGGTTACAACCTTACGATGTGCAGAGTAAAAGGCAAAAGGGGGGGGGGTTGGCCTGAAATTGCAGAGTCACTTGTTTGCACAGAAATCAAAAATGCCTCAAAGATGTAGTGGAAGTTTTAGCAGTAAAGGTCGAAAACCCAAAAACCTAGTTTTTGTGATGTCTAAAGCCTCCGGATGCAACACCCGCAATTCTAGGAACAGCTGTTAAAAATTGACAACTGTCGGGGAAAACCCTTCCAGCCCCTGCCCCCAACATCTTGCTCCTGGGGGATTTCAATTAAAGGACCTAAAATGGAGGAATATGCAAATAATATTGTTGCGTAATAACCCCAGGAGGAGCTTGATAAAAAACCCCAAAATCCGCGGCTTTTAAACTCTGCACAAAATTAATTTAAAACCAGCAAATAATAGACCCCTACTGACTGGAGAATAACTAGACCCATCTTCATTTAACAATGATGATCTGATAAAAAATATACCATATCAAAAAAAATTACTCGATCCAAAAAATTGAGGTTCAGTCATGTATGCGGGAGCCCCAGCCGCATAATGGATTAGTCACGGGGGGAGCATTCACAAATTCAACTTCAATAACAAAAACAAAAAGGGGGCCCAAGTCCCAAAGTCCAAAACCGATATAAGCTGGGAAGATATACTAAGCAACACAGACCCCCAACTATCCCTTTAAAACAGATTAAACTCGGTGCACTCGAGGTATGCACAAGGCTTTTTTCCTCTAAGAAAAAGGAGGGAGTAGATTGTAAACAGAAAGAAAACAGGCGCTCCTTTACAGGCGACGGAAAAAGAAACAGAGCGGCTAAAAGAGGTCAATATATCCTGAAATGCGTTAGGGAAGACATGGTTCAGGAAATAACAAGCATCGACTTAAGCTAAAAGGAATCTTTAGGGCAGGAATCGCGGGAAAGGGGAAATTAAAACCCATAATTTGAAATCGAAGAAACCAAAGTATTTCTTCTCCTATGCAAATCCAAATCGGGGAACCCAAAACCCAGTATTGGGCCCCTACTTAAACAAGATGGGTCCTAACGATGACAGAAGGAAATGAGTGAGTACTCAAGTCGGCCGTGAAAGTTCTCTGTACATTTTCTAGGTCGGCAATTTCCCCTGCCTTGAAAGGTGCTGTTAGTGTGCAGCAATATTCCAGCCTAGATAGAAACAAGTGACCTGAAGAGTGTCTCAGGGGCCCTTGGCCTCCTAGTTTTGAAGGTTCTCATTATCCATCCTGTCATTTTTCTAGCAGATGCGATGATACAATTGTAAAAAGTTTGTGTGGACTGCCTCCAAGTGAGTCGCCTACCCTGGCAAACTCTGTTGACACAGAGCTCTGGGTGGGTACCTCAGCCTCATAAGTGGCTTATAGAACAGATTTTCACAAATGATTTTTATTGAAAGGGAAACCTCCCCTGCATGCACGTATAAAGGACTAACTTACTTGGTGTTGCAGCATATACCCTGATCTTCAACTTCTAAGCCTAGCTTTAGTCCCTTTGGACTTCCCCTTGGAAACCACGTGCAAACCGGGAGCTTTAAATTTCCCTGCAATATTCAATCGTAATTAGTGTCCTGCCTGCCCCTCAGAAATTCCTATATCCAAGAGGGTATGTATCCCCTAGTAAAAACTATGCACCCTCAGACACTAGCTTCAGACAGCTCTGAGACACTGGTACTTACTGGGCATGCTCTCTCTGTGGGCACGCCGAGCCCTCAGTAAACTCAACCCACAATCTCTTTAAGACACTGGCCAGAACCTACGGGAAAAGGTGATTATCTCGTCTTACTGTATGGCTGATGGAGGAGATCATCAACGGTACATCGAGGTGCCTCTACCAGATTTCCCAGGTCTCGATGGAGACACGTGGGGGCACCGCCTGCTGTTCACGGCACGTCTTGTCCAGTCGGTGTCTATCGTAAGAAGGACGCTATTCTGTCTTTGTGACCTGCGCCCCGCCATTCAAGCTAGGGTGCCAGTTCTCCCTAGCTAACTTACCCTAGTGTTTGCCTACATTATCGGCCTATTACTACCTATTTTAAAGGTCTTAGGTCTACTTTATCATTATCTACAGATGCCTTAGTAAACCTAATATTAGTGTACTACCAGTAAAACTACCTACTCTTTCCCTGAAGAGTAACTCTATAAATTAAATAAGCTTACCAACAACCGCCAACCAGAGAATGCCTTGTTTGGGAGGGTTTAAGGGCCGCTCGGCTCAGACGACCAGACGGCCATGCTGGATCTGAGCTGTGGAACTATTTGGACCAAATAAATTTCCACATCCTCCCGCCGGCGAAGGTAGGCGCTAAGTCTAGATCAAATCTGCCTCCCGCAGGTCCCCCCAGTGGGCTCTGGACTTGAGCGCCGTTCGACGGGTCGTCCGGCCGCTCAGCTCGCTCAACCTCTGGTCTGATTTCTCATGTCCCGGTCCCACCGGGACATGGCAAAATCCTGTTGATGGGTCTTATAGTCTCGACACCGTTCATTCTCACTTTCACCATTCTCAACCGCCCAGCCTTGTCTGGGTGGGTTGACACTACCAGGCCAAGAGGCCAGTATGCCCTGGGCACCTCGGATTCTACTAGCACCAGGTCCCCTTCACTTAGCATCATCTTATTTGCCTCGGGGTCGGCACCATAGAAATGTTCCCGCAAGGTTGTCAAGTAATCCCTGCGCCACACCTGGTTCCATTTGTCCAGGATGTTCACCAGTCTGTTGTGACTTCTGTGTAGTTCTTCATTGATGGGGGGACCATCTGGCCCATAATAATCCAGCTCCTTGGAAGACTGACTCAAAATTTCGGGGAAGGGCTCAATCCCTTTTTCCAAACAGCATGTGATTGGGGGTGAGAGCTTCTTGCCCCGTCATCCCATTTTGTACGTAGGTCAGAGGCCTGTTATTAACTCTTGCCTCTATCTCAACTAACACTGTCCTCAGTTCATCACGCTCACCCTCCTGCCGTGCAAGACTTCCGAAAGCACCTTTTGACTGTGCCCACCATGCGTTCATAGAATCCCCCTTGCCAGGGTGCCCTGGGAGCTATGAACCTCCACTTGCACTCTATTCTCTTCAGGTGTTCTCGTACTTCTCCGTTTTTCCCCAAGATTCCTGAAAACTTTATCGGCCGCCCTAAAGCTTGTGCCATTGTCCGAGATAATCAATCACGGGCACGAGAATCTGGCAGTAAAAAACCCCCTGAAACAACTTCACGAAAGTCTCTGTTGTCATATCTTTGCCAACTCCAAATGCAAACCCCTCAAGTAGGGCACAAGTAAACAGGCAGACATATATTTTTGAGGGCCCTCCTTAACATCTCCTGGGTTCTTCAAAGTGATAGCCCCAGTATAGTCTATTCCTACAGTCTCAAAGGGCCTGTCACTATGTACCCGCTCCTGAGGCAGGGTGGTGGACCTGGGTACGGTGGGTCTCCCATCGTACCGCCGGCAGACCGTTTCAACTCTTTAGCACCTTTTGACGGCAGCTCGCCCCTTCAATACCAGTAATTCTGACGTAGGCAGGTGAGGGTATCTCCAAACCCCCCATGTAAGGTCCTCTGATGGGGCATTTTTGTATCAATAGCTCTGTCGCCCATCCCTCCTTTCCCCAGCAGCACGGGATGTTTGGCCCATAGCTGAGCTCAGAGTTTTTTATTCTTCCCTGCATCTTTATTAGCCCCGCATGATCTAGGAACAATCCCAATGTAGTGAACCAATTTGCTGTTCCCTGAGTCGTCATCGTTAAAACACACGTCCTGACGCCATAACCTGCTGCCGGGTCGCAAGTACTTCCAGCACTCCTGGAAACCTCCCCCTTTGGTACTGCCTTATCCAATATTCTCTGGGACCCACTAGAGACAACTGTCGACCTTGGCTTACCTTGTCATGCAGCTTCCTCACGAATCGAAATACCATTTCCGTGACTCCTATAAGTTTTCTCCACGAGGAGTAGCGCCTGGGGTCAAATAATTCAGTGTCGTGTTCCCCCGCAAAATGTACTATGCTGCTGATTGTCTCCACGAATTTCTGCTCTGGCCAGCAATCCCTTGCCGGTAACCAGTCTGGGCTGTGTGTCACCCCTCGGCTTATCAGGTCGGCTGGGTTTTGATCTGTAGGCACATACAGAATTGTTGACGTTTACTGTAGTTCCCGTATCTCCTTTACCTGATTCCTGACATAGGGGAGCTTAGACCTGTCATTCTGGACCCACTGTAAGGCCACCTCCGAGTCTGTCCATACATAGGTGTGTCTCACCCTCAGATTACTCAACACCTCCTCTACGTACTTACCCAGTCTTGCTCCCAACAACATCGCCGTGAGCTCTAGCTTTGGGATCGAGCAATCCTTCAGGTGTGTCACCCGTGCACGACTGGTGACCAGATTGACTTGGTCCCCGGCCACCAAATACGCTACTGCCCATAGGCCCTGGAGGAGGCATCACAGAAGACGTGCAAGTCATAATCCGCCCGGTGCAC
Organism: Cherax quadricarinatus; assembly: GCF_026875155.1. NCBI lineage: Eukaryota > Metazoa > Arthropoda > Malacostraca > Decapoda > Parastacidae > Cherax > Cherax quadricarinatus. Next base: position 25,019,876 of record NC_069455.1, on the reverse strand, counting down.
CGATGGACCTGGGGAATGTGAACTCGTGCAATTCCGCTAGGTCTTTGTTAACCAGATCCCGCTCCTGACAGACTGTTTCTGGCAGTGGGTCGTCCCAACCTAGGTTCAGCTCCCAGGTCTGTTGCACTAGCATCCTCCCTCGAATGGTGATGGGTGTCAACAAACCCAAAGGATCGAAGGCAGTCTGCACTTTGCTCAGCAAAGACCCCCTGGTCAGCTTCCTTCCCCATCAGGCTTCCTCTTTAGCCTAAGTCTGTCTTCCTTGATTTCCCACTCCAGTCCCAACACCGATGTTACCTCAGGCACGGAGTAGCCAGTATAGTCACGTTCCACCATGCCCCGCAACGTTGGATTGTTTGTCACCCATTCTCTCAATGGCATGTTAGCCGAGAGCATCTCCTGATTAGACTCTCGGTAAATGTCCATCAACAGCCTTTCATCTGAGGTGGTACCCTGCATGTTGTCTACATAAAATAGGGTCTTCAGTAATTCTTTAAGTGGGCTATTACAGTTCACAAGGTGGTAGTCTATGGTAGCCTGTAATAGGAATGGTGAACTAGTGGCACCAAACAACACTGCCCTGAATCTATAGGTATCATACCCTTGCTTGGGCGCCTCCCTGTTAGCCAACCACAAGAACCTTGTGTAGTCCCTATCCTGTGGCTGCAACCCAATACGTAGGAAGGCTTTGCTAATGTCTGCCGCATAGGCGTACTGTTCCGTCCTGAATCTAAAAACAACACATCTGCTAATTTCTGCGTCAGGGAGGGCCCTGTGAGCAGACAGTCGTTCAACGATGGCTCTCGGGGACTCGCCTGCGAGCTGCAGTTGAAGACTACTCTGATGGGAGTGGTCCCGACTCCTTGGTGACTGCCATGTGTGGAAGATAATGGGTGTTTTCCCCAGGGCTGGCATTGGGCACTTTCTCGATGAACCCAAGGGCCAGCTGTTCCTTAATAATATCATCATATTTCCCCACCAGACCCTTCTTGGTCAGGCTGTTCACCAATGAATTCAACTGACCACGTGCCCTCTTGAAATTAGTGGGCAGCGTTGGGTGGCCCGGTTTCCATGGGAGTCGCACCCAATACTGTCCGTCCCTGAACTGCACATGGTTCAAGTAATCTCGATACGTCTCTTCGTGTTCGGGGGGCGGCTGGTCACCTTTGATCCCTACTACATCCAGGTCCCATAGTTTATGGACCGGCTCACTGTCGGATATGCCAACTTGCGCCTCTGACAGGCCTTCGTGCACACCAATCCGCATCACCAGTACAGCCTCAGTCGCTGTAATACCAGAGCCCTCCTTTCCTGGGGTCGCAGGGAAGTGAGCTGGTACTCTGCCTCCTACGATGTACCCCGCTGGAGTCCTGTACAGGCCCACACCCTCCTTGATAACCCTTCTCGTAGACACGAACTCGTCTAGGTAATCCCCTCCTACCAAGATGCCTACATTACTAACATTGTCTGTAGCAATGTCTGGTTCCGCTAGCTTCACACCCAACTCCCTCAAACGTTTGACTGCTGCAGCCAGTCCCCTAGTGGTAATGATATGGGCAGCCTCTTCACCATTAAGGCTGAAATTTCCCGTCGATGCCCGGCTAACCTGACCGTCACATTGACTACGGGGGGATATACCTGCGTGGACTTCTCCCCACCACACCCTTCCACCCTTCATGTCAACTTTACCAACTTTCCTCCAGCTTCAGCCTAGTTGCTAGACTCTCCCTATGAAGGATCCTCTGTGCCCCTACGTCGAACAACCAAAAGGGGCGTGGTCTGAACTTCTTCCCATTCGCGACCACCGCATATGGTGGGCAAGCCACCGAGCCTTGAAACTGCTCACCAGAACAAATTCTCGGTGCGGACTCACCACACTCTCGCTACTTTCCTACTTGTGTCTGCTCTCGTGCCCTTGCTTGCGGTTTGTGCTCTCACTTACTTGTGCGAATCCGGCCAGTCATTAGGACACAGTGCAACTGTGGTGCTTTGCCCTTCCAGCAGCCCCGAACACTCCCGCTGAGCTGGGTGTGACAGTCCTGGCAAAATGTTCTCCAACAACACTTGAACAAAAGTCCTCAACTCCCTTAGTCGTTGAACCCTTTGGTATAGGTGTGTGAAGCTGAACACCCTGAACTAGAGTGTTACTTCGTCACAAAACACGCACCGTCCTCTGACTGGCCGCTTTTAGTGGAGCTTCACCCTTGGCGCTGTGGGTGGAGGACATCCCCTGGCATAATACGTAGCCTACCTTAAGTATGAGGTGGTTTAGGTCGATTTCTCGAATGTCGGGGGAAGTTGTCCCGACTTCTCCTTGGTAGGGTAATTTTTCTCCCCCTGACCTTCCTCAAGGTGAATATAGATCCCCTAACCCGTTCATAATTTGTTTCTTTGATCGTGAACCTGATTCTCCGATAATTTAAGTGTAACGCAGGCAACTGTCATGCCTAGCCAGTTCCCTCTGAATCACCTGGCGAAGGACCCATTCTGATCATCTCATCATGCAAATCTCGGAAACTGTTTTGTCAAGCTCATAATCTCAATACGGAACCTTCCTCTCTAGGCTTTAACGGTCATGTCCGCAAGCCTCTAGATCCAACAACCGATATTATAGCTACCTTTATCTCCTCAGTGTTGCCAAACATTCTTCTAATTGGTCTTTGCATGTTGGTCAATTAGTGTCAGTAATCTGGTACAAGTGCCGGACCAGTCGTAAGGCTTTCATCCTTGAGCTGCGACAGTAAATACTCAACTTGAAGGCCAGCTGAACAAATCGTTTCTGTCCATCCTATCTGGGCTCTAAACTGATCCCAGAAAGCAATGTATGCTCTGTTAAGGGTCCGTCGAACGTTGCAAATTCAACTGGGCTAGACCCCTTGGGCCAACATTGACAGTGTGTGCTGGTTGCGTTTGGGTACCTGCGTGTTATCAACCCCACCCTTGAAATACTAGCCTTTAAATGTACTTAACTAATCTTTGTACAGATTTCATTTCCTGATGACAATCTACATCATCATTAGCGAATTCATCCATAGCCTGCGGAAGACTTCCCTGGAGTCCTCAGCCTCAATATCCTGTTGCTCATATGCTGAGAAATGCTCGTTCATAGCTTCCCATTTTCTCCCCACAAACTCCTTCAAGCAGTCTTTGCAAAACCAGCGCAGTCTACATTACTGCTTGGCAGTAGCCCTTGCACCTTTACACATTCTGTTCAGATGCCCTTTGGTATGCGCTACGTGATCGGCTTAATTTTGTTAACACTGAACCAGATCTCTCCTAACCCCATCTGCCATTGTCGAAGTTTAAGGAGGAAGTGTGACACTAATTTACTTTACCCATCCACCCCACAGCACGTCACGGATGTTAGGTAAGAATGAACGAGTCTAAGGCGCTCAACAAGCCTTAACAATTCCCTTGTATATATTGACTCTACTGTGAATCATAAATGTACACGGTTAGCTCTCAAATCCCATCAAAAATGTGTATCATTGAAAGCTTAATCTAGCACTTAACTGTACAATGATCCCAGCAAATAATTACAGGACTTCAACCTAGTTCCTCAGGGATAATGCACTAATCCACATTTAACATAGAATCAAAGACGATGAAAATCACACAATAAAAGGGTGCCAGTATACCAAATTAAAAATCACTTGGTTTATTCACAATAAATTCATCAATTCATCTTGTGAAAAACGTAATTAATAAGTATGTAACCCGCGTGGCCTGTGCCCAGCTTACTCTGTTCTAGCGTGGATGGTTGGCTATGGTAATCCTAACGTGCTAGGGTCGATAACTTAAACGCTATATAACTCCCTGTAAATATTAACTAGTTAAATCTGACCTAGCTATCGTATAACCTTGGTGTAAAATTGCACAAGCATAGCCTAACTGTGGCTACTCTGCAAATCCACTGGAAGTAATTAACACACAAGTCTCCTAATCTGGATTACTTGTAATCACTGCGTAAATAATTTAATTCAACATCTCTCTCTAGCTACCTGGCCTGCCTGTAAATTACTGCAAATAACAACTTTCTGTGTATAGTCTCACTTGGCCTAGCCTCGGTGTAACTTTGACTCTAGGTGTCTAACTTAACCCTACTTTTTTAAACGGGTTCCTAACGGTGGCCGAGCATGATAGCTTAACCTAACTCTGTAAAACTGTTCCAACGGTGCCTAGCGATGATAGCTTAACCTAGCGATTCCACATCACGGTTTTCGAAGGACCGACTTTTGTGGAAAATTTGCTGAGGACTGCCTCCAAATGATCGCCTCCCCTGGCAAACTCTGTTGACACCGTGCTCTGAGGTGGTTTTTAACAAACCCTTTCAGCCTCACATGTGGACGTATAGGACCAGATTTTCCACATAGATTGGTATTGCAAAAAAACCTCCACCTGCTTGCACGTAATAAAGGATTATCTTTACTTGGTGGTTGCGGCATATATCCGATCTTCACTCCTAAGCTAGCTTAGCCTCCTTTGGACACCCCTCAAACAACCACATGAAACGGGAGCATTAATCCTGCAATATTCAATCGTAATTAGTGTCCTGCCTGCACCTCAGGAGAATTCCCTATATCCAAGAGAGGTATGTATCCCCTAGTATAACGATGCAGACTCATATCACACTTGCTTCAATGGCTCTGAACACTGGTAATTACTTGGGGCATGCACCTCTCGGTTGGCACACCGTGCCCGCAGTTAAACTCACTCACGGAGCTCTCGCAAGGACACTGGCCGAGAACCCACGGAAAAAGTGAAGATCTGTCTTACGGTTTGGGCGGATGGATGGAGGTCATCTACGATACATCGAGGTGCCTCTACCCATTTCCCAGGTCTCAGATTGTTGAAGACACGTGGGGGCGCCATCGGCTGATCTCGGCACGGCTTGTCCATGTGGTGTCTGTCATAAGAAGAGCGATCTGGTTCTCCTTTCCAGACCCTCGTCTCTTCGTTCTAACTAGGGCTGCCGTTCTCCCTAGCTAACTTACCTAGTGCTTGCCTAAATTATCGCCCTATTACTACTAGGTTAAGGGCTTTAGGTCTACTATCATTATCTTCAGATGCCTTATTAAACCTAATATTAGTGTAACTACCAGTAAATCTACCTACTCCTTCCTGAAGAGTAAATCTATAAATTAAATACAGCTTACCAACGATCCGCCACACCAGGAGATGCCTTTGTTTGGGAGGTTTAAGGGGCCGCCCGGCTCAGCCCTAACCCGACGGCCTTGCTGAGCTGATGCGGGGAACTATTTGGACCAAAAAATTTCCACAGGTACAGTAGGTCCTCATCCTACCAACATACACTAAAAAGTGTTAAACAACACATTGTAAGTGTCATAAAAGAGGTTACCCATATACACTCACAAATTTTCCATAATTCAGACTACTTTAATATAAACAATATAAACTATAATAACTATATAGACTATAGAAAAAATAAACTATATAAACCTTTCAGAGTTGTATAGTTAACATACTATGAACTGACATATGACAAAGGTTCACAACCTTCACAGTAGATAATCAGAGGAATAACCTACACACAATCTCAGTTTAACAAAAAAAAATTAAATACATGCACTTCCCCAAATTTAACTCCCTATACATTAAGAATTACCTAAAAAACACAATATACATACGTGCCGTCAGTAACAATCCCTCTTTTAAGCATTAAAAAAAAATGAAAATCCTAAACCTCACACTTATACTAATATAAATATTAATAAAATATGACTAAATATTAATACACCTCTTCACCGCTGAGCACATTAGTATAAAGTAGAGACTAAGCCATACTCTCCCCATTACAATTTTTAACGAGGCAATACAAATTTTATGGAAGTCATTAAACGTCATCCTCATCAACTGGATGAGCACATTATATAATGCCAAAATAAAGTCAGTACAACTCGCCTTAAAAACCCCAACTCTAAACACAAACAATCATAATTTTAAATAACCTCTCATCGCGATACCTTTATCGCACATGAAATATGCCCAATAAAGGCTATAAACGCATCACGCTACATAAGCCAAAAGCTCTCAATGTCTACACCTATCAATCTTGAGAACAACCTACACACTTAATAACATGAATATGGTCATGACGACCCTGACACAGCAATACAAAGATTTCTCCAGTCGTTACCTACGTAAATTCTACTTGATATCATCCTTTGTCATTTTTCTGAGCCCACGTTGCATGCTACATAACACTTATGCCGCAACTCTCCACCTTCTATACCCACAACACCTAACTCTCACCACACTCACTCCAGGAGGCGACCCCACTGGTGTCCCCCTGAATTCCCCTTCTCGATATGTGAATTCCCACCCCCCCCCCAACTCACTCACCCCAAGTCGTAGATTCATGAGAAACCCTAAGCGTAAACATTCGATACCCTTCCGAAAATATCCTTCGCCCACCTATTCCCATACAGTTCTCTTTACGACACATCGACGAGTAAACTTTACTGCTATCCCCACCTCTGCCACCTCACAATCCCCCCTCCCCCTCATCACCCACGATATATATATATATAATCCACTATATATAATCCAAGAGCTTCTATAATCACTATCAGCGAACCCTCCCTCATCGAGGCTTAGTGCGCTAGCAGAACCGACCCCCTCGGCCCCCCCCCCATGTACAACCCACTCTAACCAAGACCTAACACCCTCCAGGCCCCCAAAAGTATAACTGCATGTATGTCGTCTCATCCTCCCCACTGATTCCTCACCTCCGCCCAGAATTACCCCCTGGTTCTTAGTACCTCCCCCGACGGTAGTCTGCATGCAGAAAACGATAATTACCCCCCTACGCGCAAAACCCTCCCCTCTCCCCACCCTCACTTCCGGCAAAACAAATGGCTCGCCGCCCTAATTAATAAGACCCAACCCCTCCTTTCAAACGAGGGCAGATGCAGGATTACCACCCGAAACCCCCTCCATCTCCAACTCCCTACCCTCCGTAAAATTATTGCTGCCTGAAAGGAATCACACATCACTCTAAATTTATTCAGAAACATTCGAAACCATGCTCTCTTTACACTGATGTACTCAAAACCAATTACCGTTTACTGTCATACACCAGAGGCCATTAATGTTTTTTCCACCCAATGCGCCTCCTCTCTTCACTGTTCCGATTGGGCACCAGAACGTTGGGGACCACTTGTCACCTCGCACACTTCCCCTCTCCCCCCCCGTCTTCGGTGACCGTCCTGCCATGGTCACCACTACCGTTCACCTGCTCTGCCCATATGTGCTTCCAGCCGCTGGCGCTGCATGAGGACATCATCTAGAATCCGACTCAGCGGCTCTCTTGTGACAGGGCGCATCCCTTTCCCAGGGCTTGGCGGGATGCCTCACAATGGGACCTCAACCTCCACTGTACACAGTGGCAATGATCTCGGTGACACCTCAGTCACGCGGTCACTCCATCGCTGAATAGTTTTCTGTTGTTGATGCACCCAAGCCTTCAACTCGTCTTCTACCACCTTTCCAGGAGCATCCACTTCCTCAGGCGTGACAAGGGACTATCAGAACCTCGCTATTCCTCCTCAATTTCAACACTTCACTCCGGTACTTTTTGCTCAACCCCGAGCCACTGAAGTGTCCGCGGGCCAGGAACGGTCCAAGGCCTCACCCTCTCCCCCACCTATGCGCCTCATCCTACTATCTCGCTTCCATAGACACCATGCCCTCCTTCACAGTCAATTTGAACATCACCTCTTCCCCCGTGTAGAAGTGAATCTCTGCGCCTGGGCCAGGAGCTCGTGCCGCTGCCCACACGCATTACGCTTTGCCCTGGCGTTGACCCCGTGACCGTGTCCTGAATTCCTTGAGGTCACGTAGACGGGTTTGGGTGTAGCAATGTCATTTTGTAGGTTTAAAAGTGCCCTCCGGCAGACCGTGTAGGGCACCCGTCCCCACTACCATGCTGGGCCAAATGAACAGTTCCGTACTCCTCAAAACTTTTTCTGATATCTGTCTCATCAGCCTGCAAATGGGACATTACGCAGTTTAATCCATGTATAATGTATGGATACATCGATCATCCTCACACGCACACTGGGTTTGCATCAAGACTTTACGTCCTGAAAACGGTTTGACCAACGACTCATAAACCGGGGCTGAGAGCTGTTTCACAAAAAATCTACGTGCTCCGATCAATGCTACTCGTATAACACCGCCATCCTGAATGCCATTACCCTGGAGTTTAAAGACCCGCACCCGTTGGAGAGGAGTTTCTACGGGGGGTCAACGGGCCATCCATTGCGGTCCGGGTCTGTGAAACGCAACATTTGGAGGGAATGGTAAAATATAGGTGCTTTTTTTTTATCCTGGTTTATGATTTCAGATATTAGCCTGAATTGACATAGCCCCAGCGTTGCGGGCTCTGGGTTTGGCCCTATGCCGGATGCTGAGGGCCTTGCACGGCAATATTCTCGACAAAAACTGTGCGTTCCAGAGAATAAGAAAACCGTATCGAGCGGAAAATAGGATATGTAAATAAGTTGTGGTGCCAAATCAAAAAAGCTGTCGACGCGCTTGATCTCAGGGTTGAAGCATTGTTGAACCCTGACTTTTATGGTTGAGGGGGGGGGGCGAGTGGGGAGGTCCTTGGCACGCGGTGGAAGGGCGTAGGTGGGCGTTCGTTATGTAGGGTGGCTGGGGGGGGAGGGAGTGATGTGGATGGGTAGAGGTGGGCGTGTCCCAGATGTTGCCGGCTCTACTAGTTGACTAGATTGTTATAACTAAGACCGACCCTGATATAAAAAAAGACTCTTTAAATCTCCACGAGCTTGACCATCAGTGGGTAATTGGAGACTAGCGCCAGGGGGTCTGGAGTGCTGGGCTGCAGCGATTGACCAGGTCTCGGGCGCGCCCTGACCAACTTATGAGTATGTTCTCCGCCCTTCTCTGTTCATCGATTTTAACGCGGTGCCTAATGACGAGACTACGACGCATGCATGGAGCTCCCTCTACTATATGACCTTCCCTGATGCTGTTTCATTGGGTGGTATATTTGGGGGGATGAAGCATTGCGATGTCGTCTGAGCCAAGGAGTCTTTAATGCTTTCGTAGTGAGTGGATCTATTCGTGGTGCTAAGTTCGGGTACAAGTCCCTCATAGGATTTTCCAGGTGTAATGAAGCAATACTGTCATGTAGCAATTCGACTTCCCTCCTGCGTTCCAGGGTAATCACAAGGTTTAGGGGAGAACCTCAAAGAGCTCCCAATATTGTAGGTGTTTTATCTCCATGGTATGCGTATAGCCGTGAAAGTTCTCTCGTACTTTTACCTAGTCGGCAAGTTCACCTGCCCTTGAAAGGGTGCTGTTATTGTGCAGCAAATTATTCCTAGCCTAGATGAGAACAAGTGACCTAGAGTCGGGTCATCATTGGCTTGCCTATCACCTAGTGTTTGAAGGTTCTCATTATCTCATCCTGTCAATTTTTCTAGCAGATGCGATTGATACAATGTTTTGGTCCCTTTAAGGGAGAGCGCCCCAATGATCACTCCTCCCAGGTCGTGTGACGATGGTTGTTTCGGCTCTATTTTGTGGCCAGAATTTTGTTTTGTACTCTGATGAAAGATTTAATTTCCTCCTGTTTACACCATATCTTGAGTAATTGAAAGTTCCATCGTTGAACTTCATACATTTTTTTTGCTGCAGCCTCACTGATGATTTGGCTTGATGCCGGCTCTGGAAGCGTTGTAGTGGTCTGGCAATGGAAGACACGGTCATTCAGAATCGGTGTCATCTGCAAAGGAAGACACGGTGCTGTGCTGACATCCTGCTATGTCGGATATGAGGATGAGGAACAAATAGGGAGACGAGTAACTGGTGCTTGTGGAACAGACCTTTTCACCGTAGCTGCCGCGACTTTACTACTGTTGACGACTACTCTCTGTGTTCTGTGAGTGAGGAAATTATAGAATCCTATCGACCGACTTTTCCTGTTATTCCTTTAGGGACGCCCATTTTGTGCGCTATTACGGCCATGGTCACCTTGTCTAAGGCTTTTGCGAAAAGTCCTGTATATATTACCTCCCATTCTTTTTGTCTTCTAGTGCATTTAGGACCTGTCGTAGTGATCCAATAGTTTTGAGACAGACAGGAGGCAAACCTGTTCTAAACCCATGGTTGCCCCTGTGTTGTGTAACTGAGGGTTTTTCCTAGAATGGGTGTGATCTTGCTTCTTAGGACCCTTTCAAAGATTATAATGATATGGGATGTTTTAGTGCTATTGGTCTGTAGTTCTTTGCGGTTGCTTTACTGCCCCCTTTGTGGAGTGGGGCTATGTTCTGGTTGTTTTAAGCGACTGCGGGGGACGAACCCCCGTGTCCATGCTCCCTCTCCATAGGAGGGAAAAGGCTCGTGATAGGGGCTTTCTTGCAGTTCTTGATGAAACACAGAGTTCCATGATCTGGCCCAGGGCAGAGTGCATGGGCAGTTCATTTATCGCCTGGTTTCGAAGTCATTTGCGTCAGGATTACATCGGATAGGGCGATGTGTGTATCAAATTTTGTTGCTCTCTCAAACAACGAAAAATATTTTTGATCTTCTTCGACTCTCAGTTCTGGTTAGCGAGCTTGCTAAAAACGGAGTCATATTGGGAACTTGAGTAGGCTCCTCAATTTCCCTTGCTGTCATCTGGGTAGGATACCCATCTGTTTAAGTTAGGGGCCCAATACTGGCCGTTGTTCTCGATTTTGATCATTTGGCAATAGGAGTAGAAAATACTTGTGGGTTTCCTTTCGATTTCATTTATGGCTTTTTAGTTCTTCCCGCGTTCCTGACTCTACAGCGATTCCTTTTAGCTTAAAGTTCGATGCTTGCTAATGTCTCTTGACCAGTGTCCTCCCGACGCATTTCAGATATATTGACCTCTTTTAGCCGCTCAGTTATTCTTTTCCGTCGCCTGTAAAGGGAAGCGCCTGGTCCTCGTTTTCTGTTTTACTTCTACGCCTCTTTTTCTAGAGGAAATAAGCCTTGTGCAGACATCGAGTGCCACCGAGTTAAATCTGTTTCTAGGCAAAGTGGGGGTCGTGTTGCGTATATATCTTCCCCGCTTATATCGGGTTAGACTTGGTTTACTTGGATCCCACTTGATGTTTTTTATTGAAGTTGAATGTTGTGCATGCTCCCCTGCGTGACTAACGCATTTATGGTCGGTCTGGGGCGCTGCGCAACATGACTGAACCTCATTATTTGTGACTGAGTAAATGTGTTTTTGAATGGTGACATTTCTTACTCAGATCATCCTTTGTATGAAGATGAGGCTAGTGTATTCTCACAGTCGAGTAGGCTCTATTATTTGCTGGTCCGTAAAATTGTATTTTGTGCAGGAGAATAAAAGCTCGTGGCGAGTTGAGTTTTCGATCAAGAGCTGCCTCCTGGTGTTATTCACTGGCAACAATATTATATTGCTATATTCCTCATTTTAGGTGCCTTAAGTTGAAACTACTCTCTCCAGGAGCAAGATTTGGTGCAGGAGCTGGAAGTTTTTCCCAGACAGGTGGTCAATTTTTAACAGATCGTTTTCCTGAATCCGCTTGGGGATGTTGCATCCGGGGCTGTAGACACCACAATGACTAGGTTTTGGGTTCTCGAGCCTTTACCTGCTAAAACTGTCCACTAACAATCTTATTTGAGCATTTAGCAGTTCTGTGCAAACAAAGACTCCTGCACTGTATGTAGGCCACCCCCCCCCCCCCTTTTTGCTGTTCACTCTTCATCTGCACATCTGTATAGGTTGTAACCTGGGGATCCTATTCCGTGACCAAGTGATCCTGTTATTGGTCCTTCAGTGAAGTACCGCGAACATTGCCTTTGCCTCTGTCAAGCAGGTCCCACGGATGAAAGGTATTTTGTTTTGTTTGATGCTGGCTTTAGACCCTGGAATAATTTGCAAAGAAGAGAAAGTTATCAGGTAACGGGTGTATTGTTTGGTATTGTCTCCTGATGATTTTAGGTAGTAATACCGGCGGCTGAAGCTGCGTTTTGCCCCACATAGTGTATTGTCGACCTGGTGTGGGGTCGCATCCTGGGGGACAAGATAAAGGACCCGCAATGGAAATACGTTAACAGTCCTTCCGAATGACGCACTGACGTTTCTTGGTTTGCCTGGGTAGCTAACCCTCCGGGGTGAAAAATCCTAACAGAAAATCTTATCTTAAGGTCAATGCCAAACAGTGTTGATCCGGCGTCTATTATCTGAAAGCCCATGTGACTAATGGGAGTTCTCCTGGCTGACGACACAGAGGCGCGACAAGCCACCACTCTCCCACTACTGCAGTCAGGGAACTGAAGTGCGGTTTGCCGCAGGAGGTCTACACGGCCCAAGAGCTATGCAGACAATGATGCAGAGGTGAGAGGAGTCAAGAGGCGAGCCAAAGACGATCAATAGTTGCTTGATCACCAGTGTGGAGGACTTCCCAACAAAGCCTTTATCTGACGCTATTATTGACTAATACATCTTTAATCTGCTTATACTGTTTATCTTCAGTAATGATATCAGACATAAAGATAAAAAGTCATAATAAAGGACGGCAAAAAGTAATAAGTTGAAATAACCGGAGACTGCAGTCATCGACCCTTTGTCTAGCCCATGTTTTCCTGCTTATAAACATACGGTTTTCTCTATTACCTTGCTGGGTGTACTGAAAGTAAAACGGCAATTTAACACGGGAAACACAAGTATCATCACATATAATGCTAAAAAAAGCCCAAAATAGCACAATTTTGTGAAGTTTACTTTCGGAGATAATCGCAGAAAAAAGCGCCTGGCCGCTTTTTCTGCGATTATCTCGAAAGCAAGATTTTGGCCTATGTTTGCCATCTCCTCCATTATTAATGATTAGTGCGTAGTAGTAAAATACCTTCAATTTATTTTCCAGAAATACAGTAGTTATATGTAAATAGATGGCCTACTGTATTAATAAATTTGTCATTAAAAAATGGAAAGCCTGCATCTGCATAGAAAAACTTCGCCATCCTTGGTTTTGAATTGGATACAACTAATATAATGGGAAGAAATTTTTCGTCTCTAGAGTTGAAAAATGGAGTGACTCCTCTCAAATCAGCGAAATTGGTTTAAGAAAATATAAGATAAGAGTTCGTTCGGATTTTTAAAACCCCGGAGGGTTAGCCACCCAGATAACACGAGGAATGTCAGTGCGTCATCGAGGACTGTACTAAACTTATTTCCATTGGGGTCCTTAATCTTGTCCCCCAGAGTGCGACCCCCACCCAGTCGTCGTAACACCCAGGTACCTATTTGCTGCTAGTGAGCAGGACAACACGGTGTAAGGAAAACGTGTCCAATGCTGGCTTGGATGTTGTTTTTTTTTTTTGTTTTTTTTTTATTTGTGTTTATTTATTTATTCTTTGATGGGGGTTTTTTTCGTAGTTTATGGGTTTGTTTTAGTTTTTTTTGTTGGTCTGTTTGTGTGGTTTGTTATTTTGATTTGTTGGTATTTTTTTTTCTGTTTTTGGTTTTTTTTGGTTTTTTGTTTTGTTTTTTTTTTTTTTTTTTTTTTTTTTGTCCCCCCCCACACCCGCCGGAGAATCGAACCGCTGGCCCCTCCGTGTGTGAAGCGGGAGCTTTAGCCACCAGGCCATAACATGAGATACAACGATTGGACATGATAAACTCTCCAATTTGTGTATAATTCTGGCCAGTGTTTTGCATAAGTTTAGTTAGGAGGTTTTTTCTAAGTAGCGATACAACTTAATATCCAGTCAAATTGGTGAGTGATATTAATATAGATTTTCCTTCAAGTTATGTATATGTGAATTTATATAAATCATTTTTTAATCGACAGTCCAAAATTTATATATTTACCAGTAATGCCTGGGGTATGTATTAGATTTCTCATAATTAATAAGGTCCAGACAACTTGTGAATATGACGGTGGTAGGCTATCGAGGGGGACATTTTTGCGACCTAGGTGTCCCAAATTCACTTGTCTTTGTAACACTGATAAATAATAATTATCTTTGTATCATTTACCTGTTATGTACATAAGCAGTTACAGCAATAAATGCAATGTTCCACAATTAGAATGAAATGATTTTCACAGGGAAACATAAAATAAAGTGTGTTTTGATTTCGTGTGTAACAAATTTGAAATCTCAAATAGTTTTTTATGTTTGTAGGGGGTATAAAGCAATATTTTGGCGAGTGTCAAAAGCGTACAACATTTATTTTTTTCGCATGAAGATAAGCTATCTTACATTCATTGAGTACCTACGTAATTCGGTTCGACGTCTGTTAACGAGCCGGGTGTGTGCGCATCGCCGCTAGTACGCCAAACCGGTAGTACTGGCTCCCATATGTCAAAATCTGTAATATTTCTTTTTTCACATTGTTTTGTGTGACCGATTTTATTTGAAACTTGTTAACCTCATTCTAAGTATAGGCTTTAACGACACCAAAAAAAACAGAAATCGAAGACAAATACTGAGATCCCTCCATCGTAAGGGCATGCTCCCTAGCATTTTCTCTGTACAACCCCCATCAATTCCTTTACAAGATGTTAAGCTAGCCTCTGGTGTATATCACACATCCCACATTAATACGTGACCAATGACAATGAAATTTACTCCAGTACGATGCTTCCTTGCAGATCATACCCAAATCTGCAATGAAGTGTCTTCCATTCTGCCACTGCAAGGCCCAGGGGGACATCAACCAAATCTTTTCAAATGGGCTGCAGAATCAATATGAAGTTCAAACGATGAGAAATTTTTCAATTTACTCCGATTATGGTAAACATGAGGAAATTAAAACTTCGTCAGCAGTACAAAAAACAAATTCCGGATCCACAAAAATAGAGCGAAAAACCACGTCAAAGATCCTGGGAGTGATCATGTTCGAAGATCTCACCTTCAAGACCACAACACGGTATAAATCGCATCTGCAGAAAAAATGACAGGATGGATTAGGTAACCGTCAAAACTAGGATTGCCAAGCCCCTGTATGATACTCTTCAGTCCGCTTGTTTTACTATCTAGGCTGGAATGTTGCTGCACACAACTGCATACGTTCAAGGCCGGTGAATATTGCTGACCCGAAAATGTACAGAGAACCTTCATGTGCGCAGAACGGAGATAAGACAACCAATTACTGGAGCGCTTTGAAGTTCCTGAACCTGTGATCTCTCTGGAACACTGTCGGAGAGAGACATGATTATATACACCTGAAAAATCCTAGAGGGACTAGTACCAAACTTCCTTTGCAGATGACACCCGAATCTGCATGACAGTGTCTTCCATTGCAGACACTGCAAAGCTCCAGGCAGACAATCAACCAAATCTTTCAGTGGGCTGCAGAAAACAATATGAAGTTCAACGATGAGAAATTTCAATTACTCAGATATGGTAAACATGAGGAAATTAAATCTTCATCAGAGTACAAAACAAATTCTGGCCACAAAATAGAGCGAAACACCAACGTCAAAGACCTGGGAGTGATCATGTCGGAGGATCTCACCTTCAAGGACCATAACACTGTATCAATCGCATCTGCTAGAAAAATGACAGGATGGATAATGAGAACCTTCAAAACTAGGGAGGCCAAGCCCATGATGACACTCTTCAGGTCACTTGTTCTATCTAGGCTGGAATATTGCTGCACACTAACAGCACCTTTCAAGGCAGGTGAAATTGCCGACCTAGAAAATGTACAGAGAACTTTCACGGCGCGCATAACGGAGATAAAACACCTCAATTATGGGAGCGCTTGAGGTTCCTAAACCTGTATTCCCTGGAACGCAGGAGGGAGAGATACATGATTATATACACCTGGAAAATCCTAGAGGGACTAGTACCGAACTTGCACACGAAAATCACCCACTACGAAAGCAAAAGACTTGGCAGACGATGCACCATCCCCCCAATGAAAAGCAGGGTGTCACTAGCACGTTAAGAGACCATACAATAAGTGTCAGGGGCCCGAGACTGTTCAACTGCCTCCCAGCACACATAAGGGGGATTACCAACAGACCCCTGGCAGTCTTCAAGCTGGCACTGGACAAGCACCTAAAGTCAGTTCCTGATCAGCCGGGCTGTGGCTCGTATGTTGGTTTGCGTGCAGCCAGCAGCAACAGCCTGGTTGATCAGGCTCTGATCCACCAGGAGGCCTGGTCTCAGACCGGGCCGTGGGGGCGTTGACCCCCGGAACTCTCTCCAGGTAAACTCCAGGTAAACTTGCACACGAAAATCACTCACAACGAAAACAAAAGACTCGGCAGACAATGCAACATCCCCCCAATGAAAAGTAGGGGTGTCACTAGCACGTTAATAGACAATACAATAAGTGTCAGGGGCTGAGACTGTTCAATTGCCTCCCAGCATACATTAGGGGGATTACCAATAGACCCCTGGCTGTCTTCAAGCAGGCACTGGACATGCACCTTAAGTCGGTACCTGACCAGTCGGACTGTGGCTTGTACATTGGATTGCGTGCAACCAGCAGTAACAGGCTGGTTGATCAGGCTCTGATCCACCAGGAGGCCTGGCCACAGACCAGGCCACAGGGGCTTTGGCCCCCAGAACTCACTCCAGGTAAACTCCAGCAACGTTTTATAGGACGTTATACACGAACAGGAACATATACAGAAAACGGTGGGAGTCCAGCTTTTTGGATGGCTACAGGAACCTCACTGTGGGGGGTTTGTTGTCCTTGTGAGGGGTGGGTGGAGTGGGATGCATAAAACGTGGATGCGACTTGAGGGGTATGGAGTGAAAGTGGAGGGATCAGGGAGTCTACACTGAGCTTGCCTCCAGGTGAGATTGGGAGGGAAGGCATGGTAATGGTACATGAGTGGAAGTTTTCATGGTGTGTATTGTCTGGCGATTGCAAACACCATTTAGGATGCGATAGGAGTGGATGATGGTGTGCATCTGTCGAGTAAGGAGTGTGAAAACTAGAGCCTGTGTTGAAGTTGTATAAGGAAGTGCAGTGTTACTGTCTCCGGGCAATGTGTAACCACGTGATACCAGAAAGTGTGTTTGCAGTGTAGAGGCACAACTGGGACTGTGCCGAATTCTACCTATTAGTGGTTTGAGGGAGGGGGCATAGTAACAATTTTGTGACAGATCTCTCAATATTAATGCTAGTACAAGCAGCTTCATTTATGGTGTCACGATTTTGTATCATTATAGGAGAATATAAGTACGTATCTATGTATACTGTCATATACAAATCTAGTTGTAAGGGTTTTTGGCAAGTTAGGTTGGGGGACTGGGCTTCCGATTTGAGAGGGTCTCGGTGTGTCATTATATTATGACACAGCGTGTGTCCATCTGAAGTATGTAAAGTATCTTGTTCATATATTCACAATTGTTAAAATAATCAAGGTGCTATTCTCAGGTGCTAAAGTGTAATAAATTCACTATTTTTGCCATTATATTCCCTAGCTCATTTATTTGGTTACCACTTTACTTGTTCACCACAAAGTTTTTTTTTAGTCCCTTATATATTGTCTCATTTATTTTAGCTTTAAAGAACTACCTTAGATAAAAATTTTTACATTTGTTAAAATAACTCTGGTGCTATTTTATAACTTTAGAATATTTACTTTGTCTTATACTTAATTCTAACTATAGATTCACTTATGATAACAAGCATTGATCCTGATACCAACCTCTTATTGAATGACTTAAATGAATCAAACAGTAACTGTAATTACTACACAGCAGAACAATCAAATGCACTTCTCAGAGCCAACAAAAACATAACTGTCTTTAACTACAATATCAGATCTTTAAGTAAACATTACGATGACCTCATAGCATTACTAAATTCCCTGCATGCCAGTATATCCATCATTACTCTCACTGAAACCTGGCTAAAGCCTGATAGTACAGATGTCTATGCCATTCCTGGTTACACAGCCACACACAACTGTAGGCCAGACCAACAAGGGAGTGACACAGCTATATACTATTCAGACCAACTAGAATGTATCACTAATACTTGCACAAGGAATGAACATGGGGAATATATAATAGCTAAATTCAAACCCAAATACCAACAAAAACCTCTCACAGTGATAAACATCTACAGAATTCCACAATCAAACATTAGCCAATTTAGTCAAAACCTAGGAAGTATGATAACTGATGCATGCATGAACAAAGATCACTTGCTACTCTCAGGTGACTTCAATATAAATCTCCTGCAAGACCAAGACCCACATGTCACTGAATTCACAAACACTATGAGTAACTGCATGTTGCTACCAGCAGTAACAAAACCTACAAGAGTTACAGAGACTAGTGTTTCCCTACTTGACCACATCTGGACCAACACCATATCCCCTTTAAAATCAGGCATAATTACAGATAATACCACAGATCACTACCCTACCTTCCTCATCACAAACCTTGGCAAATTACCCCTTGACACTACTAAAGTCACTTTCAGACTTCACAATGAGGCAGCCATTAATAACTTCACAGCAGCAGTGACAAACATTGACTGGCACACTGAGCTAGAAATCTATACAGATATTGACGAATGTATTAATAATTTTATAAAAAAGACCCAATACCTTTATAACAAGCACTGCCCCCAAAAAATAAACAGATGACAGCTAAGAGACTGAACAGTCCCTGGCTAACACCCAGCATCCTCAAATCCATAAATACAAAGCACCTATACGAAAAACAGTACAGAATGGGTCACGTAACCAGAGACCAAACAAAACGTTACTCGTCAATCCTAACCAGCCTGATAAGAAGGGCTAAAAAACTGTATTATGAGAACAGATTATCCAACTTACGAGGTGATAAAAAAAAGACCTGGAAAACTCTATCAGCAATTCTAGGAACAAAAAAGATATCATGAAATAGCAAAATTGAATTAACAAAACCAGATGAACCCCAACTCCCACCAACTGAAACAGCGAACAGACTCAATAATTTCTTCTCCAATGTAGGAAAAAACCTTGCTAACAAAATCCCAAGCTCAGATACCCCACCCAATGACTACCTCACTGGCAACTACCCGAACACACTGTTCCTAGCTCCGACTAACCCTACTGAAGTCTCCCTTATTATCAACACACTAAAAAACAAGACAGGAGATTTAAATACCTTACCACCCTTTATATACAAAAAAGCGTCACAAGTACTATCACCAATCATTGCAACACTAACAAATCCATAGAATCCTCTACCTTCCCTACAGTTCTCAAAATAGCAAGGGTCACCCCGATCCATAAAGGAGGAGACCAAACAGACTTGAATAACTATAGGCCAATATCCAGCTTACACCCTCTCTCTAAAATCTTCGAAAAATTAATTCACAAGCGAATCTATTCCTACCTCATCTCCCACAACATACTCAACTCCTGTCAATTTTGGTTCAGGGCTAATAAAAATACTAATGATGCCATTATACACATGCTAGAACATATATACACTGCAATAGAGAAAAAAGAAGTCCCACTGGGGATCTTCATAGACTTACGTAAAGCTTTTGATACAACTGACCATGACTTGCTCCATATAAAATTGTCGCACTGTGGTATAAGAGGACACTCCCTCAACTACCTAAAGTCTTACCTCAGTAACAGAAGCCAATATGTGTACACAAACGGGGCAAACTCTTCAGCACAGCCAATTACAGTTGGTGTCCCACAGGGAAGTGTCCTAGGCCCTCTTCTCTTTTTCATATACATAAATGACGTACCAAATGCATCGTAACTACTCAAGCCCACACTATTTGCAGATGACACTATAAACGTCTTCTCTCACCCGAGCCCAGTCACGCTAGCCAACACTGTAAATACCGAATTACAGAAAATATCTACCTGGATGAGTACTAACAAACTTACTTTAAACATTGACAAAACCTACTTCATTCAGTTTGGTAACAGAGCTACAGACGTCCCTCTTAACATAAAGATAAACGGATCACCTATCACAAGACTCACAGAGGGAAAATTCTTAGGAATCCACCTTGATAATAGACTCAAATTTCAAACACATATACAACAAATTTCCAAAAAAATTTCCAAGACCGTAGGCATACTATCGTAGATACGGTACAATGTTCCACAGTCAGCCCTCCTGGCCCTATATCACTCACTTATTTACCCCTATCTCACCTATGGAATTTGTGCATGGGGCTCAACAACAGTAAACCATCTCAGACCATTAATTACCCAAAAAAAGGCTGCAGTCAGAATGATAACGAATTCTCACTATAGGCAGCACACTCCACCAATATTCAAAACTCTAAACCTACTCACCATACAAAACATCCATACTTATTACTGCACCTACTACATTCATAGAACACTTAATTCTGATATAAATCCTCCCCACAAACGTCTCCTTACCATCCTCAACAGAACACACGACCATAACACAAGGCACAGATCACTCTTTGATGTTCCTCGAGTCCATCTAGCGCTATGCAAAAACTCAATGCACATAAAAGGCCCTAAAATCTGGAATTCATTACCTGTGAATATAAAAGAAACACTGTTTATAAATTCAAGTCTCTTCTCAAAAATCACTTACCACCCACAACTAAATAAATACTGAATAATTGTTTCTCATAAATTGTATCTCGTAAATGTTTCTCGTTATTGTATCTCATAAATGTCTAACCTGTGACCCAATCAAACTTTATTTTTTAATTACATTACCTAACAGGATGGATAATGAGAACCTTCAAAACTAGGGAGGCCAAGCCCATGATGACACTCTTCAGGTCACTTGTTCTATCTAGGCTGGAATATTGCTGCACTCTAGCAGCACCTTTCAAGGCAGGTGAAATTGCTGACCTAGAAAATGTACAGAGAACTTTCACGGCGCACATAACGGAGATAAAACACCTCAATTACTGGGAGTGCTTGAGGTTTCTAAACCTGTATTCCCTGGAACGCAGGAGGGAGAGATACATGATTATATACACCTGGAAAATCCTAGAGGGACTAGTACCGAACTTGCACACGAAAATCACTCACTACGAAAGCAAAAGACTTGGCAGACGATGCACCATCCCCCCAATGAAAAGCAGGGGTGTCACTAGCACGTTAAGAGACCATACAATAAGTGCCAGGGGCCCGAGACTGTTCAACTGCCTCCCAGCACACATAAGGGGGATTACCAACAGACCCCTGGCAGTCTTCAAGCTGGCACTGGACAAGCACCTAAAGTCAGTTCCTGATCAGCCGGGCTGTGGCTCGTACGTTGGTTTGCGTGCAGCCAGCAGCAACAGCCTGGTTGATCAGGGGCTGATCCACCAGGAGGCCTGGTCACAGACCGGGCCGCGGGGGCGTTGACCCCCGAAACTCTCTCCAGGTAAACTCCAGGTAACAGAATACTCCAATCTACTGAATGCTCAGCAACACAGTAAATGACCATATGACCTGTCTTTGTAATACTCATTTATGCTAAATTGTTATCTGTTTACAATAATGTATTTACCCCTGAATATATCATTGCTTAGTTAATCTTAAGTTAATTTTAAGCCTGCTCATAATGCTCTGCATACAAGGGGCTTTGGCATGTTGCACTGAAATAACTTTGTACTTCACTGTATCATGTTCAAATTAATAATAAATAAATAAATAAATAAATAAAAGATACAAGAGACGTGTCCTAGATCACCTGTGGGGTATTATAGGACAGGGGTAATTAATGATACGCCAGGGAGTTTAATTATATGTGCAGGCTGGAGAAGCCTAAGTGGAGCTGGTAACATACAGTGTTACTGATGACTCATGTGCAGGTTAAACTCTGTTTAACCTGCACATGAGTCCTCTACATCTACAGTGGATGTGGAGGACTCGCATCATGTCATGAGCATGAAAAGGGTCCACTGTTGAGGGGGGTGTCCTGCTGAGTCTGTGAGGAGGCGGTTTTACCAGCATAATGTCTGTGTCCAGCTGCGTAATAATATAATAATGTAATGATATAACTAGCACACTATAATATCCATGTTTCTGGTAGTGTGCAGGTTGAGAGGATGGAGGGAGGGGGCAGTGTAAAGGGGTTTGCTCGATTACGACTCTACAGCTTCAAGTGAAGGATTATTTATGTAGAGGTTAGGCAAATTTTTTTTTTTATATTTTATTGAGAACGTATCTTGTACAAACAGATATAATATATAGAATAAACATGTTGAGAACAATACGTACTTAAGGAAAATATCACACATACACGTAGCTGTACACAGGAGAAGAAACCTGTCACGGAAAACGATAAAATCACAAGCACAACATACACCACTCAAGCAACCTAACAGTATATATATGAAAAATACTTATAATTGTTATGTCTCACTTTAACATAAGTGTGACGTGCAGTGGGCCAATACAACAGTGTACTCATGCAAATTTATGCACAGAACTTAATATACATATACATTAATATAAAAATGTACGGAAGATCTCACCTTCAAGGACAATAACATTGTATCAATCGCATCTGCTAGAAAAATGAGAGGATGGATAATGAGAACCTTCAAAACTAGGGAGGCCAAGCCCATGATGACACTCTTCAGGTCACTTGTTCTATCTAGGCTGGAGTATTGCTGCACACTAACAGCACCTTTTGTGGAAATTTATTTGGTCCAAATAGTTCCACAGCTCAGATCCAGCATGAGCGTCTGGTCGTCTGAGCCGAGCGACCCTTAAACCCTCCCAAACAAGCAAGGCATTCTCTGGTTGGCGGTTGGTAAGCTTATTTAATTTATAGATTTACTCTTCAGGGAAGGAGTAGGTAGGTTTACTGGTAATACACTAATATTAGGTTTACTAAGGCATCTGTAGATAATGATAGAGTAGACCTAAGACCTTAACATAGGTAGGAATAGGCCGATAATGTAGGCAAACATTAGATAAGTTAGCTAGGAGAACTGGCAGCCCTAGCTTGAATGGCGGAGGCGCAGGTCACAGAAACCAGAATAGCGTCCTTCCTTACGATAGACTTCGACTGGACAAACGAGCCGTGAACATCAGGCGGCGCCCACCACGTGTCCTTCACATCTGAACCTGGGGGAAATCTGGCAGAGACACTCGATGGTACCAGTAGATATACTCCATCCATCAGCCCATACAGTAAACGAGATATTCACCTTTTCAGTAGGATCTGGCCAGTGACTTAGGAGATTTGTGGATTGATTAACTGGGGCTCGGCGTGCTACAGAGAGAGTATGCCCTAAGTACCCATCGTCTCAGAGTCGTCTGAAGCTAGCGTTGAGTCTGCAATTTAGTTTATACTAGGGATACATACCCTCTTGGATATCGGAATTTCTGAGGTGCAGGCAGACACTAATAACGATTGAAATATTGCCAGGAAATTAATGCTCCCGGTTGCACGAGGTTCCCAATGGGGAAAAAAAAGTCCAAGGGGGCTAAAGCTAAAAAAGCTAGGCTTAGGAAGTTGAAGATCAGGATATATGCTGCCAACACCAAGTAAGTTAGTCCCTTTATAACGTGCATGCAGCGAGGTTTCTTGCAATACCAATCATCTGTGAAAAATCTTCCCCTATAGCACTTGTGAGCTGAGGTACCCATCTCAGAGACTCGGGTCAACAGAGTTTGCCGAGGGTAGGGCCGACTCACTTGGAGGCAGCCCAGACAAATTTTCACAAAAGTGGTCCTTCGAAAAACCGGAATGTGGAATAGCTAGGTTAAGCTATCATAGCTAGGCCACAGTTTAGGAACATTTTAAACAAAGTTAGGTTAAGCTATCATAGCTAGGCCACATTTTAGGAACCAGTTTAAAAAAGTTAGGTTTAAAGTTAGCACACCTAGGTTCAAAGTACTCAGAGGCTAGCCAAGCTGACTATACACAGAAGTTGTTATTTTGCATAATTTACAGGCAGGCCAGTAAGCTAGAGAAGCTTGTGAATTTAATTATTTACAGTGATTACAAGAATCCAGAGTAGCAGACTTGTGTGTTAATTACATACAGTGGATTTGCAAGGTAGCCACCAGTTAGGCTAGGCTTGTGCATATTTACAAAAGGTTATAGTATCTAAGGACAGATTTAACCCAGCTTTATTATTTAGCAAAAAGGAGTTATAAAGCCATGTTTAAGTTATAGCACACTAGCTAGGTTAGGATTTACCTATCCAACCATCCACGCTAAACAGAGTAAGCTGGGCACAGTTAGATGCCAAGCTGTTACATACATTATTTATTTACTGTTTTCACAAGTTGAATTTGTTGAATTTGCTTGTGGTTAACAAGTGAATTTTTAATTTGTATACCAGCACTATTAGTGTGTGATTTTTCATTGTCTCTGATACATGTTAATGTGGGATTTGGAATTTATACCAGAACTAGGTAAGTTCCCCCACCTGTAATTATTTGCTGGCATTGTACAGTTAAGTGCTATGTTAAGCTTTCAACATCGATACAACTTTAGATGGGATTTGAGAGCTAACAGTGTACATTTTTTATTCATAGTAAGAGTCAATATAACAAAGGGAATTGGTTAAGCCTTGTTGAGAAGCCTTAAGACTCGTTCATCTTTACTAACACCGTGACGTGCTGTGGGGTGGACTGGGTAAGTACAATTAGTGTCACACTCCTCATTAAACTTCGACAATGGCAGATGGGGGTATAGGAGAGTCTGGTTCAGAGCTAACAAATTAAAACGATCGTAGCAGCATACAAAGGGCATCTGAACAGAACGCGTAACAGGTTGCAAGGCTACTTGCCAACGCAGTAATGTAGACTGCGATGTTTTGCAGAACTTGCTTGAAGAGTTTGGGGGAAAAAGTGGAAGCCTATGAACAAGCATTCTCACATATGAGCTACAGGCTATTGAGATGAGGAATCCCAGGAAGTCTTCAGCAGGCTATGGACGAATTCACTAAGGATGATGTAGATTGTCATCAGGAGATGAATATTACAAAGAAAAGTTAATACATTAAAGGCTAGTATTCCAAGGATGGTGTTGAACACCGCAGGTACCCAAACTACCACACAACCTTCAATATGTTGCCCAAGTTGCCCCAGCTGAATTTTACACATTTGACTGAACCTTTAACAGAGTACATTGGTTTCTGGGATCTTTAGAGCCCAGATAGAGAGCAGAATGATTTGTCAGATGCCGTCAAGTTGCAGTTTTGCGTCCGCAGCCCAAGGGTACATCCTTAAACTGGTCCGGCACTACCCATTACTGACGCCTAATTAACAAACATCCAAAGACCAATTAGAAGACATGTTTGGCAACACTGAGGAATAAAGGTAGCTATACTTATATCGGTTGTTGGATCTAGAGGCTTGCCGCCATGACCGTCAAAGTCTAGAGAAGTTCCGTATTGAGGTTATGAGCTTGTTCCAATAGTTTTCAGAGATTTGGCATGATGAGAATGATTCAAAATGATCCTTAGCCAGGTGATTCAGAGGAAATCTGGCTAGCACGACAGTGCATGAGTTACACTTTAAAACATCGGACGAATAGGTTCACGATAGACCAAATTGTTGAAAAAGGGGTTTTTTTTTTTCAAAAAAAGGGGATCCTCATATCTCACCTGAGCATAGGTCAGGGGAGAAATTACCTACCAAGGAGAATCGGTCGACTTCCCCAGACATTCGAGAGATAGACCCTAAACCACTCCCACATAGTAGGCACTATTTAATGCCCAGGCGAACCCTCCACCCACAGGGCCAAGGGAGAAAGCCACTAAAGCGGCCAGATGAAGAACAGTGCGTGTTTTGTATGAAGAACACGCTAGTTCCAGGTGGGGTTTTTCAAGCTTCACCACCTATAACAAAGGTTCAAAAACGGCTAAAAGTTGAGACATTTGTTTCAAGTGTTGTGGAAGAACATTTTGCCAGGACTGTAACAACCAGCCAGGATGTCGGGGCTGCGTAAGGGAAAGCACCACAGTGCACTGTGTTCCTAATGATGCGGATTAGCACAAGTTAAGGAGAGCAAAACCGCAAGAAAGGGGCGGAGAGCAAGCACAAGTCAAAGTAATCGATGAGTGTGGTGAGTAACGGCACCGAGAAATTTGTTCTGGTGAGCAATTTCAAGGTCGGTGGCCTTGGCCCACCATAATGGGCGGTGGTCGGCGAACGGGAAGAAGTCTGAAACAACCCGTTTGTTCTGCGACAGTGGGCACAGAGATCCTTCATAGCGGAGAGTCTAGCCACTAGGTTGAAGCTGGAGACAGTTGGTAAAAGTTGACATGAAGGTGGGAGTGGGGTTTGGGGGGGGGGGGTACATTATCGGGAAGTCCCACACAGTCTTATCGAGTAGTCAATGTGACGGTCAGGTTAGCCGGGCATTCGACGGGAAATTTCAGCCTTGATGTGAAGAGGCTGGCCCAATATCATTACCACTAGGGACAGGGCTGAAGCTTGTCAAACGATTGAGGGAGTTTGGGTGTGATGCTAGCAGAACCAACATTGCTACAGACAATTTAGTAATGTAGGCATATTGGTAGGAGGGGATTACCTAGATCGAGTTCGTTCTACGAGAAGGGTTATCAAGGAAGGTTTGGGCCTGTACAGGACCCAGCGGGGTACAATCGTAGGAGGCAGAATACCAGCTCACTCCCTTGCGACCCCGGTAAAGGAGGGCTCTGGTATTACAGCTCGACTGAGTGCTGTAACTGGTGATCAGATTGGTGTGCACGAAGGCCAGTCAAGGCGCAAGTTGGCATATCCGACAGTGATCCGGTCCCTATAAACTATGGGACACTGGGATTGTAGAGGGATTAAAGGTGACCATCCGCCCCCCGAACACGAAGAGACGTATCGAGATTACTTG
Organism: Cherax quadricarinatus; assembly: GCF_026875155.1. NCBI lineage: Eukaryota > Metazoa > Arthropoda > Malacostraca > Decapoda > Parastacidae > Cherax > Cherax quadricarinatus. The sequence continues at coordinate 24,993,104 of NC_069455.1, read as the reverse complement.
AACATGTGCAGTCAGGAACGGCGCTATTGGGTACGACTCCCATGGAAACCGCCACCCAACGCTTGCCCACTAATTTTCAAGAGGGCACGTGGTCAAGTTGAATTCATTGGTGAACATGCCTGACCAGGAAGGGTCTGGTGGGGAAATATGATTATATTATTAAGGAACAGCTGCCCTTGGGTTCATCAGAAAGTGCCCAATCAGCCCTGGGGAAAAACACCCATTAACTTCCACACATGGCAGTCCACCAGGAGTCAGGTAACCACTCCCATCAGAGAACTTCAACTGCAGCTCTGCAGGCGAGTCCCCGAGAGCCCCATCGTTGAACGACTGTCGCTCACGAGGGGCCCACCCTGACGCAGAAGATTAGCAGATGTGTTTGTTGAATTCAGGACGGAACAGTACGCCTATGCGGCAGACATTAGCAAAAGCCCTTCCTACGAATTGGGTTGCAGCCACAGGATAGGGACCTACACAAGGTTTCTTGTGGCTGGCTAACAGGGAGATGCCCAAGCAAGGGTATGATACCTATAGATTCAGGTGGGCTGTGATGTTTGGTGCCACTAGTACACCATTCTTTCCTATTACAAGGCTACCATAGACTACCACCCTTGTGAACTGTAACAGCCCGCTTAAAGAAATTACTGAAGACCCTATTTTTATGTAACCCAACATGCAGGGTACCACCTCAGAATGAAGGCAGTTTGAAGGATATTTACCGAGAGTCTAATCAGGAGATGCTCTCAGCTAAACATGCCATTGGAGAATGGGTGACAAACAATCCAAACGTATGCGTGGGCATGGTGGAAACATGACTATACTGGCTATATTAACCCTCAGTGCTGAGGTAACATCGGTGTTGTGACTAGAGTGGGAATCAAGAAGACAGACTTAGTAGGCTAAAGAGGATGCCTGATGGGAAGGGAAAGCTGATACCAGAGTCTTTGCTGAGCAAAGTGCAGACTGCCTTCGATCCCTTTGGGTTTGTTGACACCCATCACCATTCGAGGGAGGATGCTAGTACAACAGACCTGGGAGCTGAACCTAGGTTGGGACGACCCACTGCCAGAAAACAGTCTGCCAGAGTGGGATCTGTTAACAAAGACCCTAGCGAATTAGCACGAGTTCACATTACCCCAGGTCCATCGGGTGCACCGGGCGGGATTATCCTTGCAACGTGCCTTTTGTGATGCCTCCCTCCAGGGACCTAAGGCATAGCGTATTTGTGGCCGGGGACAAGTCAATCTGGTCACCAGTCGTGCGCGGGTGACACCCCTGAAGGATTGCTCGATCCCAAAGCTAGAGCTCACGGCGATGTTGCTGGGAGCCAGAACTGGTAAGTACGTAAGGAGGTGTTAAGTAATCAGAAGGTGGACACACACCTCTGTAATGGACTGACCTCGAGGTGCCTTACAGTGGGACTCAGAATGACAGGTCTAAGCTCCACCCTATGTCAGGAATCGGGTAAAGGAGATACGGAACTACAGTCAACATCACAATCTGTATGTGCCTACAGATCAAAACAGCAGCCGACCTGATGAAGCCTAGGGGTGACACACAGAAAGTTGAGTAAAAGCGAAGCTTTGTTCAAAGGCCCAGAACTGGTTACCACACGGCAAGGATTGCCTGGCCGGGCAGAAATTCGTGGAGACAATCAGCAGCAATTAGTACATTTCGAGCGGGGGAACACGGATCACTGAATTATTTGTCTCCCAGGGCGCTACTACTCTCCGTGGAGAAAACTTATAGGAGTCACGAAAAAGGTATTTCGATTCCGTGAGGGGGGGGGGGGGGGGGGGGGGGGGGGAAGCTGCATGACAAAGGTAAGCCAGGGTCGACAGTTGTCTCTAGTGGGTCCCAGAGAAATATTGGATAAGGCAGTAACCAAAGGGGGAGGTTTCCAGGAGTGCTGAAGTACTAGCGACCCGGCAGCAGGTTATGGGCGGTCAGGACGCGTGGTCCAACGAGACGAATCAGGGAACAGCAATAATTGGGGGGTTCACTCATTGGGTATTGTTCCTAGATCAAGCGGGCTAATAAGATGTCAGGGAAGAATAACAAAACTCTGAGTCTCAGCTATGGGGCCAAACATCCCGTGTGCTGGAAAGGAGGGATGGGCCGACAGAGCTTATTGATACAAGATGCCCATCAGAGGACCTTTACATGGTGGGGTTTTGGAGATACCCTCACCTGCCTACGTCAGAATTACTGGGGTACGAAGGGTCGAGCTGCCGTCAAAAGGGTTGCTAAAGAGTTGCACACGTCCAGCCGCGGTACGATGGGAGGACCCTACCCTACCCAGGTCACCACCGCTGCCCCAGGAGCCGTGTACATAGTGACAGGCCCCTTTGAGACTGAAGGAATAACTTATACGGGGCTTATCACATTGAAGAACCCAGGAGACGTTAGGAGGGCCCTCAGAAAGTATAATGTCTGACCTGTTTAACCTGTGCACTACTCGAGCGGTGGCATTTGGGGAGTTTTGGCAGAAGAATATGACGACAGAGACTTTCGTGAAGTTTGTTCAGGAGTTTACTGCCAATATTCTCGTGCCCGCGATTGATTATCCCCCCCCTCGGACAATGGCACAAGCTGTAGGGCGGCCGATAAAGTTTTCAGGAATCTAGGGGACAACGGAGAAGTTCGAGAACACCTGAAGAGAATAGAGTGCGAGTGAGGTTCATAGCTCCCAGGGCACCCTGGCACGGTGGATTCTATGAACGCATTGGTGGGCACTAGTCAAAAGGTGCATTCGGAAGGTCTTGCACGCAGGAAGGGTGAGCTGTGATGAAGCTGAGGACAGTGTTAGTTGAGATAGAGCAAGAGATTAATAACAGGCCTCTGACCTACGTACAAAATGGGATTGACGGCAAATGCTCTCACCCCCAATCACATGCTGTTTGGAAGAAGGATTGAGCCCTTCCCCGCAATTTTGAGTCAGTCTTTTTCCAAGGAGCAGATTATATGGCCAGATGGTCCCCCCCCATCAATGAAGAACTCACAGGAGTCCACAAAGACTGGTGAACATCCCTGGACAAATGGAACCAGGTGTGGCGCAGGGATTACTTGACAACCTTGCGGGAAACATTTCTATCTATGGTGCCGACCCCAGGCGAATAAGATGAATGCTAAAGTGAAGGGGACCAGGTGCTGTAGAATCCGAGGCGCTGAGGGCAACACAGCCTCTTGGCCTTGGTATGTCAACCCACCCCAGACAAGGCTGGGCGGTTGAGAATGGTGGAAAGATGAGAATGAACGGTGTCTAGACAATAAGACCCATCAACAGGCTTTTTGCCCTCGAGGTCCACACGGGGGACCGGGAAATGAGAAATCATACCAAGGTTGAGTGAGCCGAGCGGCCGACGACCCGTCGAACGCGCACGAGTCCAGCATGGCCCACTGGGGGGCCTGGCGGGAGCAGACCTTTGATCTAGACTTAGCGCCTACCTTCGCCGGCGGGAGATGTGGAAATTTATTTGGTCCAAAAGTTCCACAGCTCAGATCCGCAGAGCTCAGGTCGTCGAGCCGAGCGACCCTTAAACCCTCCAAACAAGCAAAGGCATTCTCCTGGTGGCGGTTGTAAGCTTATTTAATTTAATAGATTTAATCTTCAGGGAAGGTAGTAGGTAGGTTTACTGGAATACACTAATATTAGGTTTACTAGGCATCTGTTAGATAAAAGATAGGTAGACCTAAGACCTTAACATAAGGTAGGAAAGAGGCCGATAATGTAGGCAAACATTAGGATAAGTTTTTTTTTTTAGCTAGGAGAACTGGCAACCCCTTAGCTGAATGGCGGGGCGCAGGCACAAGACAGACTAGCGTCCTTCTTAACGATAGACATCGACTGGACAAAGACCATGCCGTGAACATCAGGCGGCCCCCACGTGTCTTCACATCTGAGACCTGGGGAAATCTGGCAGAGACACCTCGATGTACGCGTAAGATGATCTCCTCCATCAGCCATACGTAAGGACGAGTATATTTCACCTTTCCAGTTGGATCTGGCCAGTGACTTAGGAGGTTGTGGATGAGTTAACGAGGGCTCGGCGGCTACAGGAGAGTATGCCCAGTAAGTACCCCAGCGTCTCTGAGTCGTCGAAGCTAGCGACTGAGTCTGCAATAGTTATACATAGGGTGATACATACCCTCTTGGTATAGGAATTTCTGAGGTGCAGGCATGACACTAATTAACGATGAATATGCAGGATTAATGCTCCCCGGTTGCACGTGGTTCCCAAGGGGAAGTCCAAGGGGGCTAAAGCTAGTGCTTAGGGAAGTTGAAGATCAGGAATATGCTGCAAAACCAAGTAAGTTAGTCCGCCCTTATACGTGCATGCAGGCGAGGTTTCTATGCAATAATCCAGTCATCTGAAAAATCGTCCTATAAGCCCTTGTGAGGCTGGGTACCCATCTCAAGCTCGGGTGTCAACAGAGATTGCCAGGGTAGCGACTCACTTGGAGCAGCCCAGTACAAATTTTCACACCTTTCACGGCAGGTTGAAATTGCCTGACCTAGAAAATGTACAGAGAAACTTTCACGGCGGCGCCATAACGGAGATAAAACACCTCAATTACTGGGAGCGCTGAGGTTCCTAACCTGAATTCCCTGAACGCAGAGTGAGAGATACATATTATATACACCTGGAAAGTCCTAGAGGCTAGTACCGAACTTGCACACGAAAATCCCTCCTCACACTGAAAGCAAAGACTTAGGCAGACGATGCACCATCCCCCAATGAAAGCAGGGGTGTCACTAGCACGTTAAGAGACCATACAATAAGTGTCAGGGGCCCGAGACTGTTCAACTGCCTCCCAGCACACATAAGGGGGATTACCAACAGACCCCTGGCAGTCTTCAAGCTGGCACTGTTCAAGCACCTAAAGTCAGTTCCTGATCAGCCGGGCTGTGGCTCATACTTTGGTTTGCGTGCAGCCAGCAGCAAACAGCTGGTTGATCAGGCTCTGTATCCACCGTGCCTGGTCACAGACCGGGCCGCGGGGGCGTTGACCCCCGGAACTCTCTCCAGGTAAACTCCAGGTACCCCTGTCTTGGTGGTAAATCATACAGAAGTACCTGTATCTGCCTGAGCTACACACACCTCCACCAAATACACTGGCCACAATTACTTTAACTAACATTTTGTTGTACACAACAATTAGTTTTTATCATTAATGGAAGATTAAGATACTGTCAACAAAATTCCATATTACAAACAACAGTCTTCTTTCTGTAACTAATGCGAACACAAAAAATAAACTACCCTATCACAACCTATTTGCTGCACAAATGTCAGTGTGCATAACAAGGGTGCATACAATCAATACAACCACCAACGTTTCAAAACCACATCTCTGTCTGAACACTCCATTTTACCCCCTCTCCCCCCAATTTGGCACCTCCCACTTTCTTTCGCCATTACACATTACCCTGTCACTCATTCACCTAGTTTTACATGACATCTAAGCCTGTCACAGAGCACGACAGTATCACAATCACTACAGACCCCACCCAAACATCCTTACAGTAAAACATGCGAATAATACCTAAAAATATACCATCACACCTGAACATAGGGGTGATGTGAAGTGACCAATAGTGTATGCAAAGGGTTTATGTACACAGATAGTATTACAATCCTCATCCTGGGGGGCACATACATAAATCTATAAACTGAAACCCCCACTACCATTACGGGATCACAAATTTTAATTCAGCTATCATCACACTTACATCCTAACACCTGCCAATCACACTGAACCATCCTTTTTTTATGTCTGAGCCAGATGCCCATATGCCACAAAACACACACAAACCCTGCACACACTCACCCACTCCCACAGCAAGCTGGCTGGAACCCCCGAAATCATCCCCAAAGCTTGCCCTATCTGTGAAACCCTCCCCTCCACTACAAAGCTAGTAAGATCCCAATGGTTAAATCATGATTTCCTGTGGGGAAAACTGCCTCCCACCGCCGTCCATACATTTCCTTATTCCTGCATAGCGTCTTATAGAAAGTTGCTGCCATTACCCATTTCCACACAACCTAATCCCCATTCCAACACATACCCCACAACACATACACAAAATCTACCATTAAATATGCCAATGCCTGTTGAATACTCTCAGGCACACCTCCCATGTCCTAAACAAGGGCCCTCATCACCGATACGCCCCCCACTCGCCTCACTTCCCTACCCATGCAATCTGGAACACTCCCAAACATTCGCAAAAGTACACCGCATGATATGACGTATCCTCCCCACCACACCCCCCCACACCCTCTCTCCTTCACCACTTGCCCTCACCCATAGAATGCTCCTGACGCAAAATGCCATGCAGGAAAGGGAACATAACCTCCCGCACCCAAGGCCTAAGCTTAAACTTGCCAAAATGATGCCAATATCTCCCCACCCATACATGGGGTATATCCCCTGGCACCACCACCCAGCTTCTAATCAATCGTGCCAACACCCCCAGGGGGATCTTGCCAGGCTCCTGTACACCATGAGGGTATGCAGCACCGCCTCACATTCCCTCAACTCTGGGACCCCCCCTTCCACCTCTTCACCCCCTCATGCAGAAGCTCCACTCCCCGCACCCCCTGACACACAAGAACCCCTTTGTCAAAAAAAACACTTTTCCCCCATCCAGATCCAATAACCTAACCCCCCGATTTCCAGCAGCATTACCACCCCCCTCCTCACCAATACACATGTCCCCATATAAATTTAACACCCTCATTAAGATTTCTCGCAATTTCCCTTGCCCCGATGGGATAACATGCCAATGCCAATCTTATTGAATAGTAACATTTTTAATATGGCCCTCTGCAAAACCCAAATGGTATGGCGAAAACCCCCCAAATCATGCTCCACCCTTCCACAATGCACTCAGATTCACCTCTCCATCCACCTTGATCCCCATATGCACTATTTCACATATTTTTAAGCATCCACCACCCTCCACTCCACCCACACCCCACTCCCCCTCCCAGTTCCAATTCCCAGCCTCAAAAGCCGATCTCCCCCACATTTACCCCCATCCCCGTACCACCCCCAAACAAAAAAAATGACCTCTCCCACCTCTCCAAACTCTTTCCCTCCCACAGAGAACCATCATTTTGTCACATATTCACAACCCCGGGCCAAACACCCACCTCCCCCAAACCCCAGATACAGGCCTAAACAAGTCTGAAAAATGGGTCCAACACGGGCAAACAGAATTTTGCAAAAGTGGACAACCTTGCCTAGGCCCCGCCCCATACACACCGCATCCCCTTTTTGGACCATTGTTTTCACATGCACCCATGCCCCTCGATACAATGTCACACCCACTCCACAATTTCCCTCCCCCAAATCCCTGCCAAAAAAAAGAATCTGCCACAAAGCCCGCCTTTCCACATGGTCAATGCCCCCTTTTCCCAAACCAAGGCAAGTGAACCCCCCTTTACCCCCAAACCCCCCACGAACCCCCTTTAAAACGCCCATGGCCCTTGACCAAACTTCCAGGGAACCCGTAGCCCTCCCAATATGACGCACCCCCCGACCATTTCAGGGGATTTCCCAGTATTTTTGCAAATAATTTTAACCACACTATAAAGATATGCCGATAATCCTTCAGGGGCTCTGTGCCTCCCTTTGGGACCAAAGGATACTGTGGGTTTTAACTCCCCCAAAAATCTTCTCTTTTTCATGGGTTTTCATTAACTTCACCAAGAACCCACAATTAACTACCAAAGCTGCGGGAAATTCACATGGCAGTCCATCTACCCCGGGGCTTTTTCCCCTACACATACCCACCAATGCCCGCCAAACCTCACCCCATCTATCCCCCACCCAAACCCCTACCCAACCGCGCCCCATGAAAATGGCACTACTACAGATGCCCAACTGCACTATTCCCCAAATACTGCTTATACCATGCATCGCAAACCACTCATCCACTCTGTCGTCTGCAACACTTTTCCCCCCACGATAACCCCCCACTTTCCAGAGGCTACTAACCTACCAACCTCAGCCTTTCCGTCGGGTCTGCTGTCCCTGTTGGGAAAACCGATGGGCAATCACCCCAAAGCACCTCCTCAACCCCCTTGCATATGCATCCTTTGAAACCTCATTTTACAGCTCACAAATCCTTCCCCTTCAACAATTCTAATTCCCACAGGAAAAACCCCCTCAAAAAACCCTCCCATAACAACCCTAACCACTTCTAAGTACTGAAGGCACCCATCGACGTTACATAATCTTTCCCCTCCCTCACATAAAACGACATATCCTTCCCTTACCACCCAACCCCACTGCAGCAAATCCTCCACACCCCCACCTTTCCACACAACTCTGCCCACAATTCTCAATCCCCCCCGCCCTCCCATCACCCAGGGTCCTCAAATTTACTTCCAATACTTTTACACATCCTGACCCAACCCATCCCACCCAAAATCTATCACAACCCCCCTATGATCAAAATACCCACCTCCAAACCCTTCGCAACAATCCTTCACCCCCTTCTTGATTACCCCCCCAACCCCCCCCCCCAAAAAACGTCCCCTAAACACACATCCCTCAGAAGATCTCCTAGGAGAGTTGAAAAAGCCCTGCTTCCCCCCTGCTCAAAGTCGCCCTGAATAATACAGTTCCAAACCCTTTCCCCCGACAGCAACAGATTAAGAACAAAAAAAAACAAAATCATCCCTTACAAAATCTGCTTTCACATTTGCATCACTCACTCAGCACATACACACACACTAAGCCACCCCGCTCACTCATCCACCACCCCTCCACTCTCATGATACAACCCTCCTCCCCTTTATTTCTACTAATAAAAAAGGGGCTTGCCCCCCAGATAGGACTCCTCCCCCCACCTTTCAAGTGCCCCGCTGCATCAAAAAAGCCTGTACCCATCCACCCCAATACATCCCATCTTGATGTTTTGCCTTGCAAAAATAACATCCACCGTGCCAGCAAAAGAAACTGGCAAACCACACATACTTTAACTTCCTGACAAAAACCCATTAATTTTAAACTGTCATCACGTTAGGCCAGGTTTTTTCTTCCCCCTCTGATTTGACACCTTTCACAACACCACCATGCCTTTTGGGCCCTTCTTTACTCATTCCCTACTGGAAACCCTAACCTTCACCCCAGACCACCTCGGGGCCCTGATCCCCAAGGGGACCACCCCCCTTCCACCACCATCACCTTTCCCAGCTTCTGTGCGGGGGTCGGGACATCACCCAAAATCCGATGTCAGGCCTCATGCTTGCGCGTGACCCCCCCCACCCCATCTCCACCCCTGTGATTTCCCACATAACCTCCCCCTCTACCACATGTCCAACCCCCATGCCATCTGGGGACACGCCCGTCAAGACCAACCAATTCTTGGGGGGCCTCGCGCTGCCCACGCTGGGCAACAGCTTCCTCACACCAGCCCTCATTGCCGAGTCGCCCTCCCCCTCTGACTGGGGAAAAAGTGGTCCATCACCGTCTCTAAAAACCTCATCGATGACCTCCACAACCCCAAAACCCGGCCCCTCCCAAAAAAATCGTAAAAAGGGGGTCCCACAGGGGGCCCCACCACAGGGGCCCTTTATTCCTCGCGTCCATCGCCTCCCCCACATCACCTCCTCACTCCACAGATGACCAGGCCCCATCCTTCCGTAACCCAGGGGACGCTGACTTGCCCAGATTCCTCTGCACATTTGTCCTAGACCAGGGGGTCGAACGTTGCTCACAAATACCACAAGTGATCAAACGCCCCCTAACACCTGCAAGTCCTTTGTTGCCCACATAAAACACCATGACCTGTGTCCTAAAGGCCTCCAACGCACAACGATGGAGGGGGGGCCGTAACATATTACAGTGAGAGCGTGCCCTCCGGAGCCCAGCATATGCACCTTTCCCCCCACTTGCGAGCGGGGGAGGGGAACACCCGTGAGGAAAAGTTCAATAGAAGGAGTAAGATATAGTAACGATATTTCATTACCGCTACTAGTTAAGGGAGGGGAATCCGCTCCCCGTTTTTTTTCCCCCCTTTTTTCCCCCCCCCCTAAAGTGATAGTTTGATTGCTGGCTGCTTGTTTAAAAAGGTCAGCTGCTCCAGCTAACCCTTTCCCCCCCCCTCTTTCCCCCCCCGAAAGGTGACTTGGGGCTCGGCAAAAAGAAATCACTCGACTCGCAGCTCCCAACACTACTTAAGTACATCCTGCCTTGTAT
>NC_069455.1:24914843-24982389 GCF_026875155.1 Cherax quadricarinatus | reverse complement strand
ATTTCGGAGATTATAATAATGCGGGGGGGTGATGAGGGGGAGAGGGGATAGTGAGGAGAGAAGAAAGGTTCTTGCGGTAACGTTCTATCGTACGATGTGTCGTAACAGAGATTTGTATGGGAGGAGGTGGGATCAGGCTTTCTCAGAGGGGTATAGAATGCTAACGTTAGGGATTCTCGTAAATCTGTGATTGATAATGAGCGAGTGAAAGGGTTTTCCTAGGTTGGAGGGAGTCAGGGGGTCACAACGGGCTCGCCTCCTTTGGGGGGGAGGGGGGTCGTGAGAGTGTTGTGAATGTGGGTTTGGAATGGTTTCCTGGTTTACATTGAGACTTTATGGCAGCCAAGTGTGGATGTAGAGCTCAAGGTCTCATTATGTTAGATATAACACTTTTCAGAATGTAGGTATAATATAGTAGATTTTTTTATGTATAATTTGATGTGTATCAGTCTTGTATGACACGATTCTTGAGTAATAAGTTATTTGCGACATGAAGTGTGTTTTAGTTTGTATGTATGTTACGTGCTGAGTTTTTGCACGATGAGATATACTTATATTACTGTTTGCTTTGTACATACAGTGCATCTGATTAATGTGATTTTGTGAAACTTTTTGTGTGTACGTGTGTGTGGGTGTGTGTGTGTGGGTGTGGGTGTGTGTGTGGTGTGTGTGTGGGTGTGGGTGTGTGTGTGGGTGTGTGTATATATATATATATATCCCTTTCTATTGTATTGAGCCTTTGTCATGGGTCAGACGTTATGTAATACTTTATATATGTATGACTGGATTCTTTTTAAAGTTTATAATTATGGTCTGAACCCTGATACCGGTTTGGTGTCAATGCTAAGTTCTTGATGTTAAGTTTTAGTCTGTATGGTATACAGACATATCTAGACGGTTTATGTTTTTTTCGTATGTTGGTATATGTAAAGCTGTATTGTTAGGGATACATATGTAGATGTTCTAGTAAGATTATGATGTTAGGTTTTGGTTTTTTGATTAATGCGAAGGATGGGATTTAACTGACATAACTTCTTTGTATATTTTATGTTCAAGTGTATTGAGCCTTCGTCAGATGTCATGTTAAGATAAGATTTCGTTCGGATTTTTAACCCCGGAGGGGTTATTTCCATTGGGGTCCTTAATCTTGTCCCCCAGGATGCGACCCACACCAGTCGACTAACACCCAGGTACCTATTTGCTGCTAGGTGAACAGGACAACAGGTGTAAGGAAACGTGTCGAAATGTTTCCACCCGCCGGGAATCGAACCCGGGCCCTCCGTGTGTGAAGCGGGAGCTTTAGCCACCAGGCCACCGGGCCACAAGTTATATATATGCAAGGTTTTGTATTAATGAATGTGTATATATATCAATTCATGACCCTGTGACAATATTTTTTTTAGTTATGTTCTTGCCTAAGTTCTTGTTGTATGTTTGGCAGCAATATCTTGCGTGCATATAGGTGCAACCCGTTTGTCAGTTAATTTCATTGAGATCCATACTGTTTCTTTATTTTTATGTTAAACTGTATTGGTTTTAAATAAAATATAAAAAAAAGAATCCTTTGTCCCTAATTTTTGAGTATCTATACCTGGCTTCTCCAATGAGCATGTTGTTGGAGTCATTATATGAGTCAAGAGCCTTCAATGATGACATAGAATCAGTAATGATGATAGAGCCAAGCTCAGTGTCATGGGTTAGCTTTAGCGCCATTAGGATTGCAAACAATTCAGTTTGCAGTGTAGACGCCCAGTTAATTCTTATGCCTAACTCAACAAATTTATTATCGTTCTTAACTAGGGAGGTGGCAACAAGAGCAGATGCAGCCCTGCCAGAAGACTCCTCTTTAGATCCATCAGTGTACATAACTTGTGATAACTTATTACTACCAGCTAGGTGAGAAATTTCTTCTTGAGCAGTTGCTTTAACAAGAGATTTAAGGAAGGGATTACTAGCAATGAGCTTCTTGGGAGGGACTTGTAGGTATGTGATATTAAATGAACACATGTTCCATGGAGGGGCGAAATGCTCTTGTTGCCTACAGTGATACAGTTCATGCAGGTTATAAAACTTAATGCAATTGCACGTTTTCACAATCCATTTAGATCTGTGTGTATTTACCTCTAGACACTTGGTAAGATTCACTGTGACAGTGTCTGGTTCGTTTCTCAACATTCTAATACCGAGTACAGTGTTAATTTCAACAATCCTATCACTGATACTAGAAATACCAAGCTCCTTCCTCATGTTAAGAACTTTTGTAGATCTGGGACAGCCAAGAATAATCCTGAGAGCTTCATTTTACATTAACTCCAAGGTCATTCTCTGCTCAGACATTGCGCTGAGCGGTTGTCAGCTGATGCTCCTCAGTCCCGACACCTGGTGGAGGAGTGTTTACAACATCAACAACAATGGCGAATGCATTTCGCCGCCATGTTAATACTGTTTGTATTCAACTACCGCAGGGCTCTATCACCGGCGAATCAGTAAATGTGTTACTGCCAACAATCATTCGTGATACATATGGCATTCAACGTGAATCCTTGTGTGGCGTCGCCTTGAATGGAACTTCACAGATCTTCGTCAAGTTTTGTGACACTCAGATGTACGAGAAGATTGTGACCCAGTACCAGGATATAAGTAAGCAAGTCACCCCAGGTTTCTGTCCAGTTGCATGACGTTTCACGATACTATACGTGGGTACGTGTGAGAAACGTGCCTTTTGAGGCTCCCATCTTGTTCCTCATCCTCATATCCGACATAGACAAGGATGTCAGCCACAGCACCGTGTCTTCCTTTGCAGATGACACCCGAATCTGCTTGACAGTGTCTTCCATTGCAGACACTGCAAGGCTCCAGGTGGACATCAACCAAATCTTTCAGTGGGCTGCAGAAAACAATATGAAGTTCAACGATGAGAAATTTCAATTACTCAGATATGGTAAACATGAGGAAATTAAATCTTCATCAGAGTACAAAACAAATTCTGGCCACAAAATAGAGCGAAACACCAACGTCAAAGACCTGGGAGTGATCATGTCGGAGGATCTCACCTTCAAGGACCATAACATTGTATCAATCGCATCTGCTAGAAAAATGACAGGATGGATAATGAGAACCTTCAAAACTAGGGAGGCCAAGCCCATGATGACACTCTTCAGGTCACTTGTTCTATCTAGGCTGGAATATTGCTGCACACTAACAGCACCTTTCAAGGCAGGTGAAATTGCCGACCTAGAAAATGTACAGAGAACTTTCACGGCGCGCATAACGGAGATAAAACACCTCAATTACTGGGAGTGCTTGAGGTTCCTAAACCTGTATTCCCTGGAACGCAGGAGGGAGAGATACATGATTATATACACCTGGAAAATCCTAGAGGGACTAGTACCGAACTTACACACGAAAATCACTCACTACGAAAGCAAAAGACTTGGCAGACGATGCAACATCCCCCCAATGAAAAGCAGGGGTGTCACTAGCACGTTAAGAGACCATACAATAAGTGTCTGGGGCCCGAGACTGTTCAACTGCCTCCCAGCACACATAAGGGGGATTACCAACAGACCCCTGGCAGTCTCCAAGCTGGCACTGGACAAGCACCTAAAGTCAGTTCCTGATCAGCCGGGCTGTGGCTCGTACGTTGGTTTGCGTGCAGCCAGCAGTAACAGCCTGGTTGATCAGGCTCTGATCCACCAGGAGGCCTGGTCACAGACCGGGCTGTGGGGGTGTTGACCCTCGGAACTCTCTCCAGGTAAACTCCAGGTAATGAAGTTGATATACATGACGTTTTTGAACGTTATGGAAAGATCCACCTGGTCACCATTGGTAGGTGATCTGACGGCCACTATACTGGCCTTCAGGAGGGGTCATTTACGTTGAAAATGTCCCTGCGTCAGTCGATTCCTTCGTACGTACAACTGGAGGAGTTTCGTTCCCAGGTGTACGTTACGTACCCTGGACAGAGAAGAACTTGCCACCTCTGCGGCACTCTGGATCACATAGCGTCTCAGTGTGTCCAGCGCCAGCCGCCATCGGGGCGTGGTCGTCGTCCTGACGGTGAGGTACCCCGTCAGGCTCTGGAAGAGGAGGTTGTCGAGACCTCGCCGCGTATGACATCATGGAGTGCTGAGGTTGATCGGGCCATGCTACTAGAGTCATCTTGTGTGACTCTACCTGGGACTGCCTCCCTTGACGAGGTGGAACATGTGAACAGTGAAATCCCTCTAGCAAGAGAGGCAGGTGATATGGAAGCCGACATTGTATCTGTGTTAAGTGACCTATTAGCATCGCATGAGTCTAATTCTGTGCCGTGTTCTGATGGGGGGAGATTACGTGCAGATGATGCTGATCAGATAGCTAAAGTGAGAGATTTGGAGAGTTCGAGGTCTCATACTGTTGAGGCAGAAATTCACAAGGAGAACGCTCCAAGTACTGACATATCTGAAGATGCTGTTTCTAGGAAGTGTGCGGCTACCCTGTCCGACTCCGATGATGTCTTGACCCCTGGACAACGTTCAGGGAAGAAGACGTGGTCAGAAATCACGGGTGGGGGGAGGTCGCGCGAATCCAGGACAGCAGGTAATATCACGGGGATTGCCAAAGGTGCGGGAAGTGCCTTGGGTGCTTGCCGGCTGTAGTGATACTGCTCCTGTGGGGAGCAGCAGCAGGATAATACTGCACCACCTTTCGGGGCCCTTAACAACAACAACAGTTTGGTGTGTCATGGGCGCCAACACATGGTGTGTGATTCTCTTCTCTTCTATCCCTATATTAGTGATGCAGATTACATGGTGAGTTTAAATATGTGGCCTGTAGTTATAACTTTTCTCTTGACATATGCAAGACATCACCATCCCTGTAGAAGCCGTTATTAGATGTACTAGTCATTATATTTTGTTGTTGCAGAAGTACTATGAAGATTCTATGTTCAATAAAGCCTAGAGATAAGGCCTGTGTTTCTATCACAACAATTTATTGAACATAGAATCCTGGGCTACCTGGTGGTGATCCTGCACTAGACTACATCACAACATGGAGCGTTTACTGAAACCTGAGAGGCTAGACTGTGACCCCAGCTTATCAACGGCTGCTCAGGAATGGAAGCGCTGGTTTAAGACTTTCGAAAACTTCTTGGGAGCCCTTCCTAAAGAAGATCTAGATAAACTAAGTCTGCTCATCAATTTTGTGTCACCTAAGATATATGAGGCTATTTCTGAGTGTAATACCTACGAAGATGCTATCAAAACCCTCAAGTCTCAGTATATTAAACCTACAAATGAAATCTTTGCACGCTATCGCCTTGCAACTCGCCGCCAGCAGATTGATGAATCCTTAGAGGAATACCTTCAAGCACTGAAAATTTTAGGTAAGGACTGTCACTTCCAAGCAGTGACAGCTGCTCAGTATTGTGAAGAGTCCATCAGGATGCTTTTATCAGTGGCCTGCAATCACCAATAATAAGGCAGCGTTTATTGGAGAATAAAACTCTCGACTTAGCCGCTGCCTTTGACCAGGCAAGAGCTCTAGATTCAGCCCAGAAGATTTCTGAAGTATACAGTACCACTCAGCCTTCTCGAGTGGTAAGTGCTGCAATTCCTGACCAAGACTCTTGCAATGAAGTTACTGTGGAACCTGCCTCAGTGACAGCAGCAGCAGGTACGGTGTGCTTCTTTTGTGGTTTTTCAAGACATCCACGTCCAAAGTGTCCTGCGCGTGAAGCAATGTGCCGTAAATGCCACAAGAAAGGTCACTTTGCTAAAGTATGTCGTGCTAATGCATCAACAAGAGCTAGTGCCTCCACACATTCCAGTGATCATGTGACACTAGCAACAGTGACTTCTGCGGCTACTCCAAATTCACTGTCAAAGGCAGTTGTGAAAGTATTCATCAAAGGAACAGAAGTAGATGGTCTTATTGATAGTGGCAGCTCAGAGAGTTTCATCAATCTTGACTTAGTTAAACGCCACTCCTTGACTGTACATCACTCATCAGGTACCGTTTCCATGGCATCAACATCTCTCTCTATTCAGACCTTAGGGTTTTGTAAGGTAAATCTCAGAGTTAATGGAAAGGATTATCAAGATGTACATTTAGCTATTCTGCCACAACTGTGCTCTGATGTTATCCTTGGTCAGGACTTTCAGAAGCTGCATGGTAGTGTCACCTTAACATATGGAGGTGAACTGCCTCCTCTTGTTGTCTGTGGACTTAGCACTTTAAGGGTAGACCCACCAAAGCTGTTTGCAAATCTTACCGCGGATTGCCATCCTATATCAGCTAAGTCACGCCGCTATTCTTATGAGGATCGGATGTTCATTGAGAAAGAAACTCAGAGGCTGCTGAAGGAGGGTATTATAGAACTGAGTAATTCCCCTTGGCGTGCACTGGTTGTTGTTGTTAAAGATGATTATATAGTATGATTATACTATTTGGACCAAATAAATTTCCACAGGTACAGTAGGATCCTCAATCCTACACAACATACACTAAAAAATTTTAACAACACATTGTAATTGACATAAAAGAGGTTACCCATATACACTCACAAATTTTTCCATAATACATACTACTATAATATAAACAATATAAACTATATAACTATATAGACTATATAAAATATAAACTATATAAACCTTTCAGATTTGTATAGTTAACATACTATGACTGACATATGACAAAGGTTCACAACCTTCACAGTAGATAATCAGAGGAATAACCTACATCACAATCTCAGTTAAAAAAAAAAAATAAAATACATGCACTTCCCAAAATTAACCCCTATACAATAAGAATTACCTAAAAACATACATACGTGCCTCAGTACAATCCCTCTTTAAGCATTCGAAAAAAAATGAAAATCCTAAACCTCACACTTATACTAAATAAATATTAATAAATATTACTAAATATTAATACAGCCTCTTCCACCGGCTGAGCACATTATATAAAGTAAGAGACTAAGCCATACTCTCCCATTACAATTTTTAACGAGGCATTACAAATTTATGGAAGTCAGTAGCGTTCCATCTCTCATCAACTGGATGAGCACATTATATAATGCTAAAATAAAGTCAGTACACTCGCTAAAAACCCCAACACTAAACACAAACAACATAATTTAAATAACCTCTCATCGCGATACGATTATCGCACATGAAATATGCCCAATAAAGGCTATAAACGCACACTCTACATAAGCCAAAAAGCTCTTCAAGGTCTTACACCTATAATCTTGACACCATTCACACTTAATACATGAAGAAGGTCATGACGACCCTGACACATCAAACACAGAATTCTCCATTCGTTACTACGTAATTACTTGATATCACCTTTGCTTTCTGTGCCCACTTGCATGCTACATACACTTATGCCACACATCTACACCTTCTATACCCACATACACCTCACTCTCACCCCTCCCCAGGAGGCGACCCCACTGTGTCCCCCTGAATTCCCCTTCTCGTATGTAATTCCCAACCCCCCCCCCATTACTCACTCAGCCCAAGTCGTAGATTCATGAGAAACCCTAACGTTAACATTCTATACCCTTCCGAAAAATCCTTCTCCCACCTCCTCCCATACAGTTCTCTATTACGACACATCGTACGATAAACTGTTACTGCTAGTACCCACCTCCGCACCTCACAATCCCCCCTCCCCCTCATCACCCACGATATATATATATATAATCCACTATTATATAATCCAAAGCTCTTATAACACTCTCATCGAACCCTCCCACATCTAGGCTTAGTGCATGCAGAACCGACACCCCTCGGCCCCCCACCCCGTGTACAACCCTACTTAACCAATACCTAACACCCTCCAGTCCCCCACAAAAGTATACTGCATGGAACGTCGTCTCATCCTCCCCACAGATTCCACACCTTCCGCCCACAATTACCCCTCTGGTTCTTAGTACCTCCCCCGACGGTAGTATGCCATGCAGAAAACGATATGTTACCTCCCTATGCGCAACACCCTTCCCCCTCCCCCCTCACTTCTCTGCAAAACAAATGGGCTCGCCTCCCTAATTAATATACCCACCCCTCCTTTCAAACGGGCAGATGGCAGGATTACCACCCGAAACCCCTCCATCTCCAACACCCTACCCTCCTTAAAATTATGCTCCTGAAGGAACACAACATCCACTCTAAATTTATTCAGAAACATTCGAAACCATTCTCTCTTTACACTATTACACAAACCATTAACGTTTACTCTCATACACCGGAGGCCTATTAAAGTTTCCACCCCTGCCTCCTCTCTTCACTCTTCCGATGGGCACCAGAACGTGTGGGACCACTTGTCACCTGCACACTTCCCTCTCTCCCACCCCCCTTCTTTCGGTGCCTCCTGTCATGGCCACCACTACCTTCACCTTCTGCCCATATTTGCTTCCAAGTCCGCTGCGCTGGCATTAGGACATCATCTGAATCTGACGCAGCGGCTCTCTTTCTTGTGACAGGGCGCATCCTCCATGGCTTGGTCTGGGGATGCCTCACAATGTACCTCAACCTCCACTGTACACAGTGGCAATGATCTCGGTGACACCTCAGTCACGCTGTCACTCCCATCGTCTGAATAGTTCTGTTGTTGATGCACCACAGCCTTCAACTCGTCTTCTACCACCTTTCCAGGAGCAGCCACCTCCTCAGGCGGTGACAAGGACTTCAGAACCTCGGCTAATTCTTCCTCAATTTCCAACACTTCCTCCTGTACTTTTTGCTCAACCCGATCCACTGGAAGTGTCTCTGGGCCAGGTAACTGGTCAAGGGCCTCACCCTCTCCCCCAGCCTTATGCGCCTCATCCACTATCTCGCTCCCATAGACGACCACGCCCCTCCTTCACGTCGTTGATCATCACCTGCTTCCCCCGGTGTAGAAGCGGAAGTCTCGACCCCTGGGCCAGGAGCTCGTTGCCGCTTCCCACACGACGCCGCTATGTGATCATATTCCCCACATAGTCGGCATGTACGCCTTTGCCCGGCGTATGACACCATGACCTGTGTCCTGAATTCCTTTAGGTACACGTAAGACGGTATGGGGTGTCGCAATGTCATTTTTAGGTTAAAAGTGCCCTCCGGCAGACCTGTGTAGGCACCCGTCACCCACTTACCATGCTGAGCCAAATGAACAGTTCCGTACTCCTCAAAAACTTTTCTGATATCTGTCTCATCAGCCTCAAAGGGGACATTACGCAGTTTAATCCATGTATAATGTCTGGATACATCGATCATCCTCACACGCACAGCTGGTGTTGCATCAAGACTTACGTCCTGAAAACGGTTGACCAACGACTCATAAACCATTGCTGAGAGCAGTTTCACAAAAAATCTACGTGCTCCAATCAATGCTACTCCGTACAACTCGCCATCCTGAATGCCATACGAATGAAACTATGTACTGTGCCAAAACAAAAGCATTCACATTGCTAAACTCACAAACTAGTATTTAGTCACTTAGCCATAATACCAACTTACCTCATAATTTGTAATATTTTACAATTAAGAATAAAACTAAGTATGCCCGAAATGCCTAGCCATGCTAAGCGTTCTAGTGGTACACTCTGTAATCACAATTTTACTACATGTAAACCAAACAATAACCAAATTTCTGTAAACTCAGCATTGTAATCCTTATAGAGAATAAACTTTGAATTGAATTGAATTGAATTGAATCTGATGATTTTAGGTAGTAATACCTGGGCTGAAGCTGGCGTTATTGCCCCACTTAGTGTTAGTCGACTGGTGTGGGTCGCATCCTGGGGGACAAGATACAAGGACCCCAGTGGAAATAAGTTAGACAGTCCTCGATGACGCACTGACTTTCTTGGGTTATCCTGGGTGGCTAACCCTCCGGGGTTAAAAATCCGAACGAAATCTTATCTTATCTTATCTTAAGTTCAACGCCGACAGTGCTGATCCTGCGTCTATAACTGAACGCCATGTTGACTAAGGGTAGTTCTCCTGGTCTGACGACAGAGGCGCGACAAGCACCACCTCCCACTACTGCAGTCAGGGAACTGAAGTGCGTTTGCGCAGGAGGTCTACACGGCCCAAGAGCTATGCAGACAATGAATGCAGAGGTGAGAGGAGTCAAGAGGCAGCCAAGGACGATCATAGTTGCTTGATCACCAGTTTGGGACTCCCAACAAAAGCCTTTATATTGACGCTATTATTACTAATACACTTTATCTGCTTATACTGTTTATTCAGTAATGATATCAGACATAAGATAAAAGCATAATAAAGACGGCAAAAATAATAAGTGTGATATACCGGAGACTGCAGTCATCGGAACCCTTTGTCTAGCCATGTTCCTGCTTATAAACATACGGTTTTCTCTATTACCTTGCTGGTGTACTGAAAGAAAACGGCATTTTAACACGGGAAACACTAAGAAATCACTTATAATGCATAGAAAAAGCCCAAAATAGCACAATTTTGTGAAGTTTACTTTCGAGATAATCGCAGAAAAGCGCATGCGCGCTTTTCTGCGATTATCTCGAAAGCAAGATTTTGGCCTATTGTTTGCCATCCCTCCATTATTAATGATTAGTGTGGAAAATACTCAATATATTTTCCAGAAATACAGTAGTTATATGTAAATAGATGGCCATACTGTATTTAATAATATTTGTCATAAAAAATGGGAAAGCCTGCTTCTGCATAGAAGGAGACTCGCCATCTTGGTTTTGAATTGGATACAACGTTAATATAATGGGAAGAATTTTTCGTGCTCTAGAGGTTAAAATTGGAGTGACTCCTCTCAAATAGGAGGCGAAATTGTTGGATGTGCATTCCTGCATAACTTGAGATATCAGACGACTGGATAAGATAAGCTCTCCAGATTTGTGTATAATTCTGGCCAGTGTTTTCATAAATTTAGTTAGTGAGGTTTTTCTAAGTATGATACAACTTAATATCCAGTCAAATTGGTGAGTGATATTAAGATATATTTTCCTTCTGTTATGTATATGTGAATTTATATATAATCATTTTTTAATATACAGTCCACAAATTTATATATTTACCAGTATTCCTGGTGTATATATATTTCATTTAATTAATAGGTTCAGAGCAACTTGTGGTTATGACAGTGGTAGGTATCGAAGGGGGACATTTTTGCGACCTAGGTGTCCCAAATTCCTACTTGTCTATGTAACTCTGATAAATAATAATTATCTTTGTTATCATTTACTGTTATGTACATAATCAGTTACATTCAGATAAATGCAATTTTCCACAATTAGATTGAAATGATTTTCACAGGGAACATAAAATAAAGTGTGTTTGATTTTCGTGTGTAACAAAATTTGGAATATCTCAAATATTTTTTATTTTGTAGGGGGTATAAAGCAGATATTTTGGCGAGTGTCAAAAGCGTACAACATTTATTTTTTTCGGCATAAAGATAAGCTATCTTACATTCATTGAGTACCTACGTAATTAGGGTTAGACGTATTTTACGAGCCGGGAGTGTGCGCATCGCCGCTAGTACCGCCAAACCGGTAGTACCGGCTGCCATATGTCAAAATCAGTAATATTTTTTTTTCTCAATTGTTTGTTGGCCGATTTTATTGAAACTTTGTCACCTCATTCTAAGTATAGGCTTTTAAACGTACACCAAAAATAAAAGAAATCGGAAGACAAATAACTGAGTAACCTCTCCTCGTAGGGCATGCTCCTAGCATTTTCCTGTACAACGCCCATAAATGGTTACAAGATTTAAGCTAGCCTCTGGTGTAAATCACACATCCCACATTAACGTGAGCCAATGACAATGAAATTTACCCAGTACGATGTCTTCCTTTGCAGATCATACCCAAATCTGCATGACAGTGTCTTCCATTGCACACTGCAAGGCTCCAGGTGGACATCAACCAAATCTTTCAATGGGCTGCAGAAAACAATATGAAGTTCAACGATGAGAAATTTCAATTACTCCGATACGGTAAACATGAGGAAATTAAAACTTCGTCAGAGTACAAAACAAATTCCGGCCACAAAATAGAGCGAAAAACCAACGTCAAAGACCTGGGAGTGATCATGTCAGAAGATCTCACCTTCAAGGACCACAACACTGTATCAATCGCATCTGCTAGAAAAATGACAGGATGGATTATGGGAACCTTCAAAACTAGGGATGCCAAGCCCATGATGATACTCTTCAGGTCGCTTGTTCTATCTAGGCTGGAATGTTGCTGCACACTAACAGCACCTTTCAAGGCAGGTGAAATTGCTGACCTAGAAAATGTATAGAGAACCTTCATGGTGAGCATAACGGAGATAAGACACCTCAATTACTGGGAGCGCTTGAAGTTCCTGAACCTGTACTCTCTGGAACGCAGGTGGGAGAGATACATGATTATATACACCTGGAAAATCCTAGAGGGACTAGTACCAAACTTGCACACGAAAATCACTCACAACGAAAGCAAAAGACTCGGCAGACGATGCAACATCCCCCTAATGAAAAGTAGGGGTGTCACTAGCACGTTAATAGACAATACAATAAGTGTCAGGGGCTGAGACTGTTCAGCTGCCTCCCAGCATACATTAGGGGGATTACCAATAGACCCCTGGCTGTCTTCAAGCAGGCACTGGACATGCACCTAAAGTCGGTACCTGACTAGTCGGGCTGTGGCTTGTACATTGGATTGCGTGCAGCCAGCAGTAACAGGCTGGTTGATCAGGCTCTGATCCACCAGGAGGCCTCGCCACAGACCAGGCCGCAGGGGCGTTGGCCCCCAGAACTCACTCCAGCAACGTTTTACAGGACGTTATACACGAACAGGAACATATACAGAAAACGGTGGGAGTCCAGCTTTTTGGATGGCTACAGGAACCTCACTGTGGGGGGTTTGTTGTCCTTGTGAGGGGTGGGTGGAGTGGGATGCATAAAACGTGGATGCGACTTGAGGGATATGGAGTGAAAGTGGAGGGATCAGGGAGTCTACACTGAGCTTGCCTCCAGGTGAGATTGGGAGGGAAGGCATGGTAATGGTACATGAGTGGAAGTTTTCATGGTGTGTATTGTCTGGCGATTGCAAACACCATTTAGGATGCGATAGTGGAGTGGATGATGGTGTGCATCTGTCGAGTAAGGAGTGTGGAAACTAGAGCCTGTGTTGAAGTTGTATAAGGAAGTGCAGTGTTACTGTCTCCGGGCAATGTGTAACCACGTGATACCAGAAAGTGTGTTTGCAGTGTAGAGGCACAACTGGGACTGTATCGAATTCTACCTATTAGTGGTTTGAGGGAGGGGGCATAGTCACAGTTTTGTGACAGATCTCTCAATATTAATGCTAGTACAAGCAGCTTCATTTATGGTGTCACGATTTTGTATCATTATAGGAGAATATAAGTACGTATCTATGTATACTGTCATATACAAATCTAGTTGTAAGGGTTTTTGGCAAGTTAGGTTGGGGGACTGGGCTTCCGATTTGAGAGGGTCTCGGTGTGTCATTATATTATGACAGCGTGTGTCCATCTGAAGTATGTAAAGTATCTTGTTCATATTGTAGTGATACTGGTCCTGTGGGGAGCAGCAGCAGGATAATACTGCACCACCTCTAGGGGCCCTTAACAACAACAACAGTTTGGTGTGTGTCATGGGCACTAACACATGGTGTGTGATTCTCTCCTACTTTATCCATTTATCAGCGATGCAGATTACATGGTGAGTTTAAATATGTGGCCTGTAGTTATAACTTTTCTCTTGACATATGCAAGACATCACCATCCCTGTAGAAGCCATTATTAGATGTACTAGTCATTATATTTTGTTGTTGCAGAAGTACTATGAAGATTCTATGTTCAATAAAGCCTAGAGATAAGGCCTGTGTTTCTATCACAACACATATATTCACAATTGTTAAAATAATCAAGGTGCTATTCTCAGGTGCTAAAGTGTAATAAATTCACTATTTTTGCCATTATATTCCCTGTGGAAATTATTTAATTTCCGAAGCTATAGTGTCTAATAAGTGTTTAATGTGCTGATTTGGGTGAAAATGTATTTGCATTTTTAATGAAATCAGCTGGGTTCCCGCTGCGCCTGCGCAGATGTGCAGGGGGGTGGGGGGTCGAGCTGGGGAGAGAGAGGCGGATTGTTTTGAATGTGGTGAGGAGGCTGAGGAAACCGGGAAGGAGGAAACTGGCATTCACGGGGGCCTAAGGATCGATATAGGCCTCAATTCATAATAGGAAGTGTCGTGACTGTCCCTAGTGAAGAGTGAGGGAACGTGATTTACGGGACCACTGTAAAGGGGTGGTAAAATTAGTGAATAATGTTCGACCGGGTGGCAGGTGCACGGCCAGGGTGTGTGTCCAGGGGACATACCCGTGTGTTAATCCTCGCTCATCGGCCTCAGATCTTAATGGAGTGACCTCTAATTTGTATAATAGTTATGAGACGTTAAATCGTCTTGTGAATGGTAATGTAATCATGTAATAATATGAGTTAAGAGAATGCGGGATGTGAAAAAGTCGCCTTGCTCCGATGAACACGTTAGACCTTGTTGTTCCCGAACGAGGAAAGT
Organism: Cherax quadricarinatus; assembly: GCF_026875155.1. Taxonomy (NCBI): domain Eukaryota; kingdom Metazoa; phylum Arthropoda; class Malacostraca; order Decapoda; family Parastacidae; genus Cherax; species Cherax quadricarinatus. The sequence goes on along the minus strand of NC_069455.1, from coordinate 24,967,835 downwards.
GAAGCTCATTGAGTCACGACTTCTAAACCGGGACAAAGCCGAGGGATACCTCGTCCTGTCGGAATGAAACCGTGTCGGTGTAGCAGGACATTGAATAGATGGTGAATGGGGGAAATAAGGAGTATCAATCACCCACAGTTAAGTAACCCTTCTAAGTTATAACAGACTCATGCTGGCCAGTTATGTTATTTGTAATTGGATAGGTTATGAGATCCAGCTACATCAAGTGACCACCAGAGAACAGCTGGTAAGTGGTGGGATTATGTACAAATGTTTTTCCTTGATGGATGTATCCATGTGTATCCTACCCCCCCCCCCCTTCATTCAGCTAAACTAATATAATATATACAGTCCACAATTAACTATAGCACCGTACTTGTGGGTGCTATCCAATCCATACTGGTCTCGGATAGATATGGATAAGATTGTGAGGTCGAAGGGGCCACCTGTAGTGACCAGAGGTGGTTAAGTTTTCTCACATGTCTACACGGGGTGACTACGGTAAACAATATGGTTGTCTCCCAATGAGATTACTTGTATGTATATAATGTTGAGGTACATACAGATAAACACCCTAGAAAATTTTCCATATTCCCTAGCTCATTTATTTGGTTACCACTTTACTTGTTCACCACAAAGTTTTTTTTTAGTCCCTTATATATTGTCTCATTTATTTTAGCTTTAAAGAACTACCTTAGATAAAAATTTTTACATTTGTTAAAATAACTCTGGTGCTATTTTATAGCTTTAGAATATTTACTTTGTCTTATACAGTAATGGTGAAGCTGGAGGTGCTGTCCTGGGAGACAGTAATGGTGAAGCTGGAGATGCTGTCCTGGGAGACAGTAATGGGGAAGCTGGAGATGCTGTCCTGGGAGACAGTAATGGTGAAGCTGGAGATTTTGTCCAGGTAGTCGGGAATTATACGCAGGAAGGAATACATATGAATGACCTCATAGGGGACAGGAGCCATAGTAGGGAAACAAGTGTAGTCAAAGATAAGATAAAACCAATATTGCAAACTGAAATACCGCAGGAAATAGCAAACAAGAGGACTCCACTAGCAATAGTGAGGATATATACCAAAAACAAAAGGGGGGAGCTCCATTGGTTGGTGCTAGGGAGGATAGAAGTAAGACAGGGAAACAAGCACCAACAGGGAATACAGTCACAGAAACCCAAGCAAACGGAAACCAAGCCTGTGCACATACTATGCACTCGGTATCTGCTGGCATGGGAAATCTGGAAAAAAAGATGGGACGTGCAACTATGACCACCCTAGGAAATGCCCTGCCCATATGACAACAGGAAAATGCAAACCCCCTTCCTGTAAGCTTTTTCACCCTGAACTGTGTACCTCTTCAGTACAGGGAAAAACTGTGCTATAACTTAAATTGCCAGGCATACCATCAAAGGGGACAAAAAGATACAAAACATCCAGGCCATGGGAAAACCTGGGGAGCCACAGCCACTCAAGAGGGAGAGGTTTTTTTTGTGCCAGGAAGGAAAAAAAAACTGGCAGGAAATGGCAGAAATCGTAACACCAAATCCATCATTCCTGGAGTGGAACCACAGTCGATGGCCTCCACTCCAAACCAACAGATACAGATACTAATGCCGGAAAAAAAATCCCCCCCAGTACCAAAAAATACCACCAGTCCGATAACATTCTTCTTTGCAAATATAACAGGGTCTAAAGCCAGCAACAAACAACAAAATACCTTTCATTCCGTGGACTGCTTGCAGGGCAAAGGAATTTTCGCGGCTTTCACTAGACCCACAAAAGGACACGGGGGACAACAAAATTGGGACCCCGGGTTCAACCATACGATGGACAGATAAACAGGCAAAAGGGGGGGTTGCCTGAATTGCAAGTCACTTGTTTGCACAAACTGCAAATCCTCAATGATGTAGTGGAAGTTTAGCAGAAAGGTCAAAACCCAAAACCCTAGTCTTTTGTGATAGTCTAAAGCCTCCGGATGCAACATCCCAGCAATTCCGGGAACAGCTGTTAAAAATTGACCACTTCGGAAAAACCTTCCAGCTCCGCCCCAAAAAATCTGCTCCGGGGATTTCAATTTAAAGGGCACCTAAAAGGGAGGAATATCAAATAATATTTTGCGAAATAACACCAGGAGGCACTCTGATGAAACTCACCTCCGCGAGTTTTTAAATCTCGCACAAAATTCATTTAAAACCCACAAATAATAGAGCCTATAACGGGAAATACACTAGCCTCATCTTACAACAATGAGATCTGAAAGAAATATCACCAATCAAAACAAATACTCAAACCAAACAAAATTGGGGTTCATCAGTATGTGCGGACCCCCAGACCGACAAAGGAATTATACGAGGAGCATTCAAAAATTCAACTTAAATAAAAAAAACATAAAGTGGGCCAAGAAAACCCAAGTCCTAACCGATTTAACGGGGAAATACTAAGAAAACCCAAGCCCCAACTTAGCCTAAAACAATTAACTGGGAGCACTCATGTACCCAAAAGGGCTTTTTCCTTTAAGAAAAGGAGGAGTGATGTAAAACAAAAAGAACAGGCGCTCCTTTACAGGCAAACGGAAAAAAAAAACAGAGCGGCTAAAAGGGGTCAATAAAATCTGAATGCAGGGAAAAACTGGGCAGAGAAATACAAGCATCGAACTTAACTAAAAGAAACCTTTAGGATCGGAATCGCGGGAAGAAGTAAAAGCTATAAATGAAAACGAAAAAAACCCAAAGTATTTTTCTCCTAGCCAAATCAAATCAGAAAAACGTCCCGTATTGGGGGCCCCCACTTAAACAAGATGGGTCCCACACAGATGACAACAAGGGAAAGAGTGGCTACCAAGTCCCAAAGACTCAGTTTTTTCAAGCCCTAACCAGACTGAGGCAAGATCAAAATGAATTTTTTATAAGAGCCAAAAATTTGATTTAAAACAACCCATCCGATGTTTTCCTGACGCCAAATGACTTTTTGAACAGGGGATAAATACAGCCCAGCCTCGCCCCCGGCCAGACTCAGGAACTCTGGTTCACAAGAACGCAAGAACCCCTATCACGACCTTTTCCTCCCTAGGAGAGGGAGCATGGGGCACGGGGGGGCGTCCCACATTCAAAAACAACAGACAAGCCCCACTCCACAAAGGGGCAGTAAAGCAACACAAAGAACTACAGACCAAAAGCACAACAAACCCATATAAAAATCTTTTAAAGGGTCCTAAGAAGCAAGACACCCCGCATCAAAACCCATCATTACACAACCCAGGGGAAAAGGGGTTTTGAACAGGGCGCCCTGCTGTCCAACTATTGGCCACTACGACAAGGTCCTAAATGCACTAGAAGACAAAAAAAATGCAGATGTAATATATACAGACTTTGCAAAAGCCTTCGACAAGTGTGACCATGGCGTAATAGCGCACAAAATGCGTGCTAAAGGAATAACAGGAAAAGTCGGTCGATGGATCTATAATTTCCTCACTAACAGAACACAGAGAGTAGTCGTCAACAGAGTAAAGTCCGAGGCAGCTACGGTGAAAAGCTCTGTTCCACAAGGCACAGTACTCGCTCCCATCTTGTTCCTCATCCTTATATCCGACATAGACAAGGATGTCAGCCACAGCACCGTGTCTTCCTTTGCAGATGACACCCGAATCTGCATGACAGTGTCTTCCATTGCAGACACTGCAAAGCTCCAGGCAGACATCAACCAAATCTTTCAGTGGGCTGCAGAAAACAATATGAAGTTCAACGATGAGAAATTTCAATTACTCAGATATGGTAAACATGAGGAAATTAAATCTTCATCAGAGTACAAAACAAATTCTGGCCACAAAATAGAGCGAAACACCAACGTCAAAGACCTGGGAGTGATCATGTCGGAGGATCTCACCTTCAAAGGACCATAACATTGTATCAATCGCATCTGCTAGAAAAATGACAGGATGGATAATGAGAACCTTCAAAACTAGGGAGGCCAAGCCCATGATGACACTCTTCAGGTCACTTGTTCTATCTAGGCTGGAATATTGCTGCACACTAACAGCACCTTTCAAGGCAGGTGAAATTGCCGACCTAGAAAATGTACAGAGAACTTTCACGGCGCGCATAACGGAGATAAAACACCTCAATTATTGGGAGCGCTTGAGGTTCCTAAACCTGTATTCCCTGGAACGCAGGAGGAGAGATACATGATTATATACACCTGGAAAATCCTAGAGGGACTAGTAAACCCAACTTGCACACGAAAATCACCCACTAAAGAAAGCAAAAGACTTGGCAGACGATGCACCATCCCCCCAATGAAAAGCAGGGGTGTCACTAGCACGTTAAGAGACCATACAATAAGTGTCAGGGGCCCGAGACTGTTCAACTGCCTCCCTGCACACATAAGGGGGATTACCAACAGACCCCTGGCAGTCTTCAAGCTGGCACTGGACAAGCACCTAAAGTCAGTTCCGGATCAGCCGGGCTGTGGCTCGTATGTTGGTTTGCGTGCAGCCAGCAGCAACAGCCTGGTTGATCAGGCTCTGATCCACCAGGAGGCCTGGTCTCAGACCGGGCCGCGGGGGCGTTGACCCCCGGAACTCTCTCCAGGTAAACTCCAGGTATACTTAATTTTAACTATAAATTCACTATAAATCTTATGATAACAAGCATTGATCCTGATACCAACTTCTTAATGAATGACTTAAATGAATCAAACAGTAACTGTAATTACTACACAGCAGAACAATCAAATGCACTTCTCAGAGCCAACAAACACATAACTGTCTTTAACTACAATATCAGATCTTTAAGTAAACATTACGATGACCTCATAGCATTACTAAATTCCCTGCATGCCAGTATATCCATCATTACTCTCACTGAAACCTGGCTAAAGCCTGATACTACAGATGTCTACGCCATTCCTGGTTACACAGCCACACACAACTGTAGGCCAGACCAACAAGGGGGTGACACAGCTATATACTATTCAGACCAACTAGAATGTATCACTAATAATTGCACGAGGGATGAACATGGGGAATATATAATAGCTAAATTCAAACCCAAATACCTACAAAAACCTCTCACAGTGATAAACATCTACAGAGTTCCACAGTCAAACATTAGCCGTTTTAGTGACAACCTAGGAAGTATGATAACTGATGCACGCATGAACAAAGATCACTTACTACTCTCAGGTGACTTCAATATAAATCTCCTGCAAGACCAGGACCCACATGTCACTGAATTCACAAACACAATGAGTAACTGCATGTTGCTACCAGCAGTAACAAAACCTACAAGAGTTACAGACTAGTGTTTCCGGTGGCCTGGTGGGGTGTGGGGTGGCCTGGTGGGGTGTGGGGTGGCCCGGTGGCCTGGTGGCTAAAGCTCCCGCTTCACACACGGAGGGCCCGGGTTCGATTCCCGGCGGGTGGAAACATTTCGACACGTTTCCTTACACCTGTTGTCCTGTTCACCTAGCAGCAAATAGGTACCTGGGTGTTAGTCGACTGGTGTGGGTCGCATCCTGGGGGACAAGATTAAGGACCCCAATGGAAATAAGTTAGACAGTCCTCGATGACGCACTGACTTTCTTGGGTTATCCTGGGTGGCTAACCCTCCGGGGTTAAAAATCCGAACGAAGTCTTATCTTATCTTAGACCACATCTGGACCAACACCATATCCCCTTTAAAATCAGGCATAATCACAAATAATACCACAGATCACTAACCTACTTTCCTCATCACAAACCTTGGCAAATTACCCCTAGACACTACTAAAGTCACTTTCAGACTTCACAATGAGGCAGCCATTAATAACTTCACAGCAGCAGTGACAAACATTGACTGGCACACTGAGCTAGAAATCTATACAGATATTGACGAATGTATTAATAATTTTCTAAAAAAGACCCAATACCTTTATAACAAGCACTGCCCCCCAAAAACTAAACAGATGACAGCTAAGAGACTGAACAGTCCCTGGCTAACACCCAGCATCCTCAAATCCATAAATACAAAGCACCTATATGAAAACAGTACAGAATGGGTCACATAACCAGAGACCAAACAAAACGTTACTCGTCAATCCTAACCAGCCTGATAAGAAGGGCTAAAAAACTGTATTATGAGAACAGATTATCCAACTTACGAGGTGATAAAAAGAAGACCGGAAAAACTCGATCAGCAATTCTAGGAAACAAAAAAATATCACAAATAAAAAAATTTGAATTAAAAAAACCCAAATGAACCCCAACTCCCACCAACAAACGCGAACGATCAATAATTTCTTCTCCAATGTAGGAAAAAACCTTCCAACAAAATCCCAAGCTAATTACCCCACCCAAGACTACCTCCTGGCAACTACCCAAACACACTGTTCCTAGCCCCGACAAACCCCACTGAAGTTCCCTTATATCAACACAAAAAAAACGAGACGGAGATTAAAAATACCTTCCCACCCTTTATATAAAAAAAAGCGTCAAAAGCTATCACCAATCATTGCAACACTAACAAATCCTTAGAACCCTTCCCTTTCCCTACAGTTCTCAAAATAGAAGGGCCCCCCCCGATCCAAAAGGGGGAGCCAAACAGACTTGAATAACTTTTCCCAAATATCCATTCACCCCCTCTCTAAAAATCTTCAAAAAATTATTCCAAGCGAACTATTCTACCTCATCCCCACAACATACTCATCTCCTGTAAATTTTTGGGTTCAGGCCTAAAAAAATACTAATGTGCCATTATACACATGCTAAAACAAATAACACTGAATAGAGAAAAAAAAAGCCCACGGGGGTTTTCATAGAATTTTACAAACTTTTGATAAACGACCATACTTGCTCCATAAAAAATTGTCGACTATGGTATAAGGGGCACCCCCTAACACCTAAAGTCTTACCTCAGTAACAAACCAATTGTGTACAAAAACGGGGCAAACTCTTCAGCACACCAAATTACAGTTGGTTCCCCAGGGAAGTGCCTAGGCCCCTTCCTTTTTCATAAATAAATGACGTACCAATGCATCGTAACACTCAACCCCACTTTTGCAATGACACTATAACGTCTTCTCTCACCCGAGCCCAGTCACGCACCAACACTGTAAATACCGAATTACAAAAAATATTTTACCTGGATGAGTACAAACAAATTTACTCTAAACATTGACAAAACCTATTCATTCATTTTTGGAAACAAGCTACAACGCCCCTTTTTAACAAAAAGATAAACGGATCCCCTTTTAAAAAACTACAGGGGGAAAATTCTTAGGAATCCCCTTGATAATAGACTCAAATTTCAAACACTAACAACAAATTTTCCAAAAAATTTCCAAAACCCGTAGGCATACTATCGTAGTACGGTCCAATTTTCCCACAGTAGCCCCCCTGGCCCTTTATCACTCATTTTTTTACCCCTTCTCACCTATGGAATTTGTGCATGGGGTCAACAACGAAACCATCTCAACCATTAATTCCCCAAAAAAAAAGGCTGCATCAGAATGAAAACGAATTCTCCTACGGCAGCACCTCCACCAATATTCAAAACTCTAAAACCACCACCATACAAAACATCCATACTTTTTACTGCACCTACTACATTCATAGAAACTTAAATTCTGAAAAATCCTCCCACAAACGTTCCTTACCTCCCAACAAACACACCCCAAAACACAAGGCACAGATCCTTTTTTGATGTTCCTCGATCCATCTAGCGCTATGCAAAAACTCAATGCAATAAAAGGCCCTAAAACTGGAATTCATTCCCTGTGAATAAAAAAAGAAACCTTTTTTATAAATTCAAGTCTCTTTAAAAAATCACTTACTCACCCACAACTAAATAAATATGAATAATTTGTATTCAAAATTGTATCCTAAATGTTTCTCTTTATTGTATTCATAAATTCTTACCTTGACCCAATCAAATTTATTTTTTAATTACATTACCTAACAAATCTCCAATCTATGAATGCCAGCAACACGTAAATGAAAAATATGCCCTGTCTTTGAAATACTCATTATGCAAATTTTGTTTTCTGATAAAAAGTATTTACCCCTGAATAATCATGTTTATTTTAATCTTAATTAATTTTAAGCCTGCTCATAATGTTTTGCAAACAAGGGGCTTTGGCTTTTGCACTGAAATAACTTTGTACTTCACTGTACATGTTCAAATTAATAATAAATAAATAAATAAAAAATAAAAATACAAGAGACGTGTCCTAATCCCCTGTGGGGTATTAAGGACAGGGGAAATTTAAAATGATACGCCAGGGTGTTTAATTATAGGGAGGCTGAGAACCCAAAAGGGAGCTGGTAACTACAGTGTTACTGATGTCATGTGCGGTTAAACTCTGTTTTTAATCCCAATGAGTCCTCTACATCTACAGTGGATGTGGAGGACTCGCATCATGTCATAGCATAAAAAGGGGCCCACTGTTGTGGGGGGTGTCCGGGGTGATCTGTTAAAGGGGCGGTTTTCCAGCAAAATGTTTGGTCCAGCGCGTAATAATAAATAAGTAATGAAAAAAAGCACACTAATATCCATGTTTTTGGTAGTGTGCGGTTTAGAGGGTGGAGGGGGGGGGCAGTGTAAAAGGGGTTTGCTCGATTACGACCTTTCAACTTCAAGTGAAGGTTTTTTTATGTAGAGGTTTTAAACAAATTTTTTTTTTTTTTTTTTTATTGGAACGTATCTTGTCAAAAAAGAATAATTATAGAATAAACATGTTGAGAACAAAGGTACTTATGGAAAATATCACACAAAAAGTACTGTACACAGGGGGAAAAAAACCTGTCACGGAAACGATAAAATCACAAGCCCCAAAATACACCCCTAAGCAACCTAACAGATATAAAAGAAAAAAACTTATAATTGTCATGTCTCACTTTAACATAAGTGTGACGTCAGTGGGGCCCAAAACACTGTGTATCATGCAAAATTTTGCACAAACTTAATACACAAAAATTTAAAATAAAAAGGTACGGAGGATCTCACCCTTTAAGGAATAACATTGTATCAAAACGCATCTGCTAGAAAAATACAGGATGGATAAGGGAAACCTTCAAAAATAGGGGGCCAAGCCCCTGTTACACTTTCAGGTCATTGTTCTATCTAGGTTGGGAAAATTTGCACACTAAAAGACCTTCAAGGGAGGTAAATTGCCGCCCAGAAAATGACAGGAACTTTCACGGCCGCATAACGGAGATAAAACACCCCAATTACTGGGGGGCTTTGGGGTTTCTAAACCTTTTTCCCCGGAAGCCAGGGGGAAGATTGATTTTTACCCTGGAAAAACCCAGAGGGACAGACCGAAATTGCACACGAAAATCATCACTCGAAAACAAAAGCCCTTTGGGAGACGATACCCTCCCCCCAATGAAAAGCAGGGGGGTCACAGCACGTTAAGAGACTACAATAAGTGTCAGGGGCCCTAGACTGTTTAACTGCCCCCAGCACACGTAAAGGGGGATTACCAACGACCCTGGCAGTCTTTAAGCTGCACTGTTCAACACCTAAATCAGTTCCTGATCAGCCGGGCTGTGGGTGTACGTTGGTTTTTCGTGCCCACAGCAACAGCCTGGTTGATCAGGCCTGTCCACAGGAGGCCTGGGCACAGACCGGGCCGCGGGGGGGTTTACCCCCGAACTCTCCCAGGTAAACTCCAGGTACCCCTGTCTTGGGGGTAAATCATACAGAAGTTCCTGTATCTGCCTGAGCTACACACACCTCCACCAAATACACTGGCCACAATTACTTTAACTAACATTTTGTTGTACACATACAATTAGTTTATCATTATGTAAGATTAAGTATACTGTCAACAAAATTCAATATTATCACAACACAGTCTTCTGTAACCTAATGCGAACACAAAAATAAACTACCCTATCACAACCTATTCGCTGCACAAAGGTCAGTGTGCAAAACAAGGGTGCATACAATAAATACTACAACGTTTCAAAACCAGCATCTCTGACACTCCTTACCCCCTCTCCCCCCATTTTGGCACCTCCCACTTTCTTTCGCCATTACACATTACCCTGTCACTCATTCACCTAGCTTTACATGAGCATCTAAGCCTGTCACAGAGCACGACAGTATCACAATCACTACAGACCCCACCCAAGCATCCTTACAGTATACATGCGAATAATACCTAAAAATATACCATCACACCTGAACATAGGTGTGATGTGAAGTGACCAATAGTGTATGCAAGGCTATATGTACACAGATAGTATTACAATCCTCATCCTGGGGGACACATACATAAATCTATAAACTGAAACCCCCACAACCATTACGGGATCACACTTTTAATTCAGCTATCATCACACTTACATCCTAACACCTGCCAACCACACTGAACCATCCTTTGTTTATGTCTGAGCCAGATGCCCATATGCCACACACACACACACACACAAACATGCACACACTCACCCACTCCCAGCAGCAAGCTGGCTGGAACCCCTGAAATCATCCCCAAAGCTTGCCCTATCTGTGAAACCCCTCCCCTCCACTACAAAGCTAGTAAGATCCCAATGGTTAAATCATGATTTCCTGTGGGGAAAACTGCCTCCCACCGCCGTCCATACATTTCCTTATTCCTGCATAGCGTCTTATAGAAAGTTGCTGCCATTACCCATTTCCACACAACCTAATCCCCATTCCCACACATACCCCACAACACATACACAAAATCTACCATTAAATATGCCAATGCCTGTTGAATACTCTCAGGCACACCTCCCATGTCCTAAACAAGGGCCCTCATAACCGATACGCCCCCCACTCGCCTCACTACCCTACCCATCCAATCTGGAACACTCCCAAACATTCGCAAAAATACACCGCATGATATGACGTATCCTCTCCACCACACACCCCACACCCACTCTCCTCCACCACTTGTCTCACCCATAGAACTGCTCCTGATGGCAAAATGCCATGCAGGAAATGGAACATAACCTCCCGCACCCAAGGCCTAAGCTTCAACTTGCCAAAATGATGCCAAATATCTCCCCACCCATACATGGGATATATCCCCTGGCACCACCACCCAGCTTCTAATCAATCGTGCCAACACCCCCACATGGATCTTGCCAGGCTCCTGTACGACCATGAGGGTATGCAGCACCGCCTCACATTCCCTCAACTCTGCACCCCCATTCCACCTCTTCACCCCCTCATGCAGAAGCTCCACTCCCCGCACCCCCTGACACACAAGAACCCTTGTCATAAGTAAACACATTTTACCCAGTGCTGCAGATCCAATAACCCTAACCCCCCGATGTTCCAGCAGCATTACCACCTCCCTCCTCAGCCAATTACACATGATCCCCATATAAATTTGAACACCCTCATTAAGATTCTCGCAATTCCTTGCCCCATTATTGGATATACACTGCCACATGCCAGATCTTATTGAATAGTAACATGTTTACCATGATGGCCCTCTGCAATAATGCCAAATGGTATGGTCGCAAACTCCCGAATCTATGCTCCACCCGTTCCACAATGCACTCGGAGTTCACCTCTCTCATCCACTCTTGATCCTCCATATACACTATTTCACATATTTTTAAGCTATCCACCACCCTCCACTCCACTCCAGCACCCCACTCTCCCTGCCAGTTCCAATTCCCCAGCCTCATTAAGCACGATCTCTCCACATTTATCCCCATCCCCGTAGCCACCCCAAACATAAAAATGACCTCTCCCACCTCTCTCAAACTCTTTCCCTCCCACATGAGAACCATCATTTTGTCGACATATCTCACAATCCCCGGCCAACACCCCACCTCCCCCATCCCCACAGATACAGGCCTCAACGAGTCTGTAAAATGGGTCCTGAACACAGGCAAACAGAATTTGCGAAAGTGGACATCCTTGCCTGAGGCCCCGCCCCATACACACCGCATCCCCTATGTGACCATTGATTTGCACATGCACCCATGCCCCTCGATACAATGTCTACACCCACTCCACAACTTCCTCCCCAAATCCCTGCCACAGAAGAATCTGCCACAATGCCTGCCTTTCCACATGGTCATATGCCTCCCTTCCAATCCAAGGCAAGTAAACCCCCCTTTACCCCCAAACCCTCCACGAACCCCTTAATATGCCCATGGCCCTTGACCATAGACTTGCCAGGCAACCCGTATTGCCCTCCCGATATGACGCACCCCACGACACATTTCAGGTGATTTCCCAGTATTTTTGCAAATAATTTATAATCCACACTTAGTAAAGATAGTGCCTGATAATCCTTCAGGGTACTCTGTGCCTCTCCCTTTGGGACCAGAAGGACCACTGTGGCTTGTAACTCCCCCAAACATCTTCTCTTCTTCATGGTGTTCATTAACTTCACCAAGAACCCACATATTAACTACCAATGCTGCAGGTAGAATTCACATGGCAGTCCATCTATCCCCGGTGCTTTTCCCATACACATACCCACCAATGCCTGCCAAACCTCACCCTCATCTATCTCCCCACCCACCGCTACCCAATCACTGCGCCCTAGTGAACATGGCACTAGCTCACAGATGCTCCAACTGCACTATTCCCCAAATACTGCTTATACCATGCATCTGCATAACCACTCATCCACTCTGTCGTCCGCAACACTTGCCCCTCACGATAACCCCCCACTTCCGAGAGGACTACTAACCTACCAACCTCAGTGCCTTTCCGTCAGCTCTGCTGTCCCTGTAGGACACACGCCGATGGTCAACCACCCCAAAGCACCTCCTCAACCCCCCTTGCATATGCATCTCTTTGAAACGCTCATTTTACAGCTCACGAAATCCTTCCCTTCAACAATTCTATATTCTCCACAGGATATACCCCCTCATACCAACCCCTCCCATAACAAGCCCTCAACCTACTCTCTAAGTACTGAAGGTACCCATACGACTGTTACATAATGCGTTTCCCCTTCCTCACATAAAACTGACATATCCTTCCCTTAGCCACCCTATCCCACCACTGCAGCAAATCCTCCACACCCCACCTTTCCACACTAAGCTCTGCCCACAATGTCTCAAATCCCCCCTGTCCCTCCTCATCACCCAGGATCCTCAAATTTAGCTTCCAATAGTTTTTACACATCCTGACCAACCCATCCCACCCAGAATCTTTCACAACCACCCTATGATCAAAATACTCCACCTCCACCATTCGTAACAACTCCACTCTCACCCGCTTCTTGATGTACACCCCAAGCCCCACCCCCAAACACGTCCCGTAAATGCACATCCCTCAGAAGATCTCCTAGGAGAGTTGAAAAATGTCCTGCTTCCCCCATGGCTCAACGTCTGCCCCATGAATAATACAATTCCAATCCCTTCCCATGACAGCAACAGGTGGTAATGAACAGAAATAATAAACAAACTCATCCCTTACAAAATCTGCTTTCACATTTGCATCACTCACTGCAGGACATACACATACACTAATGCCACTCGCTCACCCATCCACCACCCATCCACTCTCATGATATAACCCTCCCCCCCTTCACTTCTACTAATCAAAAACGGGCTTGCCTCCCAGAGTAGGACTCCTACCCCACCTTTCAAGTGCCCCGTCTGCATCACAAAAGCCCTGTAGCCATCCACCTCCAATACACTCCCCATCTTGATGTTGTGCTCTTGCACAAATACGACATCCACTCTGTGCCAGCAGAAGAAACTGGCAAACCACACATACTTTACTTCCTGACACAAACCATTAATGTTAACTGTCATGCACGTTAGGCCAGTGGTGTTTTCTTCCCCCTCTGATTTGACACCTTCACAACACCACCATGCTCTTTCGGACCTTCTTTACTCATTCCCTACTGGCAGCCCTAACCTCCACCCCAGACCACCTCTGGGCCCTGAGTCCCCAAGGGACCACCTCCTTCCACCACGATCACCTTCCCAGCCTTCTGTGCTGGGGTCAGGACATCATCCAAATCCGATGTCATGGCCTCATGCTTGCGCGTGACCCCACCCACCCCCATCTCCACCTCCTGTGATTCCTCACAGTGAACCTCCACCTCTACCACATGTCCAACCCCCATGCCATCTGGGCACATCGCCCGTCAAGACACAACCAATTCATTGGGCTCCTCGCGCTGCCCACGCTGGTCAACAGCATTCCTCACACCAGCCCTCATTGCCGAGTCGCCCTCCCCATCTGACTGGGTAAACAGTGAGTCCATCACCGTCTCTAAGACCTCATCGATGACCTCCACCATCGAACCAGGCCATCCCCAACTATCAGGTAAAAGGGGTCCCACAGGGCCCCCAGCCACAGGGGCCTTCAGGTCCTCGCTGTCCATTGCCTCCATCCACATCACCTCCTCACTCCACAGATGACCAGGCCCACATCCTTCCTGTAACTCCAGGGCACGTCTGACTTGCCCAGATTCCTCTGCGACATTGTGTCCTAGACCATGGAGTCGAGACTGTTGCTCACAATATGCAGCCATGTGATCAAACGCACCATAACACCTGCAAGTCCTTTGTTGCCCAGCATAAGACACCATGACCTGTGTCCTAAAGGCCTCCAATGTCACATACGATGGTATGGGGTGCCGTAACATCATTATCAACGAGAGTGTGCCCTCCGGGAGCCCAGCATACGCACCTTCCACCCACTTGCTGAGCTGGGCCAGGTGAACAGCCCCGTGAGGGAAAAGTTCAATAGATAGGAGTAGAGATATAGTAACGATAGTTTCATTACCGGCTACTAGTTAAGGTAGGGTAAGTCACGCTCCCGTTTTTCCCGCCTTTTCTCCCCCACCCCTAAAGTGATAGTTTGATTGCCGGCTGCTTGTTAACGTAGGGTCAGTCTAGCTCCCGCTATCCCTTCCCCTCCCTCTTTCCCCCCCCGAAAGGTGACGTGTGGGGCTCTGGTCAAACAGTAAATCACTCGACTCGCAGCTCCCAACACTACTGTAAGTACATGCCTGCCTTGTATTCTAGTGGATTTATTGGTTAAAAGCTTCACTTTTGACCAATAATAAACTTAGTCCTTTCAGTCTTGCTCTAGGTTGGCTGTTGTAATAATCACCACGTCTTTTGAGTAATGTACACTGCCATGGAGAGTGATTATTTAAGCAGTGGGTAACCTGTCCATCTTTTCAGCTTGGATGACAGTGAGGGTCACCTGTCAATCAACGAGAAGAACGGATGGAGAAGGACTAACGTCCAGAGACTTCCCCATTTTGAATTACCTGTGCACCTGTATGAAATTGCAGGACGTAACCCCACATCATTGCAGCGGTAAAGAACCTGCTTTCCTGTCATCGGGATACTACTCACGGCGTTAATCTGTGAAGAACTAGCCAGTGGTGGTCACCAACACCTGCGACCCCCCCCCCATCATCAGCAACGGCTACGATTTCAACAACAGTGTCACCAACACCAGACACCCATATACATATTAGCGTTGAGTTCAAATGTTATTTTATTCATTTCATTTTTCATTTTTCTTTCAGATAGGATATACCTTTCATGTTTTATTGTTTTATGTTTGATTTAATAAATAATAAAGTGTTTATCTTTGTGAATTATTATTTCTTTTTCTATTCATTAATTTTCCTGAGGAGGAGCCAGCCTGAGTAGTACTGTCTGAAGTTGTTACAGGGCTGAGTAAGCCTTCACAAGCCCCATTGTCTTCGAAAACGTTGCTTAGGTCCGTTTCATCCACCTCAAATGGTACATGTCACACACTAATCCAAGTATAGTGCCTGGAGACATCCACTCGTACATCCTAGTATTTCTCTACCAGCCTCTAATAGACACCGGAGTTCAATAACTTGATAACACCCTGGATGCACCATTGAGTGCTATGCCATATAATTTACCATCTTCTGTTCCATAAGTATCTTGGATGATTAATGGCAACAGCACAGGAGCAGCTTGTGGCAAAATTGCCCCACAAACCAGCTCGATACCCACAGTATTTACTCTTCTCCTCACACCTAGCGTCATATTGGAAAGACGGGAAGTCTTCCAATCGCCGAGAGATAGCAGCAGGCGCATGTCTGCTTGCTCCAATAGACGAGCAGTGAATCCCAACAAATTGTAGAGTTTTAGATTGGAAATTTGTACATTGTTACAAATTTTTACATGTATTGACCAATGTATTGCATTATGTTTTAAATAAAACATAAAAAAAAATAATCTTAGATATACAAAGGGTATCTACCTGGAGTCTACCTGGAGGTTATTCCGGGGATCAACGCCCCCGCGGCCCGGTCCACGACCAGGCCTCCCAGTGGATCAGGGTCTGATCCACCAGGATCAGGGCCTGATCCTAGTGGCCGCACATAGTCCAACATACAAACCACAGCCCGGCTGATCCCGCACTACTTTAGGTATCTGTCCAGCTCCCTCTTGAAGGAAAACATGGGTGTGTAAATAGTCGTATATAAATGTTAAAAAAATCCAAATAGCCTTCTAAAATATCTTATACAAATACACGAATGGGAATGGCTGGGTGGAAACTGTTTATTTATGTAATATGTTTATTATCGGAGCACTTGAAGTTCCTGAACCTGTACTCCCTGGAATGCAAGTGGGAGAGATACATGATTATATACAACTGGAAAATCCTAGAGGGACTAGTACCAAACTTGCACATGAAAATCACTCCCTACAAAAGCAAGAGACTCAGCGGACGGTGCAACATCCCCCTAATGAAAAGCAGGGGTGTCACTAGCATGTTAAGAGACAACACAATAAACGATTCACTGCCTGACTGCGGTAGAGTGCGGTTGTGCTCTGCACCCCTCTGCTGTTTTCAGGCGAACCACCTTGTATCAAAATGGTGCTCAGTGTGAGGTGTCCCGTGAACACTGTCAGAATTGAGCTAATTCGTGGGGTATTTTGCCAACATCTGTACAAGCGTTTACTCCCGACCATCATTAGGGAGGTGCATGGCATTCTGGATGAGGAGGTGTATGATGTAGCCCTGAATGGGGCGTACAGGATTTTCATCAAACTGAATTCCACGTCTGTGTACGAGTCATTGGTAACTTGGTTCCAAGACGTGAGTATTGATGTTACTCCAGCTGTGCGAGTGCGATTGATCGACGTCTCACGCCACTTTACGTGGGTTAAGCTCCATAACGTCCTGTTCGAGGCGCATGAGGCAGACATCATGAATGTTTTTGAGGCATATGAGACCTATTCCTACCTCGTCTCACACAACATATTAAACCCTTGTCAGTTTGGATTCAGGAATAATAAAAGCACAAATGATGCTATCATACACATGCTAGAACTAATATGTACCACATACCACACTCGAAAAGAAAGGAGTCCCGCTGGGAATTTTCATTGATTTATGTAAAGCTTTTGATACAGTCGACCATGAACTGCTGTACTCTAAATTAACTCACTATGGTATCAGAGGCCACTCCCTCAACTACCTAAAGTTATACCTTAATAGCAGAGGCCAATATGTGTACTCAAATAGTGCAAACTCTTCCACCCAACCAATCACAGTAGGAGTCCCACAGAAAGTGTCCTTGGATCACTCCTCTTTCTCATCTACATCAATGATCTACCGAATGCATCACAGTTACTCAAACCCATATTATTTGCAGATGACACTATATACGTCTTCTCCCACCCAAACCCAGTCATACTCGCCAACACTGTCAAGTGCTGAATTGCAGAAAATATCTACCTGGACGATGACTAATAAACTTACCCTGAATACTGATAAAACCTATTTCATTCAGTTTGGAAACAAAGCTGCAAATGTTCCACTTAACATAACGCTAAACGGATCACCAGTTACAAGACTTGCAGAGGGAAAAATCCTAGGGATCCACCTTGACAGTAGCCTTAAACCACAAGCATCTAGGTGTAATTTTAATTCATTAGGGTTCACCGTTTCTTGTCTCATTAACTCCACACACTTTTGTATGATTTAGTAACGTGACCCTTCTGAGCTTGCAATGATGGTTTCTGTGCTTTGACATCCATGGACTTGCCAGCTGCATTAACTTCATTAGATTCATCCTTTTCCAAATGTATTAAATTCAATTAACACACTGATTATACAAATTGAGTAGACACTTTATAAGGGTAAATCTTACACCTTACTCTTGTATAAATCCTAGCCACACATATGCTAGCAATTAATTGGACTAATTATAATCCACCACACAATTAATTAAATTTGTGTACCCTATACCCACTTCCTTCAATCAGTCACTTAATTATTAAGTACTTAATTCAATTAAGTAATTTTCACTGATTACATCCAGTTAGAAGGACCAATGGGCAGATATAGAAATTCTTAGGGTTACCTGTATGAGACTTAGAGTTAAAACACTTAGAGTTGTGGCAGGTTTTCATCCCAGGTATGGTGCTAATGTTAAAACTATGAAAATATGTATCTTGCATATATTAGATCATTGGTTGATTATGCGGCGCCACTACTTGCACTTGTGCCTGACTGGAAGTTTGAAGGGCTGGAAAAACTGCAAAACGAAGCGATGAGGGTCATCCTAGGATGCCCTCGTACTGCCAAAATTTTAAATATCCGGAAAGAACTTGATATTCCAAGCATCAGAGATTGTGTTACTGAAAGAAATGTCCTCATTGGGGTCAATATGATTAGACTAGCCCATTCAAACCCCTGCACAGAAGCCCTCCAAACTTTCCACAGCTCTGGTGAACATTCTTCCAGATGGATCGAAAAAACTGGAACCTACCTCCGCACGAACCAGCTACATGATCTATGTCAAGTAAGGCAACAGAGGCACTTCCCAGCTCCATGGGATATTACCCCATTCCAAACTACCATTCCCCCATTTCCCACCAAAACCCTTCTTAAATCACATCCAAAGCTTCGTCTTGGAGCCAAACATGATGCCTTAAGCTGTATTGATATCTTAGTCACACAGAACACTCTTTCGCAAATTATTTACGTTGATAGTTCCGTACACTAATCCAATGGTGCAGCTGGTAGTGCTGCTGTTGTCGTACAAAAAGAAATTGGAGCACGCATCAATAACTGGGCCTCTGCCCTTCAAACAGAACTGTTTGCCATACTTCTTGACACTTAATTGTATCTGATTCTCTGTCATCCATAAATGCTCTCAACACATTAAGTATAAATTGTGGCATGATTGTGTCAGAAGCCAGACACAGGTATGGTAAAATTGTAGACAATGGAGTCAGAGTGCACATGCTGTGGATTCCAACTCACATTGGTCTCCAGATGCATGATAGAACTATTGAATTGGTTAAGCTGTATGCTATCAAAGTGAATTTTTAGGTTTTGATAATAGTTCTTTGGATACGAAATATTTTCAGACCACTTCTGCACCACCACTGCTATTAATACTGATATACCTGGGGCTTTAAGAGCAATATTATCACGTGGTGTTTACTCTGAGTCAGGCAACAACGTTCTAATTAATACCAAAGAGTCTCGTCTTGTAGGAAGTTGAGTTTATGTTCAAACCAGGACAAACTAAAACAAATTAGGATAAATGTAGTTTGGAACAGATTCATTAGATCTGATAGCATTGATATAGCAATCGCTTCCTCTAGTATAGACAGATGGCAGAGCAGGAATAAGGTGTGATATAGGTTTTTCACACAACACATGCCTTTCTAGTTTCTTATTTAATATCAATGGGAACACAAAAACTACGCAGTTTAGCAGGAATAGCTTCTAATACAATTACTACCGCTGCTAGAAAAATGACAGGATGGATAATGAGAACCTTCAAAACTAGGGAGGCCAAGCCCATGATGACACTCTTCAGGTCACTTGTTCTATCTAGGCTGGAATATTGCTGCACACTAACAGCACCTTTCAAGGCAGGTGAAATTGCCGACGTAGAAAATGTACAGAGAACTTTCACGGCGCGCATAACGGAGATAAAACACCTCAATTATTGGGAGCGCTTGAGGTTCCTAAACCTGTATTCCCTGGAACGCAGGAGGGAGAGATACATGATTATATACACCTGGAAAATCCTAGAGGGACTAGTACCGAACTTGCACACGAAAATCACCCACTACGAAAGCAAAAGACTTGGCAGACGATGCACCATCCCCCCAATGAAAAGCAGGGGTGTCACTAGCACGTTAAGAGACCATACAATAAGTGTCAGGGGCCCGAGACTGTTCAACTGCCTCCCAGCACACATAAGGGGGATTACCAACAGACCCCTGGCAGTCTTCAAGCTGGCACTGGACAAGCACCTAAAGTCAGTTCCGGATCAGCCGGGCTGTGGCTCGTATGTTGGTTTGCGTGCAGCCAGCAGCAACAGCCTGGTTGATCAGGCTCTGATCCACCAGGAGGCCTGGTCTCAGACCGGGCCGCGGGGGCGTTGACCCCCGGAACTCTCTCCAGGTAAACTCCAGGTAAACTGGAAGTTATTCTGACAGGATAACTTCCACCACAGCTCCAGCTGGCTACATTGAACTTCAAAAATGGGTCGAGCAATTTGCCAGTTTAACTTCTCAAGCAATTAAAAAAGTTTTTCAACAGAAGAAATTAAAAAAAAGTTTTTCAACAGAAGTAATTAAAAAAAAGTTTTTCAACAGAAGTAATTAAAAAAAAGTTTTTCAACAGAAGTAATTAAAAAAAGTTTTTCAACAGAAGTAATTAAAAAAAAGTTTTTCAACAGAAGTAATTAAAAAAAAAGTTTTTCAACAGAAGTAATTAAAAAAAGTTTTTCAACAGAAGTAATTAAAAAAAAGTTTTTCAACAGAAGTAATTAAAAAAAAGTTTTTTAACAGAAGTAATTAAAAAAAAGTTTTTCAACAGAAGAAATTAAAAAAAAGTTTTTCAACAGAAGCAATTATATCTGTGGATCAAGGAACTATTGTGAGTATCATATTGCAAAAAAATTTGATATTCCCAGCCGAATCGATAAACGGAAAGATTGTATATCCATGAAGTTAACAGCACTAGAAACATATATTTAGAGTTATTAAAAAGTATCTTCTCAGAAAATGGTGTGAGTGATATATCTATAAATAAACCTCAAGAAGTATGGGTCAAAAAAGGTGGCGGTATTAGGAAAGAAATTTTCCCCAAACTGCAGAAACAACGGATCACTACTAACTTGTTTTAGAATACAAATTATTATATTGTGCCATCTTGAGAGCCTGGGACAATATGCATGTTAATAAAGAAATCATCAGTCAAGCTAGATCTCGATAATTATGAAAAACTTGGCGATTTTGATAGTACATCAGTCGTAGAAGTTGATCACAGATCTGTTGTGCTCGAGGGTTTATTTATTCAGAAAGATATTAAAAACTTCCTAATATAATTTGTTCTAAAGAAATAATATTATAAGTGGAGGAATTTCAACAGGGAAAATTATTTTCACTCATACAATGCTTCGAGTTATACATAAACATTAGAGAATAATTACTAGCGAAGATACACGAGAAATAGATTTGAAATATTTTCTCATTTATATGCATCAAAGGGAGATTAAGGAAGAGTAAAAGGTCACTACTAAGAATTTAAAAGAAGCTTCCTTGAGATTAAGACCTGACAGAATATAGTTTGGAAACTAAGAGGTGTTGGAGCTTTTAGCTTTTTATGGGCAATTTATGCTGGCTGTATTTTTTTTATTATCACAATGGCCGATTCCCACCAAGGCAGGGTGGCCCAAAAAAGAAAAACTTTCACCATCATTCACTCCATCACTGTCTTGCCAGAAGGGTGCTTTACACTACAGTTTTTAAACTGCAACATTAACACCCCTCCTTCAGAGTGCAGGCACTGTACTTCCCATCTCCAGGACTCAAGTCCGGCCTGCCGGTTTCCCTGAACCCCTTCATAAATGTTACTTTGCTCACACTCCAACAGCACATCAAGTATTAAAAACCATTTGTCTCCATTCACTCCTATCAAACACGCTCACGCATGCCTGCTGGAAGTCCAAGCCCCTCGCACACAAAACCTCCTTTACCCCCTCCCTCCAACCTTTACTAGGCCGACCCCTACCTCGCCTTCCTTCCACTACAGACTGATACACTCTTGAAGTCACTCTGTTTCGCTCCATTCTCTCTACATGTCCGAACCACCTCAACAACCCTTCCTCAGCCCTCTGGACAACAGTTTTTGTAATCCCGCACCTCCTCCTAACTTCCAAACTACGAATTCTCTGCATTATATTCACACCACACATTGCCCTCAGACATGACATCTCCACTGCCTCCAGCCTTCTCCTCGCTGCAACATTCATCACCAATGCTTCACACCCATATAAGAGCGTTGGTAAAACTATACTCTCATACATTCCCCTCTTTGCCTCCAAGGACAAAGTTCTTTGTCTCCACAGACTCCTAAGTGCACCACTCACCCTTTTTTCCCTCATCAATTCTATGATTCACCTCATCTTTCATAGACCAATCCGCTGACATGTCCACTCCCAAATATCTGAATACATTCACCTCCTCCATACTCTCTCCCTCTAATCTGATATCCAATCTTTCATCACCTAATCTTTTTGCTATCCTCATAACCTTACTCTTTCCTGTATTCACTTTTAATTTCTTCTTTGCACACCCTACCAAATTCATCCACCAATCTCTGCAACTTCTCTTCAGAATCTCCCAAGAGCACAGTGTCATCAGCAAAGAGCAACTGCGACAACTCCCACTTATGTGTGATTCTTCATCTTTTAACTCCACACCTCTTGCCAAGACCCTCGCATTTACTTCTCTTACAACCCCATCTATAAATATATTAAACAACCACGGTGACATCACACATCCTTGTCTAAGGCCTACTTTTACTGGGAAATAATTTCCCTCTTTCCTACATACTCTAACTTGAGCCTCACTATCCTCGTAAAAACTCTTCACTGCTTTCAGTAACCTACCTCCTACACCATACACTTGCAACATCTGCCACATTGCCCCCCTATCCACCCTGTCATAGGCCTTTTCCAAATCCATAAATGCCACAAAGACCTCTTTAGCCTTATCTAAATACTGTTCACTTATATGTTTCACTAAACACCTGGTCCACACACCCCCTACCTTTCCTAAAGCCTCCTTGTTCATCTGCTATCCTATTCTCCGTCTTACTCTCAATTCTTTCAATAATAACTCTACCATACACTTTACCAGGTATACTCAACAGACTTATTCCCCTATAATTTTTGCACTCTCTTTTGTCCCCTTTGCCTTATCAATGCTAAATGCAGATACGCCAAAAATGGTGCTAAAGAAGTTAAAATTGATGGTAATGCAAGCAGGTCTTGGAATGCCGCCTGAACCAATCAAAGAATAAATACTGAATGAAGTCGATATTGTGGTACAAAAAGAGGAGACAAGAATAGAAGATATATGTCAGAGATTTATTTTAAGGGAACACAATAGCAAAATATTTTGGATTTTATTGCTGATATGACTCAAAATTTTCGCATTTCTCTCGCATCGGTTTTGCACTGCGGGCTTTTTGTATTTATCTTAGCGGCTTTAATTTTACATAGAGCGAATTTGGTGTCCGTTACGTTGTTCCAGTAATTATAGTCGCTCGCACCCTTTTCTTATCTGTTCACGTATGGTATTTGGTGGCACGATTTTTTCAGGATCATTGTTATTGACTTCATTTGTGTTGAGATAGTCTTGTAGCTATATAATTCCAATGTTTATATATATCTACCTACTGTGGAGATACGGAGTTTCATGAGAGAGAGCTCAGTGGAGGAACTTATTGCAGACTTTAATCAGGAGAATTCTGAATTTAAGGTTGACCAAGCATATAAATTCTCTAAACCTGGCAACAACCAGGTAACATTAAAGTTAATACTTGAGACACCTGAAGCAGCCAAACTAGTATATCAAAATGGTTTCAAATGTTTTGGCACCAGATGTACACCTGACCAAATCTCTCTTGAACGGTTTGTCAGTGTTACACAATGCTTCAGATGTTATGCATTTGGCCTTACCACCAACAAATGCAATAGCCAATCACTGATTTGCAGCATATGCTCTGGTGAGCATTCTTTTCAAGATTGCCATAACAAAACTAAACCCAAGTGTGTCCTTTGCAATGGAAAACATCATGCTGTTTCTCCTATCTGTCCTGAGAGGGAAAAGGTAATACAGAAAATTCTAGAAGCCAAGAAACTATCCAATTCTTCGAAGACCCCTCCTCAGGCACCTCCAACAATGTCCCAGGCTTCCTTCCCAGCTCTGCCTGGATCTAGTGGGACTCCTCAAGCCTCTTCCAACAGTTCCAATGTTTGGAATTCTGCCCCTCCTGGAGTGCCCCAATCAAATCCTCACCTACAACAAACACAGCCACAAAGTTCATCCTCACTCCCCATGTCTCAGGTGTCCTCAGTCGGGGATATGACGAGAGCTCAACTTATGTACATGTTGGCCAAGGACATAGCAGGTGGTGATATTCAACTCTGTTCTAATGTTTTCAGTGATTTGTTAATGGCTAATGGGATCAGTCCCATTACAATCCCAGAAAATGTTAAGTATATTATGGCCCAGCCCCATCAAGACAGGAAGTATGTGCCCTACTTTACCTCTACAAATACACCTAATTCATCCCTTGTTCAGGTCTCACCCGCCTCACATACCCAGGTTGTCAACTCCTCTCAGCACGATGAGTCAATACCTGACCCTAACCATGCCCCAGAGATTGGTGCTTATTCTTCCATTATTGCAGCTGATCCTGTTGAACAAGAACAGGAACTTTCCCAGGATACTTCACCTGGCCTAACAAATTTTCCCTTGGAGCCTCCACAGTCTCCCTTTGACACTCATGTGTGTCTGCTTCCTGTAACTGGGAATATCACACCTCAGTTATCTGATGATGACGCTAATGCTTCTGTTGATGTTATCAACTCTAGTGAGGATGATGACATTGTCAGTACTCAAGCAACTACTCAGAATTACCCTCTTCCCCATGACGAGTCTAGTAGGGAGAGTGTGTATTCGAATTGTGATGTTACTTGCAGACGTTCACACCGCAATAAACGCGCGAAGTGCAAGAAATAATGGGGATTACAATTTTCCAACTTAATGTTCAACATTTCTTTAATAACCGTTACCTTCTTGAAGTTGAACTACATAATTATAATCCTGATGTTATCCTCTTGAATGAGACAGCTGTGGGAGTTGATCAACATATTAAATTTTGTAGTTACTCTGCTGTGGAGAAATCGAGAGGACTCCATAGTGGCGTGGCCATCTTAGTTAAATTAGGTTATGCGTTTCGAAATATTCACGTTGACGATTTTATCATTATTGCAATAGCACTGACGACGTCTCATGGCCAACTATTGATAGGAACTGGATATTTTTCTCAGAGACAACCATACATAGAGTCCATTCCCCTACATAGAATATTAAGCAGAAATATTCCTACAATTCTGGAGGGAGATTTTAACGTTCATCACCCTGCCCTCTTTAACTGTGGAGTTGGTAATCCACTGGGCGACTTGAAAGGAAAACAACTATTTAATATCATGACAGCCAGGAATCTGTCATTTCAAGACCCATTCTTTAAATCGTATATTGGTCCTCATCCAGGGACACAAGATATAGTCCTGACAAACAGAGACTGTGACCTCTTCCATTGTCGTATCTCTCCTGGTGGGAACGTAGGATCTGACCATATCCATGTTATAATAATGCTAGAAGCTTCTCCATTTAAAATATCTGTACCTCCTAAACCCAATCTTAACACCCTAGGATTTGACCCCTTCAGGGCATTTCTTGGTGAAGATGAAATTGTTTCGTTGGAAAATTTACGTTCCACTGCAATTGACGACGCGATCAGGTCCCTTCACAATCGAATAATTGATGCTACTAATGCAACTTGGCAATTAGCTTCCACGAAAATCTACCAACAATATAAACCTACAGGGAAATTAGAGACTGTGTGAGAAATTATCAAACAGAATGTCGAAGACATCTTCAAACGTGACAACCACCAGTGGCTACATTGTATTGAGGCAAGAATTAATTACCATGATTAGTCATCACAAACGTGACTAATGGAAATTTCTAGTTCTCCAAGCTAACCAGTATAAACGTCAACCTAAAAAAATTTGGAGCAAAATTCGGCAACTTTTAGGGGCAAAGCACAAGGCTCCTAGTTACCTAATTCATACCTTCACTGATGATGATGATGATGAGGAAGTTGAGATTAAACTCGATGTTCCTCAGGACCAGGCTAATTTGATGGGTGATGTATGGGAGAAAATTCTATCCCACAATAACAGTTGTCGATTTAATAATAACCATTATCAGTTGGTCAATGACTGGAGAGATGAGAACTTGGATGATCTCTGACCACTACCTTCCATCCATACATCAACTCTTGAAGATGACCACCTTCTTACTAGACCTATTACACTACTTGAGATGAGTCAAGGTTATTGGAAGAATGCGAAATAGAGCCCCTGGTCTCTCTGGGATAACAATGAAACAAATAAAGTTCCTACCCAGAAATTGTAAACAGTCTTTGGTCAATATCTTTAATGAAATCTTGGCCTCTGGACATTTTCCAGTGGTTTTTAAGACTGCGAGGATGATTTTTCTTGCTAAACCTCATAAAGACATCCACCAACCTGGGAACTATAGACCTATATCCTTACTTGAAGTTACTGGTAAAGCTCTTTAGAAGATCATTTCTAATAGATTGAAATATTATATGGAGTTTAACCACCTCTTTACTGAAAAACAATTCGGTTTTAGGACTCATAGAGGTACCCATCATGCAATAAATATTATTTTCGATGCTGTAGCGAACCTGAAACATCAGGGCAATCTTGCCCTAATTGCCACCAGAGATGTTCATAAAATTTTTGACAGCTTATGGCATGATGGTCTTATATATAAACTTATTGACCTACCTGACCATAACTGGATCTTTCTCAGATTTATATATAACTTCTTAACTCAAAGAAAAATCATTCCCACCTTTCACGGCAGGTCGACAGAGCCTTTTATACCGACAGCTGGTGTCCCACAAGGATCACGTCTTAGTCCAATTCTATTCAATATTTATGTGAATGATCTTCCTCAGCCAGAGTTTAATGTTACAATTATAACGCAATTTGCAGATGATGTTATCCATGTCGTCTCGTCAACTCCTGTAACAGGAAAATATAAGTATGAGAGGGTTATAGAAAAAATGAATATTGAACTTCGTCGAACATCTAATTGGGAAAAGAAATGAGAATTACGACCAGCCCTGACAAAGTCCTTGTTAGTATGATAGGATGTTTTGCATCAACCATCGAAGATAAGGGGGATATCTCCATCAGAGGTGCACCTGTAGCAATTAGAAACCCTAACAAGATCTTGGGATATGAAATAGACAGATTGCTCCACTCAGCATCTCACGTCAGTAAAAAGATCAACATAGCCAAAGACTGTCTTAGCAGTCTCTATAGATTTAATCAAGCCACTTCACACGTCAAAAAACATCTGTATAAAATGATGATACTTGAATACCCATGTGTCCCAATGTCATTAACAACTAAGACCAACATGCTACCTTTACAACGGGTCCAGAATAGAGCTCTCCGCTTTATTACGGGTACCAGGGGGAGAGAGAATCAAAATGGCAGATTTACACGTACAACAAGATATTACTGCCTTAAATGTACACCTTGATATGTTGAAAAAGAGGCAACTCTATGCAGTGCAAGAACTCTACATACCAGATAGAGAACATCCTCCCCAAGTTGAAAATACTACCGCCTATATCATTAAGACTCCTCCTCGTAGAACCCAAAGAATGGCTCTCCCACAGAGGCTGCGTCGCTTCATCCATAAAGACGATTACCAACGACCAATGATCTTGAGCAACCTCCCTGCAGATGAAGATGATTAGGTAACACCACAACCCTTCTATGTTTGCTAAGAATATTGTACCCCCTAATTATGGAGATATCTTATATAACATTTCTACTTTCACATCTACTATTAAATTCGCTATATTTACTATGGCAGGACACCACCGTGAAAGAAGCTAATTTTTTATGAACTATCTATATAATCATCGCCCTGGCTTGTTGAAGTTTTCGTTCTGCAATCGCAAAAAAAAAAACACAAAAAACAATTGCAACTTGTATATTTATTATCGATTCAGAGTCATACACCTATACATATATATATATATATATATATATATATATATATATATATATATATATATATATATTATATATATATATATATATATTATATATATAATATATATATATATAATGTCATATCTGTGTGACTGATGGGTAAGTGTTATACCCCTTCAATAAATTTTCTGTTATTACACACACATACTTTTTATATTGCACCAAAGTGGTTGGGCCACTTTCCTTTTATATCCTACCACGTTCACCCTCCCATCCTTTTCCCATATGACTATCCTTACCCATCCGTCTTCCTTACCATCCTTCTTCCTTACCCATCCGTCTTCCTTATCATCCTTCTTCCTTACCCATCCGTCTTCCTTACCATCCTTCTTCCTTACCCATCCGTCTTCCTTACCATCCTTCTTCCTTACCCATCCGTCTTCCTTACCATCCTTCTTCCTTACCATCCTTCTTCCTTACCATCCTTCTTCCTTACCATCCTTCTTCCTTAAAATCCTTCTTCCTTACCATCCTTCTTCCTTACCCATCCTTCTTCCTTACCCATCGTTCTTCCTTACCATCCTTCTTCCTTACCATCCTGTGCTATAACTTAAATTGCCAGGCACACCATCTAAAGGGGACAAAAAGATACAAAACATCCAGGCCATGGGAAAACCTGGGTAGCCACAGCCACTCAAGAGGGAGAGGTTTTTTAGTGCCAGGAAGGAAAAAAAACTGGCAGGAAATGGCAGAAATCGTACACCAAATCCAGTCATTCCTGGAGTGGAACCACAGTCGATGGCCTCCACTCCAAACCAACAGATACAGATACTAATGCCGGAACCCCCCCCCCCCCCAGTACCAACAATACCACCAGTCCGATGACATTCTTCTTTGCAAATATACAGGGTCTAAAGCCAGCAACAAACAACAAAATACCTTTCAACCGTGGACTGCTTGCAGAGGCAAAGGCAATGATCGCGGCATTCACTGAGACTCACATAAAGGATCACTTGGACAACGAAATATGGATCCCAGGTTGCAACCTATACAGATGTGACAGAGTGAACAGGCAAAAGGGGGGGGGGGCGGTTGGCCTGTACATTGCAGAGTCACTTGTTTGCACAGAACTGCTTAATGCCTCAAATGATGTAGTGGAAGTATTAGCAGTAAACATCGAGAACCAAAACCTAGTCATTGTGGTAGTCTACAAGCCTCCGGATGCAACATCCCAGCAATTCCAGGAACAGCTGTTAAAAATTGACCACTGTCTGGAAAATCTTCCAGCTCCTGCACCCAACATCTTGCTCCTGGGGGATTTCAACTTAAGGCACCTAAAATGGAGGAATATAGCAAATAATATTGTTGCAGTAATAACACCAGGAGGCAGCTCTGATGAAAACTCACACTCACACGAGCTTTTAAACCTCTACACAAAATTCAATTTAAACCAGCAAATAATAGAGCCTACTAGACTGGAGAATACACTAGACCTCATCTTCACTAACAATGATGATCTGATAAGAAATGTCACCATATCAAAAACAATATACCCAGATCACAACATAATTGAGGTTCAGACATGTATGCGCGGAGCCCCAGACCGACATAATGAGATTAGTCACGAGGGAGCATTCACCAAATTCAACTTCAATAACAAAAACATAAAGTGGGACCAAGTAAACCAAGTCCTAACCGATATAAGCTGGGAAGATATACTAAGCAACAAAGACCCCAACTTATGCCTAGAACAGATTAACTTGGTGGCACTGGATGTATGCACAAGGCTTATTCCTCTAAGAAAAAGGAGGAGTAGATGTAAAATAGAAAGAGACAGGCGCTCCCTTTACAGGCGACGGAAAAAAATAACAGAGCGGCTAAAAGAGGTCAACATATCTGAAATGCGTAGGGAGACACTGGTCAGAGAAATAGCATCTTAAACAAGATGGGTCCTACACAGATGACAGCAACGAAATGAGTGAGCTACTCCAGTCCCAATATGACTCAGTTTTTAGCAAGCCGCTAACCAGACTGAGAGTCGAAGATCAAAATGAATTTTTTATGAGAGAGCCACAGAATTTGGTTAACACAAGCCTATCCGATGTTATCCTGACGCCAAATGACTTCGAACAGGCGATAAATGACATGCCCATGCACTCTGCCCCAGGGCCAGACTCATGGAACTCCGTGTTCATCAAGAACTGCAAGAAGCCCCTATCACGAGCCTTTACCATCCTATGGAGAGGGAGCATGGACACGGGGGTCGTCCCACAGTTACTAAAAACAACAGACATAGCCCCACTCCACAAAGGGGGCAGTAAAGCAACATCAAAGAACTACAGACCGATAGCACTAACATCCCATATCATAAAAATCTTTGAAAAGGTCCTAAGAAGCAAGATCACCACCCATCTAGAAACCCATCAGTTACACAACCCAGGGCAACATGGGTTTAGAACAGGTCGCTCGTGTCTGTCTCAACTATTTGATCACTACGACAAGGTCCTAGATGCACTAGAAGACAAAAAGAATGCAGATGTAATATATACAGACTTTGCAAAAGCCTTCGACAAGTGTGACCACGGCGTAATAGCGAACAAAATGCGTGCTAAAGGAATAACAGGAAAAGTCGGTCAATGGATCTATAATTTCCTCACTAACAGAACACAGAGATTAGTGGTCAACAGAGTAAAGTCCGAGGCAGCTACGGTGAAAAGCTCTGTTCCACAAGGCACAGTACTCTCTCCCATCTTGTTCCTCATCCTCATATCTGACATAGACAAGGATGTCAACCACAGCACCGTGTCTTCCTTTGCAGATGATACCCGAATCTGCATGACAGTGTCTTCCATTGCTGACACTGCAAGGCTCCAGGCGGACATCAACCAAATCTTTCAGTGGGCTTCAGAAAACAATATGAAGTTCAATGATGAGAAATTTCAATTACTCAGATATGGTAAACACGAGGAAATTAAATCTTCATCAGAGTACAAAACAAATTCTGGCCACAAAATAGAGCGATACACCAACGTCAAAGACCTGGGAGTGATCATGTCGGAGGATCTCACCTTCAAGGACCATAACATTTTATCAATCGCATCTGCTAGAAAAATGACAGGATGGATAATGAGAACCTTCAAAACTAAGGAGGCCAAGCCCATGATGACACTCTTCAGGTCACTTGTTCTATCTAGGCTGGAATATTGCTGCACACTAACAACATCTTTCAAGGCAGGTGAAATTGCTGACCTAGAAAATGTACAGAGAACCTTCACGGCGTGCATAACGGAGATAAAACACCTCAATTACTGGGAGCACTTGAGGTTCCTAAACCTGTATTCCCTGGAACGCAGGAGGGAGAGATACATGATTATATACACCTGGAAAATCCTAGAGGGACTAGTACCGGACTTGCACACGAAAATCACTCACTACGAAAGCAAAAGACTTGGCAGACGATGCAACATCCCCCCAATGAAAAGCAGGGGTGTCACTAGCACGTTAAGAGACCATACAATAAGTGTCAGGGGCCCGAGACTGTTCAACTGCCTCCCAGCATACATAAGGGGGATTACCAACAGACCCCTGGCAGTCTTCAAGCTGTCACTGGACAAGCAACTAAAGTCGGTTCCTGACCAGCCGGGCTGTGGCTCGTACGTTGGTTTGCGTGCATTCAGCAGTAACAGCCTGGTTGATCAGGCTCTGATCCACCAGGAGGCCTGGTCACAGACCGGGCCGCGGGGGCGTTGACCCCCGGAACTCTCTCCAGGTAAACTCCAGGTACCCATCCTTCTTCCTGACCATCCTTCCTTACCCATCCTTCTTCCTTACCCATCCTTCTTCCTTACCATCCTTCTTCCTTACCATCCTTCTTCCTTACCATCCTTCTTCCTTACCCATTATTCTTCCTTACCATCCTTCTTCTATATCCATCCTTCTTCCTTACCCATCCTTCTTCCATACCTATCCTTCTTCCATACCCATCCTTCTTCCTTACCCATCCTTCTTCCTTACCATCTTTCTTCCTTACCCATCCTTCTTCCTTACCATCCTTCTTCTTTACCCATCCTTCTTCCTTACCCATCCTTCTTCCTTACCATCCTTCTTCCTTACCCATCCTTCTTCCTTACCCATCCTTCTTCCTTACCCATCCATCTTCCTTACCATCCTTCTTCCTTACTCATCCTTCTTCCTTACCCATCCTTCTTCCTTACCATCCTTCTTCCTTACCCATCCTTCTTCCTTACCCATCCTTCTTCCTTACCCATCCTTCTTCCTTACCCATCCTTCTTCCTTACCCATCCTTCTTCCTTACCATCCTTCTTCCTTACCCATCCTTCTTCTTTACCATCCTTCTTCCTTACCCTTTGTGGCATGCAAAGAGTACGTAACCTTTATTCGGTGCATGTACACAACCTCATTCACATGCTACCTCCCCCAACCAGCGAACCAGGTTACTGAGGGTTGACGATGGGGCCCCGTTTTCGTAAGGGGTTCTTAAATGGAGATATCGAGGGTTGAAGGTAGACACACTTGTTGGATGGTAACATATATATTGTCAGACTATGATGATGAATGTGGAGCCCAGCCTCTGCCTGTCTTCGCCTGTAGGTCTACGCCGACTGAGGGGAAGGCAGAGGTACGAGCCTACACATGTGCATCCCGTGACATCACACAAAGTCACAGGCCTACAAGGGATCTCCTATCTAAAGCACATGATTGATACTAATATGCAATCTATATAACACAGGGATCAGCACCAATGCTGACCGCTAGCGGTCATGTTACGTATGTCCGTCTCGACATACACTACTATCTATAGGCCCTTGAAACAGTCAGCGGTTCTGGCTTGATCTATTACATACCAATTCAGGTATAACTTAGAACTATGATGGTATCATAAATGGATATAACAACATGAGTTTTACGTAATAAGTTACAAACAATAAGATCAAATCATTGTACAAAAGGATGAATTGATCGATCGATCTGTATTCAAGCACTCTACGGAATTCTGATGAATAATAAATATATATATATATATAGTGAAATGTAACAGCAAAGTCAAACTGGTGCACTCAGACTATTACTGTCAAATCTCAGTATACGGAGGAACGTGAACACGAAAATTTCTGACAACTATCAGCTCATGACAAAACACAACCAGTTGATAATTTCATTCCATGCTCGACATCAAATTATACAGCTGTTTACACTTAAACCCAATTCTGCAGGTAAGGCTTACGTATCAGATGGTTACATCTCTGGGAGGGATCGAATCCTCTGCAATGGCTAACAACATGCCTTGACTGAGACAAGTCTGAACGAGGTATCTCACCACAGATACAGCTACAATCACTATGACTGTGGAATTACTAATTCCGTCTGCTAGGAGTACTCAACTCTCGACGTAGTATCCGATACAGTAATTCCTGGCTCATTACAAAGTACTAATGGGTCTGGTGACTTCACAGTAAAAATATAGACTTCCTTGAGCAGGAATCGAGTCACAAACGCAGAACACAAGGGATCCGGTTCTTTCTTACTGGAGGAATGAAACAAACTCGGTGGATGGGAAGACTCCCCTCGGGTTGAAAAAATTAACGCTTGTTAACCACGCAAATATGACAAGGAAACGAAAACTACTATCTCAACTGCAAGCACAGGAGAAAATAAATGAACACGGCACAATGCTGATATTCACTCTGAGTCGCACACAGAGACACGAGGTATCACTATAAAGAAACTACACTTCTACAAACGTTAGCAACACGTGAAAGTTACTCGAGAAATAACTTCTTACAATGCACTGATTACTGTCAACTAGATGGTATCACCATCTGGAAACATTAGGGAACAACAACAGACACTCTAGTGAGAACCCTAGCTTAACAGAACTCTTTCTGCAGACAGCATGTCAACATCCAACAAGAGATGGCATTACTAGTTTCACGTAAGCGTTTTCTGACCAGGCAATCTCTGTGGAGAAACTACTACTCGAACTACAGTCAATTGCAGGATAGGCTGTGCACTCAAGGCAGTCTAGTGTCACCGGACCCTTGAGGCAACGGAACACTATCCCTGCAAGTCTGAAGATGGTAGGTGAACAACAGATGGGAGTGACCCAAAGTTTAACTAGGCCTGACCGCTTGGCTACGTTAAATAAGTATACAAGCGATCTATAGGAACTTAATCTGAACTTCACATTTCGCAGCACTTTGATCAAATCACAGATACAACTGGTAGAACAAACACATTTGCTGCAAGGTCTAGTGTATTGCTTTCAGTCAGTAACGGAATAGAGGTGACTGTGGACTATTCATTTGACTTTGGCATATACACTAAGTGAACGTTCAAAAGATGGGACATCTTCTCAGTGAGACTACGCAAGTGCATCAGACAAGAAAATAGAGCGAAAATCACAATAACTTAAGTGAAGAAGAAATGCCTTAACAATTCTGCATAAGTAATTAAAAATTTTACGGATTACACAGTAAGCAAAGAATCACACAAGAAAAATATCAACTTAATGAACAACACTGAAAATGAAGAGAACTTGTACTTTACTCAAACTAATTTGCTCAACTTTTACTTTAAAATTGAATAAATGGCACAGTGCGTATCATAAACTTTTCAATCAACAGGGAAAATACACAATAAAATGATAAAAGGACTCAATAAAACGTGTGCAAAAAGAAAACAGAGGCACAATTCACTGAAATAAAATAAAATGACACAGACAGAATATAATATTATGCACAGACAGAGCATATGAAACGCAACTGAAATAAACTGTAAAAATATTGCAAAATAATTGCTAATCCACAAAAAAAACACGCTTAGAATCTCTGCAATGAAAAACTTTAGTGGCAACACCATATTTTGCACAAGATTATTTCAAAAGAATCAGTGCAATAATACAAATTATACACACACAAGAAAAGAAATATACAAAGGAATAACACTTTTCAAAACTGCTTAAGCAGCACTCAAGCAACATTTAACAAGCATAAGAACATTTACTCTAAAAGAAGAACTTAAATTGCACAAGAGTGAATTTGTTCAATGCAACATGAAAAATAGAATGCCTAAAACACAAAACCAAAAAGTTTGAACACTTACAGTTGATGCAGAACACAACACTTAACAAACACAATACTAAATTTTCTTGCAAGAAACTTGTGGAAAAATTTTGTAAAAATGAGTTTCTTGCTTGCACAAAATAATGGGCACATTGTCTGTGGAAAATAAGACAATTACGACACTGGCGACATGAAAGAAATATGAACACTAGAAATGGTTTTTTGTTCTAACAACACAGTAACAACAAAAATACACAAAAGCTGGAAGAAAAAAAAATATAACAAGATCAACACTGAGTTGTGTGCATAATAATGAAGGTAAAAATTTACTGAAATACTTCACTGTAATACGGAAACACAATGTGATTGCTGAAGTGTAAACACAGTTCTATAACTGCTCACAGTTGCAGCACACACAACAAAGGAAAAAAACACTAAGTACTTACTTTCAAGTATTAAAAAGACACACAGACACAACAGACAATAAGAAAAAGCACGAAAATAACACTGAATAAAAGGCGATTAAAAAAATTAAATGCAATCAGTACATGATAAACACTGATTTCTGACAAGAGTCACTGAATGCACGAAAGAAAAATCACTGGAAAACACAATAGAAATGTCTCAACACTCGCAAATGTCTCAATGAAAAAAAAATAATTATCGCTGTACCGAACTTGGTGAAAGAATGAGGTGGATGGATTGTTTATATTCGTTCTTGCTGCTGTCTCTCGAAAGCGTGATCGCAAATTGCGCTTACCTGGATTTACCTGAGAGAGTTTCGTTCGGGGGTCAAACGCCCCCCGTCGGGGCCCCGGTCTGTGACCAGGCCTCCTGTGGATCAGTGCTGAAATCAACTACAGGCTGTTGCTGCTGGCCGCACGCAAACCAACTACGAGCCACAGCCCGGCTGATCAGGAACTGACTTAGGTGCATGTCCAGTGCCACTTTGAAGACTGCCAGGGGTCTTGGTAATCCCCTTATGTGTCAGGGAGGCAGTTGAACAGTCACGGGCCCCCAGTCACATATTGTATTGGTCTCTTAACGTGCTAGTGACACCCCTGCTTTTCATTGGGGGGATGGTGCAATCGTCTGCCAAGTCCTTTGCTTTCGTATGATGATTTTCCGTGTGCAAGTCAGTACAAGTCACTCTATGATTTTCCAGGGTATATAATCGTGTATCTCTCCCTCCTGCGATTCCAGGGGAATACAGGTTTAGAAACCTCAAGCGCTCCCAGTAATGATGTTTTAATCTCCGTTATGTGCGCCGTGAAAGTTCTCGTAACATTTTCTAGGTCGGGGCCAATTTCACCTGCCTTGAAAGGTGCGTTAAGATGTGCAGCAATATACCAGCCTAGGTTGAACAAGTGACCTGAAGAGTGTCTTCATGGGCTTGGCCTCCCTAGTTTGAAGGTTCCTCATTATCCATCCTGTCAATTTTCCTAGCAGAGTTGCGAAAGATACAATGTTATGGTCCTTGATGAACTTCACACAAGGAGGCTTTTAACGTGGCACAAAACACACTCTAGCTCTATTGACCCCCTATTGGACCATAAAATATTGTTCTGCAACCCTTGAGGTATTCACCAAAACACTGAAGAAGAAGGTGAGTGGGTAATGGCTGAAGGTGAGGCCATCTGAGGCCGGCGGTGTTGAGTGTAGTTGGGTTTTGGTGGTTGCAGGCTAAGACCGGCACTGGTGAGACACACTGTCGTGAGTGGCTGGGTTGAAGCGGCGTATGCCTCACAGAGAACAATCACAGTGCCGTCAAAAATATTTCTAAGGTCCGTACCGTCTTCAAAAACACACCGCACGAAATACTACAACAACACCACAAGGATATAAAGAGCACTCAGAAGCTTGGAGCTTGAGTCCACAAGCGATGAAGACGACTCCACGTGCTTGCTTGAGTACTGGGTAAGACACCTGGGTTTGATCTAGCTGGCTTATCTTAAACCCTTCACACCAGAATGCTTGATAACTTCTCTCGATGACACAACAGAGGTGGAAGCTGGCTTGGCAAGGCCAAGGAATTGGGATGGGGTAGACTAGGCTCTACTGGGCTTCCTCACCACAGACTGGAAGTTGGCTTATTTTGCAAACTTGTGGTCAACCCACGGGAGTGATGCAAAATAAGCAGGATACACTATTACAAAGAGACTGACCAGTGAAATAATGTAGAAGCTGGTAGGACCTGGGCCGGGAAACTGCTTGAGTAGCAGGCTGGCGTTTAACCCGTAGGCCTACTGGTGACACTAAATGGCCGTCTTGCTGGTCGAAATTTAACTCCAGAAATCGCTGAATCCGTCAGGATTACAGGCCCTCCGCTGACATTGTCCATTTACGTACGGTTTCTTAATGGAGATATCGAGGGTTGAACGGTAGACACAACACTTTTGGATGGTTGAACATATATATTGTCAGACTGTGATGATGAATGTGGAGCCCAGCCTCTGCCTGTCTTCGCCTGTAGGTCTACACTGACTGAGGGGGAGGCAGAGGTACGAGCCTACACATGCACATCCCGTGACGTCACACAAAGTCACAGGCCTACAAGGGATCTCCTATCTAAAGCACATGGATGATACTAATATGCTATGCTATATAACACAGGGATCAGCAACGATGCTGACACCGTCGCTTAACTAGTAATCAGGTTCCAGCCAATAAGAAGATGGTTTTGGCAATCGCAGAGGTTATGTGGGTACCACTCTCCTGTCTGCCCTTGTCATTCCCATTCTAGAGCTGGTTGAAGCACGGTTTGCTCTTTAGTGGCTTGTATTCTGCCTTGCTTACCGTGGAGTGCACTAATACCTATCACTGTACAGAGTGTATATAGTGTACATACTGCTGTTCTAAATTGGTGAAGGATAATATGTCAAAATTTTTTCTGCTGTGTTGATTTTGCTCCCTTACCCCAGGATAACAGCCACTTTGACCCTGGTTGTAAATACCCATTCCTTCTTTCCTTACTCATCCCTCCTTTCTTACCCATTCCTTCTCCTTAACACCTTCTCCCTTACCCATCCTTCTTCTTGCGCATCCTTCTTCCTTTACCATCTTTCTTCTTCTTCCTTACCCATCCTTCTCGTCCTTACCCATCCTTCTTCTTACCCCATCTTTCTTCCTTCCCCATACTTCGTCCTTACCCATTCTTCTTCCTTACCATCTTCTTCCTTACCATCTTTCTTCCTTATACTCATCCCTTCTTTTCCCGTACCATCCTTCTTCTTCCCATCCTTCTTCCTCAGCCATCCTTCTGCCTTGCCATCCTTGTTCCTTACCCATATCCTTGTTCCTTACCCCATCCTGTTCCTTATCTCATCCTTCTTCCTTACTCATCCTTCGTCCATACCTCTTTCCTTACCCGACCTTCCCTTACCTATCCTTCTTCCTTACCGTTCCTTCTTCCTTACCATCCTTCTTCCTTATCATCCTTCTTCCTTACCATCCTTCTTCCTTCCTTCCCAACCTTTCTTCTTTCCTTACCATCCTTCTCCTTACCATCCTTCATCCATACGCATCCTTCTTCTTACCATTCTTCTCCTTACCATCCTTCTTCCTTACCATCCTTCTTCCTTACCATCCTTCTTCGCTTACCTCCTTCTTACACCTTACCAAACCTTCTTCCTTACCATTTCTTGCTTTCCTTACCATCGCTTCTTCCTTACAATCCTTCTTCCTTACCAACCTTCCTTCCTCCCATCCTCGTCCTTATCATACTGTCCTTCCTTACCATCCTTCTTCCTTACCATCCGTCTTGCCTTACGCATTCCTTCTTTCCTTAACATCCTTTCTTCCTTACCATCCTCTTCCTTACCAATCTTCTTCTACCATCCTTCTTCCAGTACCATCCTTCTTCCTTACCATCCTTCTTCCGTACCATCCTGCTTCCTTATCATCCTTCTTCCCTTACCACCTTCTTCTTTACCATCCTCCTATCCGTACCATTCCTTCTTCCTTACCCATTCTTCTCTTCCTTACCATCCTTCTTCGCTTACATCCTTCTTCCCTTACCATCCTTCTTCCTTACCATCTTCTTCACTTACCATCCTTCTTCCTTACCATCCTTCTTCCGTACCATCCTTCTTCCTTACCATCCTCCGTCCTTACCATCCTTTCCTTCCTACCATCCTATCTTCCTTTACCATTCTTCTTCTACCATCCTTCTTCCCTGACCATCCTTCTTCCTACCATCCTTTTTCCTTACCATTCCTTCTTCTATATCATCCTTCTCCTACCACCTTCTTCCTTTACCACCTTCTCCTTACCATCCTTCTTCCTTACCATCCTTCTTCCTTACCAATCCTTCGTCCTTACCATTCTTCTTCCTTAACCACCTTCTTTCGCCTTACCATCCTTCTTCCTTACCATCCCTTCTTCCTTACCCTTCTTACCAAAGCTCTGCCCGTAAGTCAAGTTTTTTTATGAGGATAAATTAGATCAAAATAAAATTAGAGCAAAGCTTTAACAGTTTTTTAACATAGTCATGTTGATCTTAGTTCATGTCGATGATTAAAGTGGAGAATTGGTCACAAACTACAAAAACACTTATCCCCCCCCCAAAAAAAAAAAAAAATTAACCAGCAGAATATATTTGCCCCAAAAAATTATTTTAAAAACAGCAGTGAATGAATGAATCTATGCCAAATATGCTTCAGTATGAGAGGACAATACAAATGATGACATTAATTAGACTGATTAGATACAGAAAGTAGATACCAAGGTGCCATCGACAAACATAAATTAAATAAACGGTCATTTAATATCTATAAAAGGTAGTTGTTTTAACTATTATTGTTGGGCTTAGTGCCCCCTTCTATAAAAAATGATATTTAAGATAAGAAAGGAGACTTTAGGAAGGGTAGGGGGTGTGTAGACCAAGTGTTTTACAGCGATACATATGGTAACAGTATTATGATAAGAGTAAAGACGCTATTTGGCATTTATGGATTTGGACGTGGCGAATGACCAGTGTGGGGCTTAAAAGCCAATGTGGCAGATGTTGGCAATGTATGACTAGGAGGTAAGGTATTGAAAACAGTGAAGAGTTTTACGAGTATAGTGAGGCTCAATTAGAGTACTCAGAGAGAGGGAGATTATTTCTCAGAAAGAGTACGCCTTAGAACAAGGCTCAACTCATAAGTATAAAGTGTGCATGCTTGTGTCCAGAACCAGCCCTTGGTATTACAACCCAGGAGTCCCAAAAGGCCTGTATCCTGGGTGTAAAGTTAGCACAAATAAACACAGCAGAAAAGTTTTGACTTAAATATTATCCTTCACCAGTTTTAGAACAGCGAATATGTACACTATATCACTAGGTACAGTGATAGGATTTAGTGCACTTCCACGGAAAGCAAGGCAGATTGAAGAAGCCACAAGAGAGCTGAACCGTGCTTCAACCAGCTCTAAATTAGGAATGACAAGAGAGTGGTACCCACATAACCTCTGCGATTGCCGAAACCATCTTATTATTGCTGGAACCTGGTCAATAGTTTGAACGACGTGGCCCCCAACATCAACCTTCGCAACCTGGTTCGCTGTTAGGGGAGATAGCCTTAAATGAGGGTGTGAAACATTTTTTTTTTATATTTATTTAAAACCAATACATTTAACATAAAAAATAAAAATAAGGAAACAGTATGTATCTCAATCAAAAAAAACCTGACACAAACGATTGCTTCTATACGCTCGCAAGATAGCTGCAAACATACAACAATAACTTAGACTCATGGTCGCCTGCCCCTTACACAGGTAAGTCTTGTGTAACCTCTGGCACCCCTCTGCTGTTTGTAGGCGAGCTCCCTTGTCAGTTACCCCGGCTGCAGTGGTGTGAAGTGGTGCTGTCACACCTCCGCTAACAACATAGGTGCACTGTGATTGTACAGATGGCGGTTAGTCGGAGACGCCATAAATACTGTAGTCATTGAGCCGACTTAAAGGAACGATAACGCCGCATGTTCTGGCATTTTTGGCAGCGTCAGCGGCAGCGGCAAGCATCAACAGTAACCTGTCCCTCTATTTTTACTTTTTTACTTCTACCCTGAGGTTCCCTAGCAGCCGCAGTGATGAACCTAGATTCAAGACCCGCATAACACTAACATTTGGATACCCAAGATGATCTAAAGCAACTAACTGCAGAAATCACCCAAAAGTTCACAAATTACCAACTAATAGGATCGTTCTAGCATCTTCTACCCCTGGCCACTGAAGTATACTCCACAAACATTCACATCCAACACCCATCGCCCTACTATTCACAGAAGACACACCAATGGAGCAAGGGTCCAGAACATAAAAGAAGATCCAGTAACCACTAAGACTCCCTAACAACAAAGGTGTGAGAGCAGTAATAGCACGAGGAAACTTTGGTACTGCCAGCCAGAAAACCCTCATCACCCCCCGACACCATCACAACACACGACAGACGACAACAAAACATGGCCGCCGCTACACTCCTAGATATCACCTTCGCCAGTATTTGATGTCCAAAAGATCACCGACCCCAGAAATAGCTTAAACTCCTTATGAATTCAGAACCAAAGCGAATACCAAACTAACTCAAAAATCAGGAACTAAAGTGCAAGCTATGCAGATTACCTCAACAAGACCACTGCTCTAGAACAAATCTAGACACACTAGAACAACCAAAGCAACACCCACAACCCCGGACCCTAGACACCATCAACACTTTAAAAGACCAAGTCCCACCCTACTTATACAACCATTACCAGACGGAAAGATCAAGAGTGGACCAACAACTTTCAAATGTCATAATCAACTTCCAGACCATAAAGACCAACAGCCAGCTACTGAAAGCTGTTGTAGTTAACACAAACATCTCCCACTGCCACAGTCACCCAATAGACCTGTCATGGAGACCACCCTACAGCTTATCAAGGTACCACCCTACGCCTTAACATACTAGTGATGACTTAAAAGGATTGCAAACTGGATGGGCTATCATGCCAGGTAAAAAAACAGTGCTGTAAAATACCAAATAGCTTACAAGAAACAACCTCCTAAAAACATCTATTGTCTATGAAAAACTGAAGTTTGTTTTTAAGTCAATGATTGGCCTTACCAAATGATACAACACCTTCTTTATATTATTCGGCAAAGAAAACCGGTGCTATGCCCTAAAAAATCCACCAGTGCTATTGTGATGATGAAAATAGGCATTTTTAGGAAACACCCACTGAAAGAGATACTTCACTCCACAGAACATGACCTTAACAACATTCCTAAGTGAGGCTGGACTAACAGAATCAGAGTAAGTGCAGATAATACCCATAGTCCACCGTGTAGTGTTATATTGTCATATTGGTCATAAATTGTGCCCCCCTAAAAATTCTAATCCCAACTACTTTTAATTGTCATTGTTTGTACTCAACGACCATTCTACCTCATAATCTATTTGTATAAAATATCACAGAATCTTCCCTTTATAAACAACTTACCACATCACTTGTTCCATCTAATTCAATTATAAACTAATCCATAACTTGTCTTCAATATTTCTACCTCACTTTAAAAAATACTCATTGCCCCTTTTTATTCTAAAACCTAAATTGCCCCAATTTTACTTATACTATATTATCAAACTGATTGTAAACCTTTTATTGACCATATTTTATTCCAAATTTTTTAATCCTAGAATTTTCAACTACAACTTTTATATCATCCTATCTACCGATCTTAACTAGCATATTATAACCAAGTCATTGCGCCATTTTTATTTTTTATCAATTCCCTTTTGTTTTTATTATTATTTTGCTACCTTAATTTGTATCCTGTCCAATTTAAATCTAATTAACTCTAATCTTGTAAACAACTTACATAAGCCATCATTGCAATTACAATTGAGATCTTGTTCCTCATTATATTAGAAGATAATCACAGATTTTACTCTAGCTCATTCTAGCTTCAATACATAGTCAATACCAAATTCACTATACTAGACCATAGTGCAATTACATTGAGAAGACTGGCGCTAATTTGTAAGTTTGTATTTTTATATTATTAGACAAAGTTGTTGTACAATAGCTCTTTCTAGCTACCTCATACACTAGTCAATACCGAAATTTCACTATATTAGAACATAGAGCAAATACGTATGAGAGACTGGTGCTCTAACTTTTTAATTTGGTATTTTTTAATTTGTATTTTTATATTAATTAGATTAATTCAAGTTGTAACCAAAGCTCATTCTACCTTCAAGGCATAGTCAATATCCAAACCTCTATATTAGTACCACATGCAATTACTATTGAGAGAATGTGCCTATCTTTAATTTGACTTTTATATTATTAGATTAACCTGTTTACTTTAGCTCACCTAGCTCAAAACAGAGACACCACAAAAGTCATTATTAGACCTTAGTGCAAATACAAGTGAGAGTCATGATCTATTTTTAATTTGTTATTTTTATATTAACAAGTTTATAACCTAGTTGTCCTTTAGTTCATCCAGCACAACACACAGACAACATCAACTTCAATTATGTTAGTAGTGACTATACCCTACAAGACCAATAAAATCTCTAGCTATATACTTGTCCAAACTTCCAACCACTACAGAATACAGTAGTAGAGACTCAACACACAACGACTGATATAAATACCCTAATATTAAAC
Source organism: Cherax quadricarinatus (assembly GCF_026875155.1). NCBI lineage: Eukaryota > Metazoa > Arthropoda > Malacostraca > Decapoda > Parastacidae > Cherax > Cherax quadricarinatus. The sequence continues at coordinate 24,924,027 of NC_069455.1, read as the reverse complement.
ATAGAAGATGATTGATCACAAAACCGTTTGACCCTGATCTAAACCTCCATAATCTGACACCCCAATCGCATAACCTATTGGGAAAGTAACTGCCTTTATTACACAGCATCACAAGCCACACTACCCTAACCAATATGGCTAAAAAGTCTATCAGTACTAAACTACAACAACAGGTCCTTATGCAAAACACTATGATGACCTCCTAGCCCATCCCTTGAAATCACTATAGACACCCTTCTCCTGCATTATTCTACTGTACCCTGGCTTAAGCAGGACACAATATATATCTACCCTATACCATGATACACAGCAATTCACAACTGCAGAACAAACCAGTTGGGGTGGTATTGCAATCTATTAACTCTAACCAATTAGGTCTTGTCTTATCACCACTTGCTTTAGTGATGAATATGGGGAATAACATTTTTGCTAGTTTTACTGTAAAAAACCTAAGATGCCTATAACAACTGTGCCATTTTACCGATACCTCACACAAACATCCCAAATTTCCAGTGGAGAAATAAAGTCACTAATAACAAACAGCAAATGAATAGCACCACCCTTGCTCTTAGCTGGAGACTTCAACATCAACCTGGCTTACTAGATGTATCAGCCTGTAACTGATTTGCATCAACATATGAACAACACACTTCTCATACCAACAATAACTAAACAACCCAGGCTCACTGAGACAAGTGCAACCATAATAGACCACATAAATGGACCAATATTAATATGCCCCCCTTAAATCATGTGATAATCACAGATAGCACTACAGACCACTACCCTAACCTTCCTCCTGACAAACAGTAGTAAACCACCACTTGAATACTCCATGACGAGGCCTCATTAAGAAGTTCATCGCTGACCTAGAACTGTTGATGGCCTACAGAATTCTCCAAGGCCAATGGTAATGATGACCTGGGACAGACATTCTTTCCTAACAAATTACGTAGACTATACAACAAACATTGTCCTATAAAAACAAAACAGATCACAAACAACCGGCTTGTTGCCCATGGCTAACCAGCACCATCTGAAATCCGTGACAAGAAAACCACCAATATGAAAAGCAATATAGACAGGGCTGAATACACAACACAAGATATTCTTAACACTATTCATCAGCCTCTTACCAAAGTAATAAAAAAAGCAAACAACTATACACCTTCCAGTAGATTCACAGACACTAGAGAGAATATAAAAAAAAACCTGGAAAACACTCTCCTTTTCAGATTCTAGGTAACCCCACAAACTGAGAAAAACCAAGAAAAATTGTCCTAAACTAAAACCTAATGAAACAACACCACTACATCCCACTGACACAGCTAACACTAGATAATCGACTTCTTCCAAACATAGGAACTAATTCTCCCAAAAAAATCCCACATACCAATGCCCCATGCTAGGGACTACCTAGAATGGAACTTTTCTCCTAATTCCTCTATCTTGCACAAACTGAGCCCACTGAATCATTGAGATCATAAAGTCACTTAAAAATAACTCGGGGAATCTGTCTCATGTCCCCCACCATTACTGTACAAGCGAGCGGTTCCCATGTCCTTTTCCGCCATGCTATTTTCATTACTTTTAACAAGTCAATAGAGACTATATATTAGCACCTTCCAGAAAATACTCAAGATGGCGAAGGTTACACCAATACATAAAGGTGGTGACCCTACAGACTTAAACAACTATAGGCCAAATCTAAGCTAACTTGCTATCCAAAATCTTTGAGAAACTTGGTGCAGCAGGAGACTGTATTCCATTTATAACGCTCAAAACAATACTCAACCCCTGCCAGTTTTGGGATCAGTGAAAAATAAAAGCCACTAATGATTGCAACATAAAAATGCTAGATTCTGCTTTTACAACAGTCACTGGAAAATAAGGAATATCCACTAGGAATTTTTTATGCCAAAGAAAAAAGCTTTTGACACATGTAAACCACGGAAATGCCTGACTTCACAAACTTGACCACTACGATATACGGTATAAGAGGCCATGCGCTTGCATATTTCAAATCTACATTACCTAATAGTATCAGTACTTCACCATTAAAGACACACATCGAGCAACACGGCCACTCTTGATACTGGATTCCGCAGGGAAGTGTCCGTGGCCTGCTCTTCCTCATATACATCAATGACCTACCAAACGTATCCGAAACACCTAAACCCATCTCTTGCTGATGACTCACTTATGTCATCCTCTCACCCTAACTTGCACCCTTAACACCTTGTGAATGAGGAGCTGATTAAAAATATCGAACTTGGATGACACTCAACGAACTTACGCTAACACTGACAAAACTTACTATATTATGTTTTGGTAGGCAAGCAAGGAATGCACAAATTAACATAAGATTGACAACACCTAATTACCATAAATAAGGGGGGAAAATTCTTAGGCTTATACCTTGACAATTAACCCAGAATTTCAGCACCCATATCCAGCATATTAATATCCAAAAAAGTACCAAAACCGGTTGGGATCCTCTCCAAGACACGATACTAACGTGCCGCAAAATGCCCATCTCAACACTATACCCTCACTTATTTATCCGTTTTTATACCTCCCCTATTGCTATTGTGCTTGGGGATCAACGCAGCAACACACCTAAAGCCAATAATAATCTCCCAACAAAAAGCCTGCACTAAGAATAATCACTAAATCTCATCCCTGGCAGCAACAACCCCCGCCACACTTCAAAGATCTAAACTTACTCCACCAGTTCATACATCCACACTTACTACTGTGCAATCTATAGCTACAGGGCCTTAAAGCCCTAATCTCAACCTTGACCTAAAACGCTTTCTTGCATAGTTTGTGACAGAACCCACAGCATAACCACCTAGAAACAAACTTCTCTACTACATTCCCCGTGTCCCCCCGACTAAACCATTTACAAGAAATTCAAGTGTATTCAAAGTCCCTAAAAATCTGAAAACCCTACCTGAAACTCTAGAACTGCAGACAACATTCATCACATTCAAAACTAAACCATTAGATAACATCTGATCTCCCTGATACACCCCGTCAACTAACTTCACGAATACCACCTGGTGGTTCACACTTACAACTCGCTCACTGTCATTGACCAAAACATAAATTATTAATCCATCTTAATATAATGAATCCTGTGAAACTCCAATACTGAAACTATTTACTGTGCCAAAACATAAGCATTCACAATGCTAAACCTCACAAATATTTAATTAGTCACTTACCATAATACCCAACCTTACTCATTAATTTGTAATTATTTCCATTTGAAGAATAACTAAGTATGCCCGCAATGCCTAGCCAGCTAAGCGTTCTAGGGGGTACACTCTGTAATCGTCATTTTTACTACATGTTTAAACCAAACAATAACCAAATTTCCTGTAAACTCAGCATTGTAATTCCCTATAGATAAAGAAACTTTGAATTTGAATTTGAATTTGAAATCTTATTGCCAAAGATCAATCCGGGAGACAAATATGGCGTACAAGATATGACTTTATGTGTAGCATTGAAAACGGAGAGAGCACGAATTTTCGTCAAACTGCTATCAGCAACGTTAGTCACCGATGTTTCTGACGTGAGTCCCTTAAATCGTCACACCAGCTGTCATGTAAGAATGATAGGATGTCTCACGGCATTATACGTGGATCAAGTTTCGCAACGTTCCCTTTTGGAGGCGTACGAGGTGATATAAGCGAAAGTTTTTTTTAGAAGTATGGACGTGCATTATGCAACATGGTACGTGGCGGCATGAGCCTATGCTGTTTTCCAGAGGTTCTTTCAAACCTCAAAATGATCTTTGAGAGCACCCAATACCGTGTCCTATGAGTATCTACAGAGATTCAGGACGCAGTAATTGATAATGTAACCCAGAACAACGACTATGTGCAGCCTAATGTGGTGATGTATGATCACATAGCGGCGACCTGAGACAAGGCGAAGACATGTTTCCCTGGACCTGTGGTGTACGTTGCAGTCCCCTTGCTTCGAAGAGGTGGGCAGGTGAGGAAACAAACAGTCGATGGATGGCGTGGTGTTTTGTGGAGCGAGATAGTGGATCAGGCACACAACTTGGGCGGTGATTTGAGTCCCGCCCCAAGCTGCCTGATCAGGTGTCGTCACCTTGATAAGGAGGAGCAGCATTACAGGAGAAGGTTCTTGAGATTGAGAGGAATTGGTGGAGTTGTTTGAAGACTTTGTCCACCGCCAGAGAGGGACTACATGCTGAGCGTGGTGTCATCGGAGAATCGTCCGCTTCGAGAAAGTCTGGAGACCTGAATACTTTGGGACGATTATGGGGTTTGGAGTCGTCCATTGAAAAATCATTACACCATACTCAGGGTAGAGGCGGATTTAATCGAGAGCATCTGAACCAAGACATGTTAACATGACAGTCACGAGAAAGAGGGCGGCTACATCAGAGTCTAATGACTCCTTTACGCTGCCTGCACAAAGGCCTGGGGAAACAACTGAGGTGAAGTGTGAAGGTTAGTGTGTAGTGGTGGTGAGCCATGATAAGGAGGCCACCGGAAGAAGGGGTAGGGAAAGGGAGCACTCTTAGGTGTCAGACTTAAATTCAAGCGTCTGGAGTTGTATAGAGTGATGAGATGATAAGCAGGGGTGAAACCTTTAATGGCCCTTAGGTGTATGTCTGTAAATGTTAAGGGTTTAATGTAGCGTATGAAGAGGATTGGTTCGTAATTTTCTGAATAAATCTAGAGGTGATGATTTGTGTTCCTGCAGGACCCAATTTTTAAAAGAGGTAGGTGTTGGCAGGTGGCAGGATTTCCGAGTAGTTACCCTGCCCTAACATCCTTCTTTCCATCCTTCTTCCTTACTCACCTTTTTCCCATACCCATCCCTTCTTTCCTTACACATCCTTCTTCCTACCCATTCCTTCTTCTACCCATCCTTCTTCCTTACCCCATCCTTCCTTCCTTACCCATCCTTCTTCCTTACCATCCTTCTTCCTTTACCATCCTTCTTCCTTACCCATCCTTCTTCTTTACCATCCTTCTTCCTTACCCTTTGGGCCATGCAAAGAGTAACGTAACCTTTATTCGGTGCCTGTACAGCAACCTCATTCACATGCTACTCCATCCCCCAACCACGAAACCAGTTACTGAGGGTTGACGATGGGCCGCCACCCGTTTCAGTAAGAGTTCCTAAATGGAGAATCGAGGGTTGAAGAACACACTTGTTGGATGTAAAATATATATTGTCAGAACTATGATGATTATGTGGACCCAGCCTCTGCCTGTCTTCGCCTGTAGGTCTACGCCGACTGAGGGAAGGCAGAGGTACGAGCCACACATGGTGCATCCCGTGAACTTCACACAAAGTCCACAGGCCTACAAGGGATCTCCTATCTAAAGCACATGATTGATACTAATATGCAATCTATATAACACAGGGATCAGCACCAATGCTGACCGCTAGCGGTCATGTTACGTATGTCCGTCTCGACATACACTACTATCTATAGGCCCTTGAAACAGTCAGCGGTTCTGGCTTGATCTATTACATACCAATTCAGGTATAACTTAGAACTATGATGGTATCATAAATGGATATAACAACATGAGTTTTACGTAATAAGTTACAAACAATAAGATCAAATCATTGTACAAAAGGATGAATTGATCGATCGATCTGTATTCAAGCACTCTACGGAATTCTGATGAATAATAAATATATATATATATATAGTGAAATGTAACAGCAAAGTCAAACTGGTGCACTCAGACTATTACTGTCAAATCTCAGTATACGGAGGAACGTGAACACGAAAATTTCTGACAACTATCAGCTCATGACAAAACACAACCAGTTGATAATTTCATTCCATGCTCGACATCAAATTATACAGCTGTTTACACTTAAACCCAATTCTGCAGGTAAGGCTTACGTATCAGATGGTTACATCTCTGGGAGGGATCGAATCCTCTGCAATGGCTAACAACATGCCTTGACTGAGACAAGTCTGAACGAGGTATCTCACCACAGATACAGCTACAATCACTATGACTGTGGAATTACTAATTCCGTCTGCTAGGAGTACTCAACTCTCGACGTAGTATCCGATACAGTAATTCCTGGCTCATTACAAAGTACTAATGGGTCTGGTGACTTCACAGTAAAAATATAGACTTCCTTGAGCAGGAATCGAGTCACAAACGCAGAACACAAGGGATCCGGTTCTTTCTTACTGGAGGAATGAAACAAACTCGGTGGATGGGAAGACTCCCCTCGGGTTGAAAAAATTAACGCTTGTTAACCACGCAAATATGACAAGGAAACGAAAACTACTATCTCAACTGCAAGCACAGGAGAAAATAAATGAACACGGCACAATGCTGATATTCACTCTGAGTCGCACACAGAGACACGAGGTATCACTATAAAGAAACTACACTTCTACAAACGTTAGCAACACGTGAAAGTTACTCGAGAAATAACTTCTTACAATGCACTGATTACTGTCAACTAGATGGTATCACCATCTGGAAACATTAGGGAACAACAACAGACACTCTAGTGAGAACCCTAGCTTAACAGAACTCTTTCTGCAGACAGCATGTCAACATCCAACAAGAGATGGCATTACTAGTTTCACGTAAGCGTTTTCTGACCAGGCAATCTCTGTGGAGAAACTACTACTCGAACTACAGTCAATTGCAGGATAGGCTGTGCACTCAAGGCAGTCTAGTGTCACCGGACCCTTGAGGCAACGGAACACTATCCCTGCAAGTCTGAAGATGGTAGGTGAACAACAGATGGGAGTGACCCAAAGTTTAACTAGGCCTGACCGCTTGGCTACGTTAAATAAGTATACAAGCGATCTATAGGAACTTACCCCTAAAAAGGAGCATGATAATTTGGGACGATGGTGGTTTGGATCTCCATTGAATCTTTAAAACCCCATACTCGGGTAAGGGGCGGAGGTTCATCGAGGGGGCATCTGACCAAGACATGTTAACAGACTGTCACGAAAAAGGGGGGCTACATCAGATCTGATGACTCCTTTACCCTGCAAAAAGGGCCCGGGGAAAAAACTGGGGGAATGTGAAGGTATGGGTAGGTGGGGGTACCATGATAAGGCACCGGAAAAAGGGGGGGAGGAAAGGAGCACTCTGAAGGGGTCAGACTTAAATTCAAGCTCTGGATTGAAAAGAGTGATGAGAGGAACAGGGTAAACTTTAATAGCCTTTGTATGTCTGAAAAAGTTAAGGGGTTATTAGGGGTATGAAGAGAATTTTTTTCGAATTTTTTCTGATAAATCTAGAGTGGATTTTTTCCCTGCGGGACACAATTTTAAAGAGGAGGTTTTGGGAGGGGGCAGTTTTCGATATTACCCTGCCATCCCCCCCATCTAAAAGGTGGTGGGGAATTTTAAAAAGGGGAGACACCCTTTTTTTTGCAGAAAAGCGGGGGAGGAGGGGGGGGGGGGTGTTCATGTGGATGGTGGGGGAGGGGAAAGCTGTTTTTTTTGGAGTGTATATGCACCGCTGAAATTAACATAAAATAAAGAATATTTTGTGTGTGAGGATCTTGTGTTTTTTTTAAATCACTGCCAAGGTGGCGATATTTGGGGGGACTGGAATAGTGAAATCATTTAATTTTTTTTTTAAATTTTTATTATGCACCCCATACCCATCCTGTGGGGGTAGTCAAAAGATTACAAGGTAAAATTGGCCCGGGGAGGGGGCCTAAAATTTTGAAAGCTGAGCAATTTACATGGGTAAGAATTCACAATTTAAAAAAAGGTAATAAACTCACAATTTAAAAAGGGTAATAACTCCAGGTGGGTTATCACAATCATGACAAGTTCAAAAGGGATTTACAGAACAGAGTACACAATGGTCCCGGCTGGGCCCCAAAATTTTGATGGCTGAACTAGGTACAAGGAAAAGAACTCACAAGTTACAAAGGAAAATACGTAAAATGGGTTTCTTACGTTTATACCTGGCGCAATCATGAACAAATTTTAGATAAGAGCAATTCACCTTCCACACCCGGGCACAACTGTATGATTTTTTGGTGCAAAGTTTATTTCTGATCCTCTCTCTCTCACACACACACCACACACACAACAAATTCTACACACACACACAAAACCACACACACACACAACACACACACACAACACACACACACAAACCATACACACACACCACACACACTCTATACACAAAACCCCCATACACACACACACACAACACCACTCATCACACACCCCCCAACACCACCCAACCCCACCCCCCATCCCACACACCCCCCCCCCCCCCCCCAAACCCCCCCCCCCACACCCCCCCCACACCACACCACACCCCAAAAAACACCCACACAACCCCACAAACACACAAACACACCACACACACACACACACACCACACACACACACACACACACACACACACACACACGCACATATGTGGGAATGCTTTTTTTACAGCTAGCAAATCAGGGGATTTCTCCAAATGGCTTAATAACCACTGGGGGGATAAAAACTTTTTTCCTTTTCTTGAAAATTCGGTGATTGTTTCTAAATCATTAATTTTACACACTCCATACAAATGACCAAGGGGTACAATAATCCATCGGCAAAGTTTTCATTTCGTTTTGGGCTACATCTGGTGGGGGATTTAACCCCAAAGTTTTTAACCCAGCCGAGCCGGCGGTATACATCCCAAAATCCTTATTTTTTTGATGCCACCATAGACAAGTGGCTCCTCCTGCATTAAATGTAAGAGGCTCACTGGGGTCAAACTCCCCGAGCCTTTAATCCCTAAAAAACAGCTGAAGTTCTTTTCGGGGGGATTATTTTTCTCAAACTACTACCTGACAACCAAATTTTAAACACTCCCTCTTTGAAAGCAACACTTAGCCAATTTATCAGTTCTATCAGCATCTGAAGACCAAAGTGAGATGAATCCACAGCATGTGCACTCTGACTCCCCCTGTCCACAATCCTACCCTCCCCGGTGGCTTCTGACACACATGCCCCAATTTATGCTTAATGAGTTGAGAGCATTTATGGGTGACAAGAATCATTACAATTAAACTGTCAATCTTTTATACAAGATGCATTTCTGCAAGGAGTAGGAAACATTCGCGAAAGGGGAGAGGCCCCAAATTATTGTGCGTCTCCAAATTTAGGTGGGATGTGGACCCAAAA
>NC_069455.1:24860174-24914343 GCF_026875155.1 Cherax quadricarinatus | reverse complement strand
TACCCATTGCTCCCGGCTTTTTAGTGCCTTACGACACGATGGCTTTACGGAGGAAAGATTTTTTCCCTTCCCCTGGACAATAAGAAATTTAAAGAAGAACAAGAGCTATGTAGAAAAAGGAGAAAAACCTAGATATATGTAATTATAATGCTTTGTGCGTGTCTGTGAAGTGTGACCAAAGTGTAAGTTGGAGTAGCAAGATATCCCTGTTATCTAGCGTGTTTATGAGACAGAAAAAGACACCAGCAATCCTACCATCATGAAAACAGTTACAGGTTTCTGTTTCACAGTCATCTGGCAGGACGGTAGTACTTCCCTGGGTGGTTGCTGTCTACCAACCTAACCATAGATGGCAACACTCAACACGCCTTTCTTTACATCAGAACAGCTGTGTTTTCCGGCTAATGGGTGAGTATGGGAGATTCCTCTCCAATTTTCTGTAGTAATTACATGTTATCTAGACTTGTACTGTGACAAATTAACTGAAGTGTTGTTGATAGACATTGATATTGATTTTCAGAATATAATTGATGATTTTGCCAATATGAAATACAGAAAAAAGTTTATTTAAGAAGTGCCTGTGAATATAAACAATTCTTTACTTTCTTGAGTTTATATGATTTGATAGTCTTATGCATGATGCAATGATAACAATAATGGTCAGTGATTTATAAAGGGAATAATAGTGCTGTAGTGGTTATGCTGAATATAATAGGTACATGATGTCACTACTTTAATAGCCTAATCTAGTAATACTATGCTGTCTTGAGTTTATTCTCTTTAAAATGCATGATTTAACAAGATAGTTATAATGGCTGTTGGTAAATGGTTTTGGTTGTCTTGATGTACTTTCCCTATTAAATTTAATCTAAATAGCCAGAATGTATTTAATTAGACCTTAAACAGGCTCACACCGAGCCCCCCCCCCCCCAAACTGGAAGGGGTCGCTTCGCTTACCCGTAACTCAAAGGGGCCCCGCCAATCTGAATAGCTTAGGGCCTGGAGACTTCTTAATCTGGCCCTGCTAATACTGCAAAAGCTGTAAAGTGACTGCAGAAAATGGACTGAAGTATGAAGATCTACACATTCACACATCATACACATCACTTCATCGTCTCCCTGCGATCCCTGTCGGGACGGCATATTCCACGATGCACTTCTCATACCGAGTGAAGATCAAACCAGCAAGCGGGACAGTCAATGACTCGTCCAAACTAGCACTTGCAGCTGCCACCAGTGGCATTCTGCAAGTCAAGTGTAATGCGAGTCTGTCACTCAATGAGGCTTTCGTTGTCGTCTGTACTGACGACATCGAGGCTGAGAAACTCATCACTACCCACGGTACCACCACTCTTCACAAGCGAGAATTTCGTCATGACTTCCCCAGCTTTGAGGGCCAAGAGAACTTTGTTCCTCAAGTGACTGGATAAGCTCATCACTACCCAGACTACTGAAAAAAAATCTAAACTTCCATTGAAGACCAGAACCCTTGGGCCACGGTGGAACATATTACTAAAATACCCAATGCTTCCTCCATGCAAAAGGTCACCTTCACTGACGTCAATATGGTAGCTAGAACTTTCACTGAGGGTCTGGCTATTTGTTATTTCCACATCAATCCAACCTACATTGAAGCAGAGAGATTCAAGCACATTCCACAGTGCTATAACTGTTAATCCTAGTTGCACACTACTAAGGACTGCCCCACCAAGGACAAGAAGTTCTGCTCAACCTGCGGCAACAAAGGACACCTAAATGCCTCAACTGCAAGAATGACCACCATACCCTTGCTACCAAATGCCCAACCAGACGAGAAGTACTTTAAGAAACAACGAGAATAGCAAAAGAAAATCACTGCTCAACCTCCAACATATGCTGTTATTACGAAACTCCAGCAGATTACCTGGAGTTTACCTGGAGAGAGTTCCGGGGGTCAACGCCCCGCGGCCCGGTCTGTGACCAGGCCTCCTGGTGGATCAGAGCCTGATCAACCAGGCTGTTGCTGCTGGCTGCACGCAAACCAACGTACGAGCCATAGCCCGGCTGATCCGGAACTGACTTTAGGTGCTTGTCCAGTGCCAGCTTGAAGACTGCCAGGGGTCTGTTGGTAATCCCCCTTATGTGTGCTGGGAGGCAGTTGAACAGTCTCGGGCCCCTGACACTTATTGTATGGTCTCTTAGCGTGCTAGTGACACCCCTGCTTTTCATTGGGGGGATGGTGCATCGTCTGTCAAGTCTTTTGCTTTCGTAGTGAGTGATTTTCGTGTGCAAGTTCGGTACTAGTCCCTCTAGGATTTTCCAGGTGTATATAATCATGTATCTCTCCCTCCTGCGTTCCAGGGAATACAGGTTTAGGAACCTCAAGCGCTCCCAATAATTGAGGTGTTTTATCTCCGTTATGCGCGCCGTGAAAGTTCTCTGTACATTTTCTAGGTCGGCAATTTCACCTGCCTTGAAAGGTGCTGTTAGTGTGCAGCAATATTCCAGCCAAGATTCTCATGACCACTCAAACTGCTTCCTCCGCCAGTGCTACATCGCCACCACTTCCTGCTGGCGACTCCACTAAAATTCTTTACTGCATTATGTACTCCCATGTACACAATGTAGCTGCACCTGGATCATTCAGTACCACCATCAATGAACTCTTTAAACTCAACAACATGCCCATCTTTACATTCCCTGAATCTCCACCATCGTCTGACATCATGAGGTACAATATACGAGGTTCTGACCGGAACTTAGGTAGGATGGGAAAGGATGAAGAATGGGTAAGGACGGAAATATGGGAAAGGGTTGGGAGGGTAGAGGGGAGGTAGGGTTTTAAAGGTAAGTGGCGTAACCTCTGTGGCGTAATTTAAACAAGTGTGTGTGTGTGCATGTTGTGTTATTCATGAATACATTAGATTCATAAGATATGTATACTTCCTGCCCGTCAGTTGTACACAGTTATACCAGCTGTATACCAGCATGCCACTGAGTTGGTAGGATGCATTCTATTTGCAATCGCCTTTTTTTTGCGCAAGAGGTCGGTTGTAAGGCTGCCGCTGCAGGTGGTAGTTGCAGGGCGTTCGATGGAGATCGGTTGCTAACCCGGAGTTGGTTGGCTAAGCAGTTTCTGAGACGGTGTCCTGCCGTAGGATGTTTGCAGATGTTACAAGGTTAGTTGTAAGGTGTAGATTGATAGAAGTAGGTCTTCCTAAATTGGGGTGCATTTATCCTTGTTGTTGGATGTAGAGTGGTTCTGGTGGTATCCATTCTTCTGTTTCTTCGGGGAGGTCACTCAGGATCCTTGGTCGTGGGAAGTTCTCCTTGTGAATGAAGCGTCGGACTCTTTGTTGGAGGGTCATTCGTTGGGATCTGTGAGGAGGTGTGTTGATGATGTAGTCGGTGGTGTTCAATGGCTGGGGTGAGTTCTCTCTGTCAGGTACATAGAGTTCATGCATATCATATAGTTGTCTCTTCTTTAGTTTGTCTAGCCTGACATTAATTGCAGCGATTTCCTGTTTAATGTGCAAGACTTCCATCCTGATTCTGTTTACCTGGAGTTTACCTGGAGAGAGTTTCGGGGGTCAATGCCCCCGCGGCCCGGTCTGTGACCAGGCCTCCTGGTGGATCAGCGCCTGATCAACCAGGCTGTTGCTGCTGGCTGCACGCAAACCAACGTACGAGCCACAGCCCGGCTGATCAGGAACTGACTTTAGGTGCTTGTCCAGTGCCAGCTTGAATACTGCCAGGGGTCTGTTGGTAATCCCCCTTATGTGTGCCGGGGGGAAGTTGAACAGTCTCGGGCCCCTGAAAATTTTTTTTTGGTTCTTAAACGTGCTAGGGGAACCCCCCTTGCTTTTCTTTTGGGGGGATGGTCCTTTCGTCTCCCAAAGGGTTTTTTGGCTTTCTTTAGGGGGAGTGATTTTCGTGTGCAATTTTCGGTACTTCCCCCCTAGGTTTTTCCCGGGGTGAAAAAAAATCTTTGAAACTTCCCCCCTGCGTTTCCGGGGAAATTACAGGTTAAAAACCCTAAAAGCGCCCCCAGAAAATTGAGGGTTTTACCCCCGTTAGCCCCCCGGTTAAAAAGTTCCCCTAACTTTTTTTTAGGGGGGCAATTTTCCCAACCTCCCTTAAAAAGGGGGCTGTTAGAGGGGCAGCAATATTCCACCCTAGTTTTAAACAAGGGGACCTAAAAGAGTGTCATAAAGGGGTTTGGGCCCCCCTAGTTTTAAAGGGTTCTCTTTTTCCATCCGGGCTTTTTTGCAGATGCGATTGATAAAAAGTTATGGCCCCTTGAAGGTGAGTTTCCTCCGAATAATCATTTCCCGGGTCTTTGACGTTGGGGGTTTCGCCATTTTGTGGCCAAATTTGTTTTGTACTTTTGATGAAAAAATTTAAATTTTTCCTAATGTTTTCCCATTCGAGTAATTAAATTTTTCTCATCGTTAAACTTTTATTTTTTTCTGAAACCCCACTGAAAATTTGGGGGGATGTCCCCCGGGGACCCTTTTGCTTTTGGTCTGAAATGGAAGCACTGTAAATGCAGTTTCGGGTGTCTTCTCAAAGGAATACAGGGTTTGCTGGGGTGACACCCCTTGCCCTATGTGGGGATATGAGGATAAAGCGGAGGGCTCTTTTCCCGGGAAACTCCCCTAAAAGGCTGTAGCATGTTGGATTTAGTGTTAGGGCTTTGGGTTTAAAAAGGGGGAAACCCAGCAGAGGCCCGGGATAATCAACTTAAAACGGGTGATTCTTGATGGGGGAGGGGGGGGGGGGGGGGAGGGGAAATTGGGGGAGGGGGGGGGGTTTAGGGGCTTTTTTTAAAAATTGGAATAGTTGACTGGGGGCGGGCTTTTGCTAGGTTCACTTTTTTGGTGATGGGGGATGTGGAGTGAAGAAAACCTCTCGAAAACAAAAACCGGGGTCTTGTTTGGTTTTCTGATAGCAAAACGGGGAAACCTCTGATGGAAAAAACCCCCTTTGCCCTTCATGGTTGAGCGAAACAGCCGTTTGGTGCTGATAGGATTTTGGGGTTAGTCGTGTTTTCTCCATTTTTTCCCCCAATTTAGCAAGCAGTTCGTAGTTCCTTGTTCATTTTCTCTATTGCTCTCCTGTGCTTGTTTGCACCAGATACTGGGGTGGATGAAACTACATTGATAACATCGTCTGCAGATTGAGTGATGGTATCATTGAATTCGGGTTGTGGGAAGTCGTTTGCATATATATTGAAGAATATGGGGCTGACGCATGAGCCCTGTGGCACTCCAGCTGTCAATGTAAAGGGTGCTGCTACCTTACCATGGAAAGTGGGAATGAAGAAGTTGTATATGAGCCCGAGAAAGGCCCAGTTGTAGTCTGGGAGGTCTGCAAGTTTGAATATGAGTCCAGCATGCCACAGGCTGTTGAAGGCTTTGTGTACATCCCTAGTTGCAATTAGGGCCAGGTTCCCGTGCTTCCTCCGGCTGTCCACCTCATCATAGATGATATTTATAGCATGTTGTGTTCTGCGGCAGGATCTAAAGCCGAAATGCTTTTCGTTGCAGAGGTGGTTGAATTCCATGTAGTAATTCAGTCTGTTGGAGATGAATTTTTCGAATACTTTGCCCGTGACTTCGAGTAGGGAGATAGGCCTGTAGTTTTGCTGTTATGCCTGAGGGGCCAGGTGCCATATTTCTCATTTGGCAAATGACCTGGGTCATCTCCCTGAGGGTAATTGGTCTAGTGAGAGGGTGTTCGTTTTCAAGAGATGTGTCAATTAGTGATATTGGGTGGAAGTCTTCCAGGTTTACGTCCCGCCATTGGTTGACCCACTGGTGGTAAGATAAGATAAGATAAGATTTCGTTCGGATTTTTAACCCCGGAGGGTTAGCCACCCAGGATAACCCAAGAAAGTCAGTGCGTCATCGAGGACTGTCTAACTTATTTCCATTGGGGTCCTTAATCTTGTCCCCCAGGATGCGACCCACACCAGTCGACTAACATCCAGGTACCTATTTGCTGCTAGGTGAACAGGACAACAGGTGTAAGGAAATGTGTCGAAATGTTTCCACCCGCCGGGAATCGAACCCGGGCCCTCCGTGTGTGAAGCGGGAGCTTCAGCCACCAGGCCACCAGGTTATTGTTAAATCTTCTACTGTCATTGTGTGAGAGAATGTTCTCTCATACTTCCCCCATCAGCTTAGCTTGGTCTTGTGGGTCCTCGAGTAGGGTAGTCACTTCCTCACCATCTACGCTGGTGAAGTGTGTAAAGTGTTGTGTGGGAGTGTGTTTAGCACCCAGAAGTCTACGGATCTTCTCCAGAACTGTTCAGGGCGGCGCTTATACTGGTTAGCTTGACGCACAAGATATTTCCCTATTTCTCTTTTGTGCTGGGTGATTAGGATGATTAAGTCTCTCCTCATCCTCTATAGTACATCCTGGGTAGGCTGCCCTGTGTGGAAGTGTCTACTACACTCAGTTTGGTAGTTATTCATGCTGTCCTTAATTCCCCTGGTTCGTTTGTACTGTTGGTAGCTCTTGGAAGTTGTTAGTTCGCAGCATGCTTATGTGGCCTCAGTGATTCTATCGTGGAGGGAGTGGATTGCCCACTATTGCAGTGGAGGGTTGGTTCTCAAGAGAAATTGTATGGTCATTTCCTAGGTAGTCCCTGTAGGGGTCAAATCCTAGTGTTTTAAGGTTCGGTTTGGGGTTGGTGGGTGTTTGGAAGGGTACAGATTGAAGCTTAATTATGACGAGAATGTGGTCTGAACCGACGTTACCGCCTTGGAAGACTCTGCAGTGGAACAGGTCACATTCCCTGTTGGTAAGTACTACGTCCAGTATCCCTGGGTGGGGGCCCAGGAATGATTTAAAGAATGGGCCTTTGGAACGTTAAGTTTCATGCTGCCATTATGTTGAATAGTCGTTTCCCCTTGTGGTCACCTTTGGTTGGGTGGCGCCACAGTTGAAGAGGGCGGGGTGATGGGCGTTGAAATCCCCTGCTAAGACAGCAGGGACATTTCTACTGAGTTACCGGTGTATGGGAATGGACTCTACGTACGATTGTCTGAGAAGAAAGTAACCTGTTCCCACTATAAGCCGTCCATATGAGGTCGACAGTTCTATTGCTAAGATGTTGTCCTCATCGACACGGAAGTTTTGGAATTCATGTCCCTGCTTCATTAGGATGACCACGCCACTGAAGGGCTCTCTGGGTTTCTCGAGTGTTGAGCAGCTCAGTATATTGGTCAGGTCTGGCTGCTGTTTCATTTAAAAGGATAATGTCCAGATTGTGGTTGCACAGTTCTATTTCAAGGAGGTAGCGGTTGTTGAAGAAGTGGTGGATGTTGATTTGCAAAATTGTGATCCCATTATTTCGTGTGTTTTGAACTGGTGCTGCATACAGGGAATGGGTTTCTGAGGTTATAGGTGCTTAATGTGTGTGTGTGTGCACACTTTGCTGGATACAGTAGGGGGAGGGGAGCTGCAGTCCTGAGTGAATTGCAGAGAGAAGAGTGGGTGGTTTTCATCATCAATACTGCTGGTATTAGTAACATTAACTGACTAATCAGACTCGTCTTTTGACCCGTCAAGTGCCTCGTTCCCTAGGTGTACTGGATCATCAGTCCTGTCCCCATCGGTGATGAGAGACATTGGAGTCTCTACGTGGAAGTGTGGGAGGGGGAGCTGGACTGGATGCTCAGTAGGTGCCCCCTCGGAGCAGCAGTGGAACCTGAATGGTCGTTTAGGACAGCCTCATTGGCGGCGGATTGTGCAACAGCGTTTGGTGCAAGTGCAGGGGTCATGATTTCCCTACTCCGGGTTGATTGGTTGAGAGTGGGTGCTTGGGGAGAGGACACATACATGAGCGCACTAAATCAAAGATGATCATGGCTGAGGTCCCATTTGCTACAAACAATTCATTGAGGAGGGTGCAGCAGAGCTGGTCATCGCCCACTGCCAAGTCTTTGGCCAACATGAAAGAAGCAGTGCCCTTCTTTACCCCTTCTTGTGATGGCCCCTGGAGAGATAGGGTAGTAGGGTGGATCTTGGGCTTCGTGAGAGCCGGGAATGGGATGGGGGGTATGGGGGTCCAGACATTGTTGTTTAAAGAGGTGGCAATAGGAGCACTGCCAGAGCTTGGTAGTTTGGGAAAGGATTCGTGTAACATTAAGTCCACTGCATAGCCCTTGTGGCTTAGCGCTTCCTTTTTATTATAATAATAATCCGTAGCTCCACCACCACCATCCCCTCCTTCCACCACTCAGATGACCCAATCAGAGACCGACGAGACGCCACTCAATCCCACCAATGAGAGACAACCATCACTTTCCTCCACCACCACTGCAATGGACCAGTCAGCGACCTCGCTTGTACCACCTCACCTACAACCAACCAAGGGAGCAAAAACACTACAACATCGTTTTGAAACTCTCGCTGCCTTGGACCAGTCAGATGTCTGGTTCTACACCACTGACCAATACAAGGACGAAATGTTTGACCGAGAACTTCACCAGCGAATCCAGGATGGGACTGTTAAGTTCATCTGCGACTCCAAGTATGTCTACACCACCGAACAAATACTTCACCACATCAGCCAGCATTTCACAGACACCACCCCGTCTGAAGTTGACTACCTGTCAAAGAAGAAGTTCAGATCTCTTCAAAACGGTTCAGTCAAATAGTAAGCTTCCCACCGACCAACCACTGTGAAGCTGAGTTCCCCAGCACTTTGCTGTTGGCTAAAGCTGAGGTGTGGCTCTAATCGGACTTGTAATGGCTGCTTTATCGGCCCTTCCTGACTGTCTGCTGCTGGCAGCCCCATCAAGGCTCTTGTCCTCGCATCGTCAGCTGCTCACCACTGGCATGCCCCTCAAGATACTCATAAGAACATAAGAAAGAACACTGCAACAGGCCTACTGGCCCATGCGAGGCAGGTTCAAGTCCCCACCAGCCCAAGCCAATGCCCCAACCTAGTCAGGTCAGGTCACATTCACACATGGAAGGAGCACGGTATCTGACCTAGTAGCACAAGCTAGTCAGGTCCAACTCACACCCACCCACACCCACTCATGCATTTATGTAACCTATTTTTAAAACTACATAACGTTGTAGTTTCTATGACGGTACTCGGGAGTTTGTTCCAATCATCCACAACTCTATTACCAAACCAGTGCTTTCCTATATCCTTCCTGAATCTGAATTTTTCCAATTTAAAACCATTCTTGCGAGTCCTGTCTAGGCTAGATATTTTTAGAACGCTATTTCCATCTTTATTTATTCCTGTTTTGCATTTATACACCTCAATCATATCATCCATAATTCTACTCCTTTCTAAAAAGTGTAAATTCAGGGCGCTCACGACTGATGTTCCTGTACCACAGTGAGCACAAGAGCACCTGACCTGTCTTATGAACCTGAGTGCTCCTTATCTCTCCCCAGTGGGACTTGTATGACCTTAGGGACCTTCATTCCAAGGGACCTTCATATCCCTTAGGATTTTTAATCCTTTTTATACCTGCATTCCCCTTCAAGGAGGAGCCTACATTGGCCAGTAGGCCTACTACAGTACTTCTCTATTCTTGTCTATTTGGGTGTAAAATCTGACTAAGAGGGATTTAGATTTTGCTGCTGATACCGTTAGTTTATTGTGCACTCCATATCCATCCTGTGGAGGGTAGCGCAAGAATATATAAGAACATAAGAACATAAGAAAGAAGGAACACTGCAGCAGGCCTACTGGCCCATGCGAGGCAGATCCAAGTCTCCTACCGGCTTAAGCCAATGCCCCAACCTAGTCAGGGCAGGTCACATTCACTTAAGGAAGGAACACAACAATTGACCTAGTAGCACAAACTAATCAGGTCCAACTCACACCCACTCATGTATTTATCTAACCTATTTTTAAAACTACACAACGTTTTAGCCTGAATAACTGTACTCGGGAGTTTGTTGCACTCATCCACAACTCTATTATCAAACCAGTGCTTTCCTATATCCTTCCTGAATCTGAATTTTTTCAACTTAAAACCATTGCTACGAGTCCTGTCTAGGCTAGATATTTTCAGCACGTTATTTCCATCTTTATTTATTCCTGTCTTCCATTTATACACCTCAATCATATCCCCCCCTAATTCTACGCCTTTCTAGAGAGTGCAGATTCAGGGACCTCAGTCTATCATCATCCTTTGTATGTTTTCCAGAGCATTTATATCCATTCTGTAATACGGTGACCAAACTGTGCAGCATAATCTAAATGAGGTCTAACCAAAGATATATAAAGTTGAAGAACAACCTGAGGACTCCTATTATTTATGCTTCTTGATATGAAGCCAAGGATTCTATTAGCTTTATTGCGAACACTTATGCACTGTTGTCTTGGTTTCAGATTACTGCTAACCAGGACTCCTAAATCTTTTTCGCAATCTGTAATATTAAGATCGACATTATTTAGTGTATATGTGGCATGGTTATTTTCCTGTCCAACATTTAGAACTTTGCATTTGTCTATATTAAACTGTATCTGCCACTTCTCCGACCACTGCATCAGTCTATTCAAATCTTCCTGGAGTGCTCTAATGTCCTCGTCAGAATGAATTCGACGGCCTATTTTGGTGTTATCGGCAAACTTGCTTATGTCGCTCTTTATGCCCTCATCAATGTCGTTTATGTAGATTGTGAACAACAGGGGGCCCAACACTGACCCCTGTGGAGCACCGCTCGTGATGCTTCCCCACTCTGATTTCTCCCCATTTATGCAAACTCTCTGCTGCCTATTTGTCAACCATGCCTCTATCCAGGAAAAAATTTCTCCTCCTATTCCATGTGCCTTAATTTTCCTCAATAGTCTCTGATGTGGGACCCTGTCAAAGGCCTTACTGAAGTCGATATACACAATATCATATTCATTACCATGATCTACCTCCTCAAATACCCTAGTGAAAAAAGTTAATAAATTCATAAGACAGGAACACCCCTTTGTAAAACCATGCTGAGATTCGTTGATTAATTTGTGCTTTTCAAGGTGGTTATGAACTGCCTCGACAATTATTGATTCCATAAATTTTCCCACTATGGAGGTTAAGCTTATCGGTCTATAGTTCGAAGCTAAGGACCTGTCACCTGCTTTGAAAATAGGAATCACATTTGCCATTTTCCACTTACCTGGCACCATGCCAGTCTGTAGTGATATATTGAAACGATTAGCCAGAGGTTTGCTAAGCTCCTCTTTACATTCCTTTAGAACCCTTGCACACAGTTCATCAGGGCCTGGGGATTTGTTAGGTTTTAATTTATCAATTTGCCTAAGAACCATGTCACTTGTGACCCTAATCGCGCATAGATTATCATCATCCTGTTCTACATAATTTATTATTTCTGGAATTTCGCTAGTATCTTCCTGAGTAAAAACTGAGAGGAAGTATGTGTTAAAAATTCTACACATTTCCTTATCACTGTCAGTGAGCTGACCCGAGGAACTTTTGAGTGGGCCTATCTTGTCCCTGATCTTACTTCTGTATACCTGAAAGAATCCTTTTGGGTTAGTCTTCGATTGTCTTGCAACTTTAACCTCACAATCTCTTTTTGCTTTTCTTATTCCCTTTTTATTTCTCTGTTTAACTGAATATATTGATTTCTTAATTGCACCTCTCCTCTTTTGATTTGCCTATATATGCCTCTCTTTTGACCAATGAGATGTTTTAATCTATTGTTCATCCATTTAGGATCATTTTTGCTTGATCTGATTTCCTTATTTGGAACATAAGTTGTCTGAGCAGCTAGAACTATGCCCTGGAAAACGTCATATCAGCAATCATCACCACCTACCTGACCCATAGTCAGGTCATTCCAGTTCAGCCCACCCAAGTAATTTTTCAGTCCTATGAAATCAGCCAAGTGGAAGTCAGGGACAGAGACTTGATTGCCATTATTAGGGAAATTCCATGATATATTAAAACTGAGTGATTTGTGATCACTTTCCCCGAGCTCATCATTAACCTCAAGATAATTAATTAGCGTTTCCCTGCTGGCAAGAACCAAGTCAAGCAGGTTATTTCCTCTAGTTGGCTCTGTCACAAACTACTTTAAAAAACAATCCTGAATCGTATCAAGAAAGTCACTTGATTCTAAATTTCCTGTTAAATTGCTCCAGTCAATCTGTCTACAGTTGAAATCTCCCATTATCACAACATTTTCGTATGTAGATGCCTTACGAATTTCATCCCATAGAAGTTTACTGCACTCCCTATCAAGATTTGGGGCCCTGTAAATCACACCCAAAATTAGTTTTTAACGGCCCTTGAGAAGCTGTAACCAAATAGATTCAGTGGCTGACGCTTCTAATTTTATATCTTGTCTAACACAACACTTTAAATTGTCTCTGATATACATCACTACTTCACCACCTTTTCTGTTGACTCTGTCGGTGTGGAATAATTTATAGCCTTGTATGTGACATTCAGAAGGCATCTCTCTATCTTTCAGATTGAGCCAGGTCTCTGTTATAACAATGATATCTATGTTTCCTGCACTTGCAATTAATCTTAGCTCATCTATCTTATTTCTTAAACTCCTGTTATTAGTATAATAGACCTTAAGGGAGCTAGTCCCTTGCTGCCATCTGCTGTCTCCCTTTGTTTGCTGACATTATCTATTGTCTTTATTTATAACTTCATGATGAATGTCTTTTATACATTTACTGTTTTCAACCCTAGTGTTGCAACCTGACTGTTTCCCACACACACCCATATCTCTATCTTCTATCATTTTAAAACCCTAGGCATTTCAGCAATGGCCCTCTCGATTGAGTTTGCAAGAGCTACCACCCCTGCCCCAGAAAGATGTACCCTATCCCATGCATACATATCATGTTTGCCACAAAAGTTGTCCCAATTGTCAATGAATGGGATTGCAAGTTCCTTGCAGTATCTGTCTAGTCAGCAATTTACACCAATTGCCCTAGACAACCATTCATTTCCCACTCCCCTTCTAGGCAAGATGCTACATATAATTGGGACCCCTCCCTTAGACTTAATTAAATCTATAGCTGACCTGTACTTATCTAGCAGGTCTTCTCTCCTCTTCCCAATATCATTTCCACCAGCACTGAGACAGATAATAGGCTTGTTCCCATTACCTGACATGCTATTATCCAACCTGTCGACTATGTCACTAACACCAGCTCCTGGGAAGCACACTCTATCTCTTACCTTCTTATTCCTATTACAGAAGGCACGGTCCATATATCTTACCTGTAAGTCACCAACCACAAGTATGAGCTTACCTCCATTTGCAGGAGAAGTAGTACCTTTACCTTCACTGGCCACTGAAGTACACTCATCCTGAAGAACAGAGAAGCGATTTCTTACCTTCAAATCTTCTCTCTTAACTTTCCTTATCTTGATGCTCTTCCCATTACTGGGAACCACTTGCCACTTGTAGTAGGTGTTGGACTGCACCTCACCTCTGGTAGCTGTTGCTACCTCCCCACCTACAGCTTCCTAGCAGCGAGAGACAGACTGCACCTCGCTGCTGGTAGCCTCATTCCCCTCCACCATATCAGCCATCTCACACTCGCTCCCAACCCCATTGAG
Organism: Cherax quadricarinatus; assembly: GCF_026875155.1. NCBI lineage: Eukaryota > Metazoa > Arthropoda > Malacostraca > Decapoda > Parastacidae > Cherax > Cherax quadricarinatus. The sequence goes on along the minus strand of NC_069455.1, from coordinate 24,900,787 downwards.
GTGAACCTTCAGCCTCCTAATTTCCTCTTGGAGAAGCAAGACTTCCTCCTTCAACTCTCCATCCTCAATTTTCAAAACACTGCAAAAGCAAGCCATGGCTTTGTAACTGTCCACACTAATCCCCAAAGCAGCTCAGGGCCTGTGACCTCACGTGACAACTGACCACTGACCACACTGACCACTCCCATTCCTGGGAGCCAAGGCCTGGTCGCCATCTGGAGAAGACCCTGGCCGGCAGTACCGGCGAACCTCCAACAACAACAACAGTATGAAGATCAACTTCAACTTCAACTTACGACCAGAGCTTTGGTAAGAAGGGTAAGGAAGAAGGATGGGTAAGGATAGAAATATGGGAAAAGGGTGAGAGGGGGAACGAGGTAGGATATAAAAGGAAAGTGGCCCAACCACTTTGGTGCAATTTAAAAAGTGTGTTTACCTGGAGTTTACCTGGAGAGAGTTCCGGGGGTCAACGCCCCCGCGGCCCGGTCTGTGACCAGGCCTCCTGGTGGATCAGAGCCTGATCAACCAGGCTGTTGCTGCTGGCTGCACGCAAACCAACGTACGAGCCACAGCCCGGCTGATCAGGAACTGACTTTAGGTGCTTGTCCAGTGCCAGCTTGAAGACTGCCAGGGGTCTGTTGGTAATCCCCCTTATGTGTGCTGGGAGGCAGTTGAACAGTCTCGGGCCCCTGACACTTATTGTATGGTCTCTTAACGTGCTAGTGACACCCCTGCTTTTCATTGGGGGGATGGTGCATCGTCTGCCAAGTCTTTTGCTTTCGTAGTGAGTGATTTTCGTGTGCAAGTTCGGTACTAGTCCCTCTAGGATTTTCCAGGTGTATATAATCACGTATCTCTCCCTCCTGCGTTCCAGGGAATACAGGTTTAGGAACCTCAGCGCTCCCAGTAATTGAGGTGTTTTATCTCCGTTATGCGCGCCGTGGAAAGTTCTCTGTACATTTTCTAGGTCGGCAATTTCACCTGCCTTGAAAGGTGCTGTTAGTGTGCAGCAATATTCCAGCCTAGATAGAACAAGTGACCTGAAAAGTGTCATCATGGGCTTGGCCTCCCTAGTTTTGAAGGTTCTCATTATCCATCCTGTCATTTTTCTAGCAGATGCGATTGATACAATGTTATGGTCCTTGAAGGTGAGATCCTCCGACATGATCACTCCCAGGTCTTTGACGTTGGTGTTTCGCTCTATTTTGTGGCCACAATTTGTTTTGTACTCTGATGAAGATTTAATTTCCTCATGTTTACCATATCTGAGTAATTGAAATTTCTCATCGTTGAACTTCATATTGCTTTCTGCAGCCCAATGAAAGATTTGGTTGATGTCCACCTGGAGCCTTGCAGTGTCTGCAATGGAAGACACTGTCATGCAGATTCGGGTGTCATCTGCAAAGGAAGACACGGTGCTGTACCTGACATCCTTGTCTATGTCGGATATGAGGATGAGGAACAAGATGGGAGCGAGTACTGTGCCTTGTGGAACAGAGCTTTTCACCGTAGCTGCCTCGGACTTTACTCTGTTGACGACTACTCTCTGTGTTCTGTTAGTGAGGAAATTATTGATCCATCGACCGACTTTTCCTGTTATTCCTTTAGCACGCATTTTGTGCGCTATTACGCCATGGTCACACTTGTCGAAGGCTTTTGCAAAGTCTGTATATATTACATCTGCATTCTTTTTGTCTTCTAGTTGCATTTTAGGACCTTGTCGTAGTGATCCAATAGTTGAGACAGACAGAGAGCGACCTGTTCTAAACCCATGTTGCCCTGGGTTGTGTAACTGATGGGTTTCTAGATGGATGGTGATCTTGCATTCTTAGGACCCTTTCAAAGATTTTTATGATATGGGATGTTAGTGCTATTGTCTGTAGTTCTTTGTTGTTGCTTTACTGCCCCCTTTGTGGAGTGGGGCTATGTCCGTTGTTTTTAGTAAACTGAGGGACGACCCCCGTGTCCATGCTCCCTCTCCATAGGATGGAAAAGGCTCGTGATAGGGGCTTCTTGCAGTTCTTGATGAACACAGAGTTCCATGAGTCTGGCCCTGGGGCAGAGTGCATGGGCATGTCATTTATCGCCTGTTCGAAGTCATTTGCGTCAGGATAACATCGGATAGGCTTGTGTTAATCAAATTTTGTGGCTCTCTCATAAAAAATCATTTTGATCTTCGACTCTCAGTCTGGTTAGCGGCTTGCTAAAAACTGAGTCATATTGGGACTTGAGTAGCTCACTCATTTCCTTGCTGTCATCTGTGTAGGACCCATTTTGTTTAAGTAGGGGCCCAATACTGGACGTTGTTCTCGATTTGATTTGGCATAGGAGAAGAAATACTTTGGGTTTCTTTCGATTTCATTTATGGCTTTTAGTTCTTCCCGCGATTCCTGACTCCTAAAGGATTCTTTTAGCTTAAGTTCGATGCTTGCTATTTCTCTGACCAGTGTCTCCCTACGCATTTCAGATATATTGACCTCTTTTAGCCGCTCTGTTATTATTTTCCGTCCCCTGTAAAGGGAGCGCCTGTCTCTTTCTATTTTACATCTACTCCCCTTTTTCTTAGAGGAATAAGCCTTGTGCATACATCGAGTGCACCGAGTTAATCTGTTCTAGGCATAAGTTGGGGTCTGTGTTGCTTAGTATATCTTCCCAGCTTATATCGGTTAGGACTTGGTTTACTTGGCCCCACTTTATGTTTTTTTTTATTAAATTTAAATTTTGGGTGAATGCTCCCCGGGGACTATCTCATTATGTGGGTTTGGGGGCTCCACGCATACATGCTGAACCTAAATTATGTTGTGATTGAGAAATTTGTTTTTGTATGGTGCTTTTTCTTATAGATCTCATTGTTTGAAGATGGGGTTAGTGTTTTCTCCATCTAGTGGGCTCTATTTTTGCTGTTTTAAAATTGTTTTTTGTGCAGAGTTTAAAAGCTCGTGGAGTGGAGTTTTCATCAGAGTGCCTCCTGGTTTTATTACTGCAAAAATTTTTTTATTGCTATATTCCTCCTTTTTAGGTCCCTTTAATTTGAAACCCCCCAGGAGCAAGATGTTGGGTCAGGAGCGGGAAGTTTTTTCCAGACAGTGGCAATTTTAACACTGTTCTGAATTTGGGATTTGCTCCGGGGTTTTGTAGATACCACAATGACTAGGTTTTGGTTCCGCCTTTACTGCTAAAACTTCCACACATCTTTTGAGGATTAAGCAGTTTGGCAACAAGTGACTCTGCAATGTACAGCCAACCCCCCCCCCCCTTTTGCCTGTTCACTCTTCACTCTGTATAGGTTGTCCCGGGGATATATTTCGTTGCCCAAAGTGCTCCTTTATGGGGGGTCTCAGGAAAGCCGGAACATTCCTTTGCTCTGAAAAGCATCCACGGATAAAAAGGTATTTTGTTTTGTTGCGGGCTTTAGACCCTGTTTTTGCAAAAAAAGAATGTTATCGGACTGGGGGTATTGTTGGTACTGGGGGGGGATTTTTTTTCCGGATTAATATCTGTACTGTTTTTTTTTGGGGTGGAGGCCCTCGATGTGGTTCCACTCCAGGAATGACTAGATTTGGTGACGATTTCTGCCATTTCCTCCCTTTTTTTCCCTTTCCCGCAAAATAAAAACCTCTCCCCCCTTGAGTGGCTGTGGACCCCGGTTTTCCCTGGCCCGGATGTTTTGTTTTTTTTGTCCCCTTTGATGGGTTTCCCGGCAATTTAAGTTATAGCACAGCTTTCCTTACTGAAGAGGGACACAGTTCGGTGAAAAAATTTCAGGGAAAGGGAAATTTGCATTTCCTGTTGTCATATGGGCATGGCATTTTTCTGGGTGGGCAAGTTCAGTCCCTTTGTTTTTCCAGATTTCCCTGCCAGCAGATACCCAATGCAAGTATTGCACAGGGTTGGTTCCGTTTTCCTTGGTTTCTGGACTGTATTCCCGTTGGGCATGTTTCCCTTCTTTCTTCTATCATCCCCGCACAACAATGGAGCTCCCACCAGTTTTTTTTTGGTAATATATCCTCACTATTGCTAGTGGAGTCCTCTTGTTTGCTTTTTCCCTGCGGTATTTCTAGTTTGAAAATTGGTTTTATTTTATTTTGACTACACTTGTTTCCCTACTATGGCTCCTGTCCCTATGAGGTCATTTTTATGTATTCCTTCCTGGTATAATTCCCGACTACCTGGACAAAATTTTCCAGCTTCACCATTACTGTCTCCCAGGAGAGCATCTCCAGCTTCACCATTACTGTCTCCCAGGACAGCACCTCCAGCTTCACCATTACTGGTCTCCCAGGACAGCACCTCCAGCTTCACCATTACTGTCTCCCAGGACGCACCTCCAGCTTCACCATTACTGTCTCCCAGGACAGCATATCAGCCCCACATTTACTGACTACCAGGACTTCATCTCCAGCCTTACAGTTTCTGACTACATGGCCAGTAATCAAGGGCAGTACCATTCAGCCCAGACTTTTTATGTTCCATCTTTTTGTAGAAAGCTTCCAGGTTTTCTATGAAAGCAGCTTTGATGTTGTCCTCTTTTAAATCCTTGTATTTTAGTCCACAGATTTATCTCTTTTGGGCATACCCAAAAACTTTTCCCCCTGTTTTAATACTGCTTGTAGCTAGTTCTTGGATATCTGCACAAGGGGAGTGACACCCAATTTCCACAAAAATGACAATTATCCATGTGGAAGCCCGTTTGTTTGACGACCAAGTCTACACACGCTTCATAATGATTTGAAAGGTTTTATTTACTGCATTCTACTAGCAACCTCTTGAATATTCTATTAATAACCTCCTTAAATGAAGCTCTAGCTATTTGTATTTTTTGTTTCTAACTGTTTTTGTATATTGGACAGCTTTCCGTTCACGTTCCTGATATATATTTAATGTTTGTGTTTATAAGGGCGCCTACAACCCCATCCATTTACAGTCTGCTTTATTGTCCAACGAAACAGTTTGAAACCAGTCAAGGGTTCGGTCCAGTCAAGGGTTCGGACCAGCAAGGGTTGGACCAGTCAAGGGGTTTTGGACCAGTCAAGGGTTCGGACCATCGATCTGACTGATCAGTGGGTCGCTTATTTAAAACATACTGGTCGGTGATTTGGGCTAACACATGAAGGATCTACTGGAAATTATCTACCCGAGTAATATGTGATTTGATTGATACAAAAGTATAACTTGCGTGTTGGAAGAACCGGTGACTGGGGCAGCTCCTACTATGACGAACGTCGACCTCAACCCTTGTTATCAATCGCTGTATCTAGCTTTTCTATTTTTTTTTTTTTTTTCGTCTCCACCACAATAAATGCTATATTATCACTATAGTTGACTGGTGGAAATTTTGGAGGAAGGACGCTTTTTCTGTAGTAATAATTGCTTCTCAAAGTGTATATTGCGCCCGCTGGTAACTACAGGTTATATGAAATTCACAGTATACGTCTGGTATTTCAAGAAAAAAGAAACTAATGAAAGTCACTCCACTCCACTAAGTACCATTATAATATGGTTAGTTGCTATACAAACACTGTATTCTGCTATTCACTGGTATCACTAGATTTTTATGCGAGTACACTAGCAGGCCAGGAAGATTATTAAAACAGCTGACCTGTGGTAAGTTTCTGGCGACTTCTGGCCCCCTGCCTCTATAGGCTTATCACTTCATTTACAAATTCACTGTTTTCAAATGACACTTTAGCCTTTTATCATCAAATCTAGGGGGCCACTGTAGTATAACTATACACTATGTATACTCAATGTTATCAGGGAGACTTTCTTTCCTCTGACATGAAAAGTTCAATTATTATTATTTTTTTCACACGGGACACAGGCCTATGATTCCCCTCTGGCAGTAAACTCTGCTAGGTAGTGCACACTAATTCTCCTTTTTTGACTCAGTATATAATGTTTTCCGCCCAAGATTGGTTCCAGGCGCTAGAGGGATGTATCGTATAGGATTGATGACACAAATTAGAGTTCTAGCACGTAAGAGCGACCGTGAAAACACAGAAAACCCGGAGCTGACACGCTGACACGCTGACACGCTGACACTGGCCGATTCCCACACCTCTTCTTCGTAATAACAGAAAATTATTGTAAGGGGTATAACACTTACCCATCAGAGTCACACAGATATAACAGATATATAGGTGCATGACTGAGTCGTTAATAGATATACAAGTTCTAGATGAATGGTTCAGAGATCCGACACATTAATTAATAAATTAGACACATGTGCAACTCTTGGGTATCTTTAATGAGGAAACGTTTCGCCACACAGTGGCTTCATCAGTCCATACAAAGGAGAATCATCTACAATACTGTCTAACACAGCAACTTCTTGGGATTTTAATCCTTGGGAATTCTTCACTTGCCTAGCCCTTGGGAACGACCTACTTCCACATTGGGCAGATGTGATACCACCTACGACTGCTGCACCTCTCCATCTGCCTACAGTATATAAGCCACTTCTCCGCACATATGCTGTATTCTTTTCAAGACTGATCGACTGATCACATCGACTCAAGGCTGAAGGATTGATTACCTCAAACTCCTCCTGTTCTTCACGATTCTCCTTTCTATGGACTGATGAAGCCACTGTTTACCTGGAGTTTACCTGGAGAGAGTTCCGGGGGTCAACGCCCCCGCGGCCCGGTCTGAGACCAGGCCTCCTGGTGGATCAGAGCCTGATCAACCAGGCTGTTGCTGCTGGCTGCACGCAAACCAACATACGAGCCACAGCCCGGCTGATCCGGAACTGACTTTAGGTGCTTGTCCAGTGCCAGCTTGAAGACTGCCAGGGGTCTGTTGGTAATCCCCCTTATGTGTGCTGGGAGGCAGTTGAACAGTCTCGGGCCCCTGACACTTATTGTATGGTCTCTTAACGTGCTAGTGACCCCTGCTTTTCATTGGGGGGATGGTGCATCGTCTGCCAAGTCTTTTGCTTTCGTAATGAGTGATTTTCGTGTGCAAGTTCGGTACTAGTCCCTCTAGGATTTTCCAGGTGTATATAATCATGTATCTCTCCCTCCTGCGTTCCAGGGAATACAGGTTTAGGAACCTCAAGCGCTCCCAGTAATTGAGGTGTTTTATCTCCGTTATGCGCGCCGTGAAAGTTCTCTGTACATTTTCTAGGTCGGCAATTTCACCTGCCTTGAAAGGTTCTGTTAGTGTGCAGCAATATTCCAGCCTAGATAGAACAAGTGACCTGAAGAGTGTCATCATGTGTGGTGAAACGTTTCCTCATTAAAGATACCCAAGAGTTGCACATGTGTCTAATTTATCAGATATACAAGTTGCAATTGCGTTTTTTTCGATTGCATAACGAAGATTTCAACGACAAGGCAAGGCGATAATTATATAGACAATTCATGTAAAATCACTGGACATATTGGCTTCTTTCAAGGTGGTGTCCCGCCATAGCAAATATAGTGAATTTACAATAGTAGATGTGAAAGTAGAAAAGTTATATAAGATATCTCCATAATTAGGGGCGATAATATACTTAGTAAACATAGAAGGGTTGTGGTGTTACCCAATCATCTTCATCTGCAGGGAGGTTGCTCAAGATCATTGGTCGTTGGTAATCGTCTTTATGAACGAAACGACGCAGCCTCTGTGGAAGAGTCATTCTTTGGTTCCTGTAAGGAGGAGTATTAATGATATAGTCGGTAGTATTTTCAACTTGGAGAGGATGTTCTCTATCTGGTATGTAGAGTTCTTGCATTGCATAGAGTTGTCTCTTCTTCAGCATATCAAGGAGTACGTTTAGGGGAGCAATATCCTGTTGGATGTGTAAATCTGCAAATCTGATTCTGCCTCTCCTCCTGGTACCCGTAATAAAGCGGAGAGCTCTATTCTGGACCCGTTGCAACGGTAACATGTTGGTCTTTGTTATTAACGACATTGGGACACATGGGTATTCGAGTATAGGTCTTATCATTATTTTATACAGATGTTTTTGACGTGTGAAGGGGCTTGATTATATCGATAGAGACTGCTAAGACAGGCTTTGGCTATGTTGATCTTTTTCCTGACTTGAGATGCGGAGCAGTGTGTCTATTTTATATCCCAAGATCTTGTTAGGGTTTCTAATTGCTACAGGTGCACCTCTGATGGAGATGCCCCCCCCCCTTATCTTCGATGGTTGACGCAAAACATCCTATCATACTAATAAGGACTTTGTCAGGGTTGGTCGTAATTCTCAATTTCTTTTCCCAATTAGATGTTCGACGAAGTTCAATATTCATTTTTTCTATGAAGCTTTCATACTTATAGTTTCCTGTTACAGGAGTTGACGAGACGACATGGATAACATCATCTGCAAATTGCGTTATAATTGTATCATTGAACTCCGGTTGAGGAAGATCATTCATATAAATATTGAATAGTACTGGAACCTTGTGGGACACCAGCTGTCGGTATAAATGGCTCTGTCGACCTGCCGTGAAAGGTAGGAATGATTTTTCTTTGAGTTAAGAAGTTATATATAAATCTGAGAAAGGTCCAGTTATGGTCACGTAGGTCAACAAGTTTATATATAAGATCATCATGCCATAAGCTGTCAAAAGCTTTGTGAACATCCCTGGTGGCAATTAGGGCAAGATTGCCCTGATGTTTCAGGCTCGCTACAGTATCAAAAATAATATTTATCGCATGATGGGTACCTCTATGAGTTCTAAAGCTGAACTGTTTTTCAAAAAAGAGGTGATTAAACTTAACATAATAGTTCAATGTATTAGAAATTATCTTCTCAAGAACTTTGCCAGTGACTTCAAGTAACGATATAGGTCTATAGTTGCCAGGTTGGTGGATGTCCTTATGGGGTATCGTAAGAGAGATCATCCTCGCAGTCTTAAAAACAACTGGAAAATGTTCGGAGGCCAAGATGGCATTAAAGATATTGACCAAAGACTGTTTACAGTTTCTGGGTAGGAACTTTATTTGTTTCATTGTTATCCCAGAGAGACCAGGGTCTCTATTTCGCATTCTTCCAATAACCTTGACTCATCTCAAGTAGTGTAATAGGTCTAGTAAGAGGGTGGGCATCTTCAAGAGTTGATGTATGGATGGAAGGTAGTGGTCAGAGATCATCCAAGTTCTCATCTCTCCAGTCATTGACCAACTGATAATGGTTATTATTAAATCGACAACTGTTATTGTGGGATAGAATTTTCTCCCATACATCACCCATCAAATTAGCTTGGTCCTGTGGAACATCGAGTTTAATCTCAACTTCCTCATCATCATCATCAGTGAAGGTATGAATTAGGTAACTAGGAGCCTTGTGCTTTGCCCCTAAAAGTTGCCGAATTTTGCTCCAAATTTTTTTAAGTTTACGTTTATACTGGTTAGCTTGGAGAACTAGAAATTTCCATAAGTCACGTTTGTGATGACTAATAATGGTAATTAATTCCTGCCTCAATCAATACAATGTAGCCACTGGTGGTTGTCGCGTTTGAAGATGTCTTCGACATTCTGTTTGATAATTTCTCACACAGTCTCTAATTTCCCTAGTAGGTTTATATTGTTGGTAGATCTTCGTGGAAGCTAATTGGTAAGTTGCATTAGTAGCATCAAGTATTCGGTTGTGAAGGGACCTGATCGCATTGTCAACTGCAGTGGAAGGTAAATTTTCCAACGAAACAATTTCATCGTCGCCCTAGGATTTGACCCCCTGAAGGGGTCAAATCCTATGGTGTTAAGATAGGGTTTAGGAGGTACAGGTATTCTAAATGGAGAAGCTTGTAGCTGTATTATAACAGGGATATGGTCAGATCCTACGTTCCCACCAGGAGAGATACGACAATGGAAGAGGTCACAGTCTCTGTTTGTCAGTACAATATCTGGTGTCCCCGGATGAGGACCAATATACGATTTAAAGAATGGGCCTTGAAATGACAGATTTCTGGCTGTCATGATATTAAATAGTTGTTTTCCTTTCAAGTCGCCCAGCGTATTACCAACTCCACAGTTAAAGAGGGCAGGGTGATGAACGTTACAATTTCCCGCCAGAATTGTAGGAATATTTCTGCTTAATATCCTATGTAGGGGAATGGACTCTATATATGGTTGTCTCGGAGGAAAATATCCAGTTCCTGTCAATAGTTGGCCGTGAGACGTCGTCAGTGCTATTGCAATAATGTTATCTTCGTCAACGTGAATATTTCGAAACGCATAGCCTAATCTAGCTAAGATGGCCACGCCACTATGGAGTCTTTTCGATTTCTCCACAGTAGAGTAACCACGTAATTTGATATGTTGATCAACTCCCGCAGCTGTCTCATTCAAGAGGATAACATCAGGATAACATCAACTTCAAGGAGGTAACGGTTATTAAAAAAATGTTGAACATTAAGTTGGAAAATTGTAATCCCCTTTACTTCTTGCACTTCGCGCGTTTTCTGCAGACAGATTGTGAACGTCTGTAACATCACAATTCGAATACACACTCTCTCTACTAGACTCGTCATGGGGAAGAGGGTAATTCTGAGTAATTACTTGTGTACTGACAATGTCACCATCCTCACTAGAGTTGGTAACATTAACAGAGGCATTAGAGACGTCATCTGATAACTAAGGTGTGATATTTCCAGTTACTGGAAGCAGAGACACATGAGTGTCAAAGGGAGACCGTGGAGGCTCCAAGGGAAAATTTGGTAGACCAGTTGAAGTATCCTTGGAAAGTTCCTGTTCTTGTTCAACAGGATCAACTGCAATAGCGGAAGAATAAGCACCAATCTCTGGGGCATGGTTAGGGTCAGGAATTGACTCCTCGTGCTGAGGGGAGTTGACAACCTGTATGTGAGGCGGGTGAGACCTGAACAAGGGATGAATTAGGCGTATTTGAGAGGTAGAGTAGGGCACATGCTTTCTATCTTGAGGGGGCTGGGCCATAATAAACTTAACATTATCTAGGATTGTAATGGGACTGATCCCATTAGCCATTAACAAATCACTGAAAACATTAGAGCAGAGTTGAATATCACCACCTGCTATGTCCTTGGCCAACATGTACATAAGTTGAGCTCTCGTCATATCCCCGACTGAGGACCCCTGAGACGTGGGGAGTGAGGATGAACTTTGTGGCTGTGTTTGTTGTAGGTGAGGATTAGATTGGGGCACTCCAGGAGGGGCAGAAGTCCAAACATTGGAACTGGTGGAAGAGACTTGAGTAGTCCCACTAGATCCAGGGAGAGCTGGAACGGTATCCTGGGACATTGTTGGAGGTGCCTGGGAAGGGGTCTTCGAAGAATTGGATAGTTTCTTGGTTTCTAAAATTTTCTGTATTACCTTTTTCCTCTCAGGACAGATAGGAGAAACAGCATGGTGTTTTCCATTGCAAAGGACACACTTGGGTTTAGTTTTGTTATGGCAATCTCGAAAAGAATGCTCACCAGAGCATATGCTGCAAATCAGTGATTGGCTACTGCATTTGTTGGTGGTATGGCCAAATGCATAACATTTGAAACATTGTGTAACACTGACAAACCGTTCAAGAGAGATTTGGTCAGGTGTACATCTGGTGCCAAAACATTTGAAACCATTTTGACATACTAGTTTGGCTGCTTCAGGTGTCTCAAGTTACCTGGTTGCTGCCAGGTTTAGAGAATTTATATGCTTGGACAGCCTTGAATTCAGAATTCTGCCGATTAAATTCTGCAATAAGTTCCTCCACAGAGCTGTCTCTCATGAAGCTGTTAATTCTCGCTACAAAGACAGTTCGTGAGGCTTGATAGCTATCAGGTGCAATGGGGACAATACCTAAAGTCTTCAATTTCTCAAAAACTTCATGCTTAAGCAGTTGGAGTAACTCTTCTTCAGAAGAGAGGAGAAGTACTGCCCCAGCGTGGGTTTGAAAAACATCCACTGGAGCAACAGTTGAATATGAACAAATACATTCGAGAATTTCCTTCTTAGACTTTTGATTGTCATCAACACATATTCGTACTCGTATTCGTTTCATGATGTCCAGGAAGGTACAGCTGACACAGAAGTTGCTTTAACAAAAAAGACTTTCCTTAGTGGTAACCCTAAATATCCTATTTCAGCTGACTTATCAAGGTCAGCCCCTAAGATAGCCTACCCTCGAGTGGTGAGGGGGACACAGGGCTCAAGGTAAAGATCGGCCGGATTTTAAAAAACCACACGGGCTCCCGGATGGTCAAAATGCCTTGTGTTAACTCGCCGAAGCGAAGTTGCCGAAAAAGAAGAAGATAGGAAAGTCAGAAGGATAGCAATGTAAGTAGTGTGTTAGTGTGTGGGCCAGTGTAGTTGTTTGGGTGAGGGGAGGAAGGGGAAGGATGGGGGGATGGGGAAGAGAGGGGTGAACAAGCAAGCAAGTCACCACCTTACCCTCTTGATGGGATGGGGCTCGAGGTGACTGCCAGCAAGTTTCCTCTCAGCTCTGGTCGAGAACAACTCAGGATAACTCAAGAAAAATCTCGAGTAACAGTGTTCAGAGTTGCTCTGATCGACAATTACTCAGGATAACCCAAGAAAAAACTCGAGGCATAGTGCTCAGAGCAGGAACGAAGACGTCTTCTCTCCACGGCGGCTGCACGACGACCTGAATGTGAATCTGTGAATGTGTGAATCTATGAAGATCCGCTCATGTTGATGTTCTGATATAAGTTGTTCCAACATGTTTTCACTACAATTTTTGTTTAGCAGAAATGTAGTGTATAATTTTTTTTTTTTTTTGTGTCTGATTATTTTTCTAGCGTTGGTATTTATTGTAATATTTATTGTGAATAGTAATAAGGTGTAGTGAAATGAGTTGTGCTCCTGTTGAGAAATTTGTAGAGTTATGAGAACATAAGAAAGAATACTGCAGTAGGCCTGTTGGCCCATACTAGGCAGGTTCTTTGCAAATCCAACCCACTAACAGAATAAACAGTAAGCTTTGATAATTCTATTTACTCGCATGCAAGTCCCACTTAAATCCAACCCCTCTCACTATTGTACAGAATTTTGAGTTCTGTTCAAACGATGGAGGGAACACGAGGGCGAGATTCTGTGAACAAGTCTCACTCTCACACCTTTATCAGCTTAAGCAGTCTTTTCCAACTACTCATATTGATTAATCTGCTCCTAACAAGTGAGTTTATAACCTGTGTTAATGTGGGTATAAGTAGAGATGCTTGAAAATTGATAAAAATGCATTTTTTTTTATATAGCCACTGGGGGAGACAGCTTCCAGCCCGCCTTTGTGATACTACCCTAGGAAAGGGCTACTAAATGTGTGTGCCTTGTTACTGACCTTATTGTAGCATAAATAATACTTGTACATTGGATGATTAGAGTCAGTAATAGGATTAGTGATGATTTAAAGTGCTTATTTACGACCCATGTGACTACCCTATGCCAGTATTGTTCTCTTCTTAATGCTAGCCTATTTTAACTTAACTCTTTCTAAATCTGTTTTTCTTTCAGTACGTTACTAGATTTTTGTTGTTAGTTATCAGAGATTTGGTGTAAGACCATTTTTCTGGTAATTTTTTTTCTCTACCCTGTGTTCTCCCCTAATATTCTCCCTATTTCTAAACTATAATTTCTCTAACCTATCTTTTATATATATTTTTTTAACTTTTTTATTAACACATCGGTCGATTCCCACCAAGGCAGGGAGGCCCGAAAAAGAAAAACTTTCATCATTCACTCTATCACCGTCTTGCCAGAGGGGTGCTTTACACTACAGTTATAAAACTGCAACATTAATACCCCTCCACTACAGATTTATACACTCTCAAAGTCATTCTGTTTCGTTCCACTCTCCCTACATGTCCAAACCACCTCAACTACCCCTCCTCATCCCTCTGGATAATAGTTATAGTAATCCCACACCTCCCATAATTTCCATACTACGAATTCTCTGTATTACATTCACACCACACATTGCCCTCAGACATGACATCTCCACTGCCTCCAGCCTTCTCCTCATTGGAACATTCATCACCCATGTGTCACACCCATACAAGTGTTGGTATAATTATACTCTCATACATTCTCCTCTTTGCTTCCACAGACAAAGTTCTTTGTCTCCACAGACTCCTAAGTGCACAACTCGCCCTTTTCCCCTCATCAATTCTGTGATTCACATCATCCTTCATAGACCCATTTGCTGACACGTCTTCTCCAAAATATCCGAATACATTCACCCCCTCCATACTCTCTCCCTCCAATCTGATATCCGGTCTTCTGTAACCTAATCTGTTTATCCTCATCACCTTACTCTTTCCTATATTCACTTTTAATTTTCTTCTTTTACATGTCCTACCAAATTCATCCACCAACCTCTGCAACTTCTCTTCAGAATCTCCCAAGAGCACAGTGTCATCAGCAAAGAGCAACTGTGACAACTCCCACTTTGTGTTTGATTCTTTATCTTTTAACTCCACACCTCTTGCGAAGACCCTCGCATTCAATTCTCTTACAACATCATCTATAATTTATTGAACAACCATGGTGACATCACACATCCTTGTCAAAGGCCTACTTGTACTGGAAATAATCTCCATCTCTCCAACATACTCTAACTTGAGCCTCACTATCCTCGTAAAAACTTTTCACTGCTTTCAGTAACCTACCTCCTACACCATACACCTGCAACATCTGCCACACTGCCCCCCTATCCACCCTGTCATACGCCTTTTCCGAGTCCATGAATGTCACAAAAACCTCTTTAGCCTTATCTAAATACTATCCACCTATATGTTTCACTGTAAACACCTGGTCTACACACCCCCTACCTTTCCTGAAGCCTCCTTGCTCATCTGCTATCCTACTCTCCGTCTTACTCTTAATTCTTTCAATAATAACTCTACCAGATATACTCAACAGACTTATTCCCCTATAATTTTTGCACTCTCTTTTGTCCCCTTTGCCTTTATACAAAAGAACTATGTATGCTCTCTGCCAATCCATAGGTACCTTGCCCTCTTCCATACATTTATTAAATAATAGCACCAACCACTCCAAAACTATATCCCCACCTGCTTTTAATATTTCTATATTTATTCCATCAGTCCCAGCTGTCTTACCCACTTTCATTCTACCCACTGCCTCATGAACTTCCCCCACACTCACAACTGGCTCTTCCTCACTCCTACAAGATGTTATTTCTCCTTGCACTATACACGAAATCACAGCTTCCCTATCCTCATCAACATTTAACAATTCCTCAAAATATTCCCTCCATCTTCCTGATACCTCTAACTCTCCATTTAATAACTCTCCTCTCCTATTTTTAACTGACAAATCCATTTGTTCTCTGGGCTTCCTTAACTTATTAATCTCACTCCAAAACTTTTTCTTATTACCAACAAAATTTGTTGATAACATCTCACCCATTCTCTCATTTGCTTTCTTTTTACATTGCTTCACCACTCTCTTAACCTCTCTTTTTCTCTCTATATTCTCTTCCCTCCTTGCGTCACTTCTACTTTGTAAAAACTTCTCATATGCTAAGTTTTTCTCCTTTAATACCCTCTTTACATCATTCCATCAATCGCTTCTCTTCCCTCCCGCACCAACTTTCCTGTAACCACAAACTTCTGCTGAACATTCCACTACATTCTTAAACCTACCCTATATATCTTCGACCCCATTGCCTATACTCTCATTAGCCCATCTCTCCTCCAAAAGTTGTTTATATCTTACCTTAACTGCCTCCTCTTTTTATATTCCTTCACCTCTCTCTTAATTGCTGCTTCTATTTCCTTGTATCCCATCTACCTTTTACTCTCACTGTAGCTACAACTAGACAATGATCTGATGTATCCGTGTCCCCTCTATAAACATGCATATCCTGAAGTCTACTCAACAGTCTTTTATCTTCCAATACATAGTCCAACAAACTACTGTCATTATGCCCTACATCATGTCTTGTATGCTTATTTATCCTCTTTTCCTTAAAATACGTATTACTTATAACTAAACAAAGTTCAGTCAAAGGGCTCCCATTATCATTTACACCTGGCACCCCAAACTTACCTACCACACCCTCTCTAAATGTTTCTCCTATTTTACCACAATTACTCTCTCACTTGGTTCAAAGGCTCCTATACATTTGCTTAACATCTCCCAAAATATCTCTCTCTCCTCTACACTCTTTTTCTTCTCCAAGTGCATACAAGCATATTATGACCCACTTTTCGCATCCGACCCTTATTTTAATTCACATAATCCTTGAATTTACATATTTATATTCCCTCTTCTCCTTCCATAACTGATCCTTCAACATTATTGCTACCCCTTCCTTAGCTCTAACTCTCTCAGATACTCCTGACTTAATCCCATTTATTTTTCCCCACTGAAACTCGCCTACCACCTTCAGCTTTGTTTTTCTTAGGGTCAGGACATCCAACTTCTTTTCTGTCATAACATCAGCAATCATCTCTTTCTTATCTTTCATATTTATACTATTTTATTAAATATCTACTACTAATGTTTACTATATTTTCCCTGTAATTTGCTTTCTACCTGTAGCTAAACTTAGCTTTATACATATTCTTGTTGAATTATACAACTATCTGTGTTTCTGTGTCTCTTTTATCCTCCTGTCTCTTATCACAGTCACGGTAGTCTTTGTTTCATGTTCTGTTTTATGTATTTGCCAAATTTTTATATATGTGGTTTATGCTTGGATATGCCCAATCTTTTGTATCTTATAAGTGTATTAAGTTTTATTGTGTGTTTACTTTAATTATGCTAGATCTCCTACTGTGTTTTTGTGTTAGTATAAAAGCCTTTAATTATTTTTGATATTTCATTCTTTATGACCAAGTGTGTTAAGTTTTGTTTGTTCACTTTATCTTGGATCTCTTATTTTTTTGGTTAGTATAATAATATTTGAGTTATGTAAGTGAATTATTTTGATATGCTATTTTATTGTTTGATGAATGAACACTAGTGCATTGTTAATTATGTTCCTTCTTCATAGTTTTTTGTGGATCTTTCAAATATTTTTAGTAATAGTATTTGCTTGTATGTTTTGTGACTAAATCACATAATACTCTTACAGGTTTAGCAGCAACCCGGCATCCCTGAAAATGTGCTAGAAGCTTATGGGTTGGCCAACCAGGCACCAGATCAGACACACTGAGGAAATACCAGTGAGCTACTAGAGACCTTGACAACTCCAGTCCTGGAGGGTCAGACCAGCCTTGTAATCTGGAAATCTCTGTGGAAGCCTGAAGAAAGAATGTATAGAACAAATGGGAAAAGAGGGAAGTAACCAGAGACAGGATGTTAAGGCAAGGGAATTCCTTGGAAACTCCGGGAGTGAGTCCTTTAACGGACTATAGTCATCGGTGCTAGTATCAACTAAGTGTGTTCTGCTGTAATATTGTGGATCATTTTAATATTTAAAATATTTGATACTTGTAACATTTTCTTTTTGTTGGTGTCAAAATTTCAGATTCCCATGTAATGTATGTTTATTAAATTGTAAGTTGTTTTATCTGGGTATGTTTTACTTCATCTTTCGAGCCATGCATTTAGGGTACATTTGTCAAAATTTAAAGTGGGAAGTATATTGATACATTTTCTTCTTTTGGAGAGTCAAGCCTACGATAAGGTACCTACTGCTCAATTTTCAGGCCAGGCTACCCTAAGAGCCAGTACTTATCAGGATCAATACTTTGTTCTGCCTATCCCGTGTTATTTCTCATTGGGTTTTTCCTGTTCTAACCCAAATTCTGTATCTCTACATTCTCCTATGACTTTATCTACTTTTATCTCTTCCAGTGTTAAAAGAGCAGATGGCAGCAGCTTATTTCTAACAGAGAATAGAGTACTACCTCCTTTCCTCTAGTAATTTCCCCTTTTTTTATTTTTCTCCTTTAATCTTACAATTTTGTCCACACTGAATCTGCCTGAGGGAATAGACAATATGACATCATCGGGTGGTTTGTCGACCCTAGGATGGTACTGGGGACGTAGCTGTGCTTCACTACAGGCAGCGTAAGGTGAGCTTGTACGTGACAGGATGGTACTGGGGACGTAGCTGTGTTTCACTACAGGCAGCGTAAGGTGAGCTTGTACGTGACAGGGTGGTACTGGGGACGTAGCTGTGTTTCACTACAGGCAGCGTAAGGTGAGCTTGTACGTGACAGGGTGGTACTGGGGATGTAGCTGTGTTTCACTACAGGCAGCATAAGGTGAGCTTGTACGTGACAGGGTGGTACTGGGGACGTAGCTGTGTTTCACTACAGGCAGCGTAAGGTGAGCTTGTACGTGACAGGATGGTACTGGGGACGTAGCTGTGTTTCACTACAGGCAGCGTAAGGTGAGCTTGTACGTGACAGGTGGTACTGGGGACGTAGCTGTGTTTCACTACAGGCAGCGTAAGGTGAGCTTGTACGTGACAGGATGGTACTGGGGACGTAGCTGTGTTTCACTACAGGCAGCGTAAGGTGAGCTTGTACGTGACAGGGTGGTACTGGGGACGTAGCTGTGTTTCACTACAGGCAGCGTAAGGTGAGCTTGTACGTGACAGGGTGGTACTGGGGATGTAGCTGTGTTTCACTACAGGCAGCATAAGGTGAGCTTGTACGTGACAGGGTGGTACTGGGGACGTAGCTGTGTTTCACTACAGGCAGCGTAAGGTGAGCTTGTACGTGACAGGATGGTACTGGGGACGTAGCTGTGTTTCACTACAGGCAGCGAAAGGTGAGCTTGTACGTGACAGGGTGGTACTGGGGACGTAGCTGTGTTTCACTACAGGCAGCGTAAGGTGAGCTTGTACGTGACAGGGTGGTACTGGGGATGTAGCTGTGTTTCACTACAGGCAGCGTAAGGTGAGCTTGTACGTGACAGGGTGGTACTGGGACGTAGCTGTGTTTCACTACAGGCAGCGTAAGGTGAGCTTGTACGTGACAGGGTGGTACTGGGGACGTAGCTGTGTTTCACTACAGGCAGCATAAGGTGAGCTTGTACGTGACAGGGTGGTACTGGGGACGTAGCTGTGTTTCACTACAGCAGCGTAAGGTGAGCTTGTACGTGACAGGGTGGTACTGGGGACGTAGCTGTGTTTCACTACAGGCACCGTAAGGTGAGCTTGTACGTGACAGGGTGGTACTGGGGACGTAGCTGTGTTTCACTACAGGCAGCGTAAGGTGAGCTTGTACGTGACAGGTTGGTACTGAGGACGTAGCTGTGTTTCACTACAGGCAGCATAAGGTGAGCTTGTACGTGACAGGGTGGTACTGGGGATGTAGCTGTGTTTCACTACAGGCAGCATAAGGTGAGCTTGTACGTGACAGGGTGGTACTGGGGACGTAGCTGTGTTTCACTACAGGCAGCATAAGGTGAGCTTGTACGTGACAGGGTGGTACTGGGGACGTAGCTGTGTTTCACTACAGGCAGCATAAGGTGAGCTTGTACGTGACAGGTGGTACTGGGGACGTAGCTGTGTTTCACTACAGGCAGCATAAGGTGAGCTTGCACGTGACAGGGTGGTACTGGGGATGTAGCTGTGTTTCACTACAGGCAGCATAAGGTGAGCTTGTACGTGACAGGCAGTAAACAGCAGCTACACTCTGGCTGCACACTTTTCCAGAACATCACTTCATCTGGGATCATTTATTACTCGGATGACTCGACTCTGGAACATGTTCATACAACATAAAGAATTCAGCGAAACAAAGTCAGTTAACTAAATGAAATCACTGGCCCATAAATAGCTCCATCTTCATCCCATTCCAGACCGATTCGGGTACCATGGTCTTGTGTGCCGTAAATCCGAGGGAAAGATTGCAAGACATGACGAGGTTAATAACATTATCAAGAGGAGCCTCACAACAGCTGGATGCCCAGCAGTAAGGGAGCCACCCCAACTATGCAGATCTGATGGCAGCCAGAAGCGTCCAGATGGTATCACCCTTCAAGCCTGGACAGATGGGAAGCAGGTGGTGTGGGACTATACATGTGCATCTACCTTGGCTGATACCTATCTCCAATACACCAGGGAGGAAGGAGGGGCAGCTGCCAGCTTCAGGGAGTCCCAAAAGTCTAGAAAATATGGAGAACTTGCCCATCATTATATGTTTGTTCCCATAGGCTCAGAGACCCTTGGCTCATGGGGAAAGAGTGCATCTAAATTCCTTAAGGAGCTGGGAAAAAGACTCATCAGGGTAACTAGGGATCCCAGGGCAGCTAGTTTTCTGTTCCAGCGGCTCAGTGCAGCTGTTCAAAGGGGTAATGCCTGCTGTATTTTGGGCACACGCCCCAGCTCTGAGGAGCTGGATGAGATTTTCGCCTTATAATCGGTGATACACACGTAACAACATGTACCGTATGTGCCACCTTTATATCAATAGTGTATCTCTTGGATCTTCTGTACCATATTATATATATATATATATATATATATATATATATATATATATATATATATATATATATATATATATATATATATATATATATATATATACACACACACACACACACACACACACATACATACATACCTCATAAAATGAGATAAAGGAGGTAACAGGTCTTAGCTTGTTAGATTAACGGTTTCTTGTTAGAACTCTTAAGTAAAAAAAAAAGGAAGAGAGGAGAGAGAGAGAGAAGTGAGAGGAGTGGAGAAGAGGAGAGAGAGAAAAAAGTGCGAAACTACATGTTTGTATAAGTTTCAACGTATGTCCGGTCATACCATCAATACAGCGGATAAGTCTATTTCTTAGGGGTTCGTCCATCTCCAGTAGTCAAGTAATTAAGCGTAATACATCTGCCTAATTGAAACTTCCAATATAAAGGATTTAAGCTAAAACAGACACCCTTTCTTGTTTGTTAATCCAGTTACTCGGCTTGTTACTATATACATCTGAGCATTCATACAGACTCATGTATGTGTGCATATATACACACAAATATATTTTTACATTTAGTTGCAATTAGAATTTTATCAGCACTCTTCACTATCCCTCTTGAGTGTATCAAGTTAGAGGAATGATGAGCGACGGATCTTGACCATACATTTTTTAGATCATTCAGTGACCAAAATACAACTACAAATTGATTTGAATTGTTATGCCTATGTACATCTGGCAGAGCAGTTATTATATGAATAATAACACAATGTAATTTCTGTTTTGGGTCACCTGACCTTGATGACCAGTGTGTTAAAAAAATATATACTGTAAATACTTACCATGAAACTATTGCTTTATATACATCAAACTCATTTATGATGTAAAAATCTTGTTGCAGTATCTGTCTCAGAGCAGTTCGACTTAACTGGCCAAAGTGAGGTGATGAAAAAGCAGCAGATGCAGAGACTCTCACAATCTGTAACATATATATATATATATATATATATATATATATATATATATATATATTATATATATATATATATAATATATATATATATATATATTATATATATATATATATATATAACATTTTTATTATATAATGAATAATTATTCAATAGTTCTTTAACAACAAAGCAGTTAAAACCATTCATTCACACAACAAATCATAAAAAAATTATAATAATTATGAAAATTGAATGGTGGTTTGATTGATGTTGAGAGAGGATGAGATATATTTAATTCAGGGACTGTAATATACTATATTGAGCTGCTTAGCTAAACTGTATAGAAGTGACCTGTGTTAGTAAACAAACGTTAGAAAAATATTATGTACCATAATGCATTTATTAAGGAGGTGGACATCTTCATGTAGAGCAGCGGTATCGTATACCTCAGGAAAGTTGTCTGGATTCAGCTCACGCTGAAGAAACTGTTTGGGAGAGAAAAATCTTCAGTAATATCACAATAGCAATTCTAAAGAGCTTCACTAATTTAAAACTAATTTTAAGAACTTATTTAATAAATAAAGGTTTACTTTTTATCATATCCCTTAAACTTTATGTTTCGGTCATTGTGCAATTACGAAAATTATCTATCCCCAATAACCACAGTCCCTCATGTTGCAAAAAGAAAGTGTAACACTGATAAGTGGGGATAAAAGGCAGTAATGGAAGTGAAATTCTTTATTGCAGCATTTCACCTCTAGATGAGTTTTTATAAGTCCGCCAAAAAGGCCCACCTGTGAGTGAAACGTATTAAAATGTTCTTTTTTGGACCCCTACTTTAAGGGTCCAAAAAAGAACTGAGACCAGTTGTGCCACCACCATCTTCCCTTCCAGCTATCAAAGTGTGAAACTGGCAGAAAGATGCCATATTTGCACCAGCTTAATTACATTATGGTAGATAAGACACATAGGCAACATTTAGGCAATTTTATTCCGAAACGTTTCGCCTACACAGTAGGCTTCTTCAGTCGAGTACAGAAAGTAGGCGGGAGAAGTAGAGATGTGAAGACGATGTAATCAGTCTGTCGGTATTGTATACCATTTGATAATTACTCTGTCAGACACTGCAACACAATGGCATCTTGGTACAGAAGAGAAAACACCTTGGACAACTTTTTCAAGTGAGAACTGTTTGATCTGAGAGAGACCTGACCTCTCAGTGGCTACATTCTCACTACTTCTACTCTGCATCTCTCCTTCCGACAGTATTTAAGTCTCAACACTGTCACTTGATCTTTACATATGTACTCTTTTTACAGCGTAGCAGACCACACTTCATGATGCACTTCTCGAACAGGGTAAAGATCAAACCAGAGAGTGGGACAGTCAATGACTCGTCAATGCAGCTGTCGTCAGTGGCAGACTGCAAGTCAAGTTTAATGCAATTCTGTCGCTCAAAGAGACCTTCTTTGTCGTCTGTACTGACGACACCGAGGCTGAAAAACTTATTAACACCACTGCTACAACCACTCTACGAGATCAGGAATTTATTGTCTTGACTTCCCCAGCTCTGAGGGCCAGGAGAACTGTGTTCCTCAAGAGACTCGACAGGCTCATCACTGCCCAGGCTACCGAAGAAATCAAGTCGTCCATTGAAGCACAGAACCCTTGGGCCAAGGTGGAATTCATTACCAAAATACCCAATGCCTCCTCCATGCTGAACGTCACCTTCAGTGACGTCAACATGGCAGCCAGAGCTCTCGCTGAGGGACTAGTTATTCACTACTTCCACATCAATCCAGCCTTCATCGAAGCAGAAAAATTCCATCAAATTCCACAGTGTTCCAACTGTTACTCATACCTACATACCACCAAAGACTGCCCTGCCAAGAATAAGAAGTTCTGCTCCACCTGCGGCCAAGAACGTTATGATTTCAAGACGTGCACTACTGACTCTCCACCTAAATGCTTGAACTGCAAGAATGATCACCATACTCTTGCTGCCAAGTGCCCAACCAGACGAGATATACTTAAGAAACAACTCCAACAACAAAAAAAAAAACCCACTGCACAAGCGACTACATATGCTACTATTACCAAGCTTCAAACAGATACTACCAAGATTCTTCAAGCCACGCAAGCTGCATCTACCACTTCTTCGCCAGCTCTTGCTGGCGACTCCACCAAGATTCTTTACTGCATCATGTATGCTCATGTGCAAAATGTAGCTGAACCTGGTTCCTTCAACACCACCATCAACGAACTCTTCAAGCTCAACATCATGCCTGGGTTTCACATTCCCTGCATCTCCACCTTCCACAGAGATCATAAAATCCACTGCAAATGTCTCCAACATTACCGCTGCTCCACCGCTACCACACCTTCCTCCCGACACAGAGATGGACCAAACAGAGACCACTGAGACGCCGACCGATTCCACCAATGAGAGTCCATCAGCACCTGCTTCCACCTCCGTCTCAACGGACCAATCAGACGCCTCACCTCAAACGTCTCAGCCGCCAGCCAAGAAGGTTAAAACACAAGAGCCTTGGGATGCATCCCTACGTACTACCGCCACTCCTTCACAAGAAGTCCACTGCTTGCCTGATGTATACTTCTACATAACCAACCAGAATGAGAACGCAATGTACACTCTAGAAATTATTCAACGCCTCCACAACGGGACAGTCAAGATCACCTGCGACTCAACTCGATCATTCACCACTGAATCCCTGATCAACCTACTCTCAAAAAGTCACCGCTTTGTGGCACTCGACTACACCTCAAGGAAGAAATTCAGGACTCTCCAGAATGGGGCTGCCGAAGACGGTACCCTCACCTAGCAGGACTGTCAATGATCAATCATCGTGAAGGCAAGTTTCCCCAGCACTTTGCTGCCTGCTAAAGCTGGGGTGTGGCTCCAAAAAAGAACCCTGTAATTGCTGCCTCCGCCCTCCTATGCTGCTGAAGATGCTAAACGAGAAGATACTTCCCATTTGGGGAGTCACCGCAAGACAGAAGAAGTCACCCTCCAACCGGAGGGCCCCAAGGAACAATACAGAAGAAAGAAGAGGATGAACGACACCCCCCGCCCGGGAGGCTACCGCCGGGTCGCCATCTGGAGAAGACCCGGACCGGAAGTACCGGCAAACCTACAACAACAACTTGATCTTCAGTCAGTTCCAGACTTTGGAACAGAGCTTCACCAGGCTGAGGGACTGACAACCTCAAATCTTCGACTTCAAGGGTGATGGACTGATTACATCGTCTTCACACCTGTACTTCTCCCGCCTACTTTCTGTACTCGACTGAAGAAGCCTACTGTGTAGGCGAAACGTTTTGGAATGAAGTTGCCTAAATGTTGCCTATGTGTCTTATCTACCAACTTGTCGGTATTGTATACCATTTGATAATTAATTACATTATCATCAATTTCATGATACTTATTCTACACTCTACACTATGTAGACTTTTAATCAAGGATAATCCGGTAACGTCGAACAATGTGATATACTTCCATGATCTGAAGAGTATCACACTTACAAACACTATTTTGGAAAATTTTGATAATTTCCTGTAATCTGTATAATAGCTGAAGAATATAATGGCATTTATATAACGTAGTGTAGGTATGTAGTGTTGATGTAACTTAATAAATGTCAAGCCACAGAAGAACCAACATCCCCTATAATTTACCTTCATTTGGTAATTAGTTAAGTAAAATGTAATTGTTATATTAAAAAATCTAATATTTTAATAAGGAACATGTATTACACATTTAGACGTTGAAGACTGAGACACTGCAACATCATGGGATCTTGATACAAAGAATTCTTCAACCTTGTCCAACCGTTGGACGAAGACCTACTTCGACTAGTGGATGGTACCACTATGACGCCGCCTCCTCCTGCTTCACCTCACCTCACTACAGTATATAAGTTACCGCCCTATGCTGTACATTCTACAAGATTGATGGACTGAACACATCTACTCCAGGCTGAGGGACTCATTACCTCAAACTCCTCTCCTTACACCCTTCTGATTTGTATTGGACTGATGAAGCCACTGTGTGGCGCAACGTTTCCTCAATAAAGATTCCCATATGTTGGATAAGTGTCTCAATCTTCAACTTGTCGGTTTTTAAACCATTTACCACACTTAGAAGTGTTATTGAATTTACTGAACAGATGAATGTGTAGGGAAAGGTTTTGTGGGAGGAAGCCGGGGCAGTGGCATAATGTGTGTTGTGATAATGAATGATATTAATCATGGGTCATCAGGGTCAATAGAAATATTATCACCAAGAAATCTATCATGACAGGAACACCTAATGTTTGGGTGTACCTGGAAAAGTCCAGATCTGCGAATAACTGTCAGATTGGTGCTCTTAATAATAGAAAATGGGACACAGTGTTAACAGGAAGAACTGACCACAGTGTACTCACCTAGTTGTACTCACCTAGTTGTACTCACCTAGTTGTGGTTGCAGGGGTCGAGTCATAGGTCCTGGCCCTGCCTCTTCACTGGCCGCTACTGGGTCACTCCTGCTGCACTATGAGCTTCATCATACCTCTGCTTAAAGCTATGTATGGATCCTGCCTCCACTTCATCGCTTCCCAAACTATTCCACTTCCTGACTACTCTGTGACTGAAGAAATACTTCCTAACATCCTTATGATTCATCTGAGTCTTTAACTTCCAACTGTGTCCTCTTGTTGCTGTGTCCCATCTCTAGAACATTCTGTCTCTGTCCACCTTGTCAATTCCTCTCAGTATTTTATACGTTGTTATCATGTCCCCTCATCTCTCCTGTCCTCCATTGTGTTCCAAACTTGTGCTGCATACTCCAACATGGGCCTAACGTACACATTGTACAGGGTCCTGAACGATTCCTATTAAGATGGCGGATGGCCATTATTACTGCCTGCTTATAGGGAGGCGTTAGGATATATCATCAAAACCATAATTTGGTAAGGTATATATATATATATATATATATATATATATATATATATATATATATATATATATATATATATATATATATATATATAACCCTGAGGTTTTGTGTGCGAGGGGCTTGGACTTCCAGCAGGCATGCGTGAGCGTGTTTGATAGGAGTGAATGGAGACAAATGGTTTTTAATACTTGACGTCCTGTTGGAGTGTGAGCAAAGTAACATTTATGAAGGGGTTCAGGGAAACCGGCAGGCCGGACTTGAGTCCTGGAGATGGGAAGTACAGTGCCTGCACTCTGAAGGAGGGGTGTTAATGTTGCAGTTTAAAAACTGTAGTGTAAAGCACCCTTCTGGCAAGACAGTGATGGAGTGAATGATGGTGAAAGTTTTTCTTTTTCGGGCCACCCTGCCTTTTTGGGCCACCCTGCCTTGGTGGGCCACCCTGCCTTGGTGGGCCACCCTGCCTTGGTGGGCCACCCTGCCTTGGTGGGCCACCCTGCCTTGGTGGGCCACCCTGCCTTGGTGGGCCACCCTGCCTTGGTGGGCCACCCTGCCTTGGTGGGCCACCCTGCCTTGGTGGGCCACCCTGCCTTGGTGGGCCACCCTGCCTTGGTGGGCCACCCTGCCTTGGTGGGAAGCGGCCAGTGTGATAATAAAATAAAATATTGTATGAAGTATAAAATGTTATAGAACAAACAAATCCTTAGTCGTCAAGTTCACAATTATTTTTCCTCTACTTATACAGTCCAAAATCAAGTTTCATACAGCCAGTGTTTACTGCAGTGAATTATTTTGTTTAATAATTTTCAAAGATATGTTCAGATAATTTAAGGTGGTGTTGTGTTACTGGGGGAGCTGGGAAGGTTGGCACCCCAGGAGGGACAGTGTTGTGTTACTGGGGGAGCTGGGAAGGTTGGCACCCCAGGAGGGACAGTGTTGTGTTACTGGGGGAGCTGGGAAGGTTGGCATCCCAGGAGGGACAGTGTTGTGTTACTGGGGGAGCTGGGAAGGTTGGCATCCCAGGAGGGACAGTGTTGTGTTACTGGGGGAGCTGGGAAGGTTGGCATCCCAGGAGGGACAGTGTTGTGTTACTGGGGGAGCTGGGAAGGTTGGCATCCCAGGAGGGACAGTGTTGTGTTACTGGGGGAGGTGGAAGGTTGGCATCCCAGGAGGGACAGTGTTGTGTTACTGGGGGAGCTGGGAAGGTTGGCATCCCAGGAGGGACAGTATTGTGTTACGGGGGAGCTGGGAAGGTTGGCATCCCAGGAGGGACAGTGTTGTGTTACTGGGGGAGCTGGGAAGGTTGGCATCCCAGGAGGGACAGTGTTGTGTTACTGGGGGAGCTGGGAAGGTTGGCATCCCAGGAGGGACAGTGTTGTGTTACTGGGGGAGCTGGGAAGGTTGGCACCCCAGGAGGGACAGTGTTGTGTTACTGGGGGAGCTGGGAAGGTTGGCATCCCAGGAGGGACAGTGTTGTGTTACTGGGGGAGCTGGGAAGGTTGGCATCCCAGGAGGGACAGTGTTGTGTTACTGGGGGAGCTGGGAAGGTTGGCATCCCAGGAGGGACAGTGTTGTGGGACAGTGTTGTGGGACAGTGTTGTGGGACAGTGTTGTGGGACAGTGTTGTGGGACAGTGTTGTGGGACAGTGTTGCTAAGGTCCCACCTGTCTCCAAGGTACAACTATATCAGTAAGTATAATCTGTTTCAGATGTACCACAGTTCTCCCCAGTTATGTGTGTCAAGTGTTAATTCAGAATTGTACCTGTGAATTTCATACATAATTTCTCACAATGACTGAAGATCAAAACAATGGAAACAAAAATTATTTGCGCCAAATATTATAATAAATTTTGCAATTGGGTTTATGCATCACTGTTTCTTCACGTGTTTTGAGTAATAACACACCTTGTAACACACCTTGTAACACACCTTGTAACACACCTTGTAACACACCTTGTAACACACCTTGTAACACACCTTGTAACACACCTTGTAACACACCTTGTAACACACCTTGTAACACACCTTGTAACACACCTTGTAAACACACCTTGTAACACACTTGTAACACACCTTGAACACACCTTGTAACACACCTTGTAACACACCTTGTAACACACCTTGTAACACACTTGTAACACACCTTGTAACACACCTTGTAACACACTTGTAACACACCTTGTAACACACCTTGTAACACACCTTGTAACACACCTTGTAACACACCTTGTAACACACCTTGTAACACACCTTGTAACACACCTTGTAACACACCTTGTAACACACCTTGTAACACACTTGTAACACACCTTGTAACACACATTGTAACACACTTGTAACACACCTTGTAACACACCTTGTAACACACTTGTAACACACTTGTAACACACTTGTAACACACCTTGTAACACACCTTGTAACACACTTGTAACACACCTTGTAACACACCTTGTAACACACTTGTAACACACCTTGTAACACACCTTGTAACACACCTTGTAACACACTTGTAACACACCTTGTAACACACCTTGTAACACACTTGAAACACACCTTGTAACACACCTTGTAACACACTTGTAACACACTTGTAACACACTTGTAACACACCTTGTAACACACCTGTACACCTTGTAACACACTTGTAACACACCTTGTAACACACTTGTAACACACTTGTAAACACACCTTGTAACACACCTTGTAACACACCTTGTAACACACTTGTAACACACCTTGTAACACACCTTGTAACACACTTGTAACACACCTTGTAACACACCTTGTAACACACCTTGTAACACACTTGTAACACACCTTGTAACACACCTTGTAACACACCTTGTAACACACCTTGTAACACACCTTGTAACACACCTTGTAACACACCTTGTAACACACCTGTTAACCTAACAAAGCAGTGTAATGTTAGGTGCTGTAAACAAACACAAAAAATATAAATTCCATTATGCACAAATAAACTAATAATTTTCTCAACAACTTCAACACTGAATAAAAAGTTTGTTAAGCAAAGTGAAGCTGACACCAGAAGAAGAAGTGTCAGCTTCCTCAAGCTGACACCAGAAGAAGAAGTGTCAGCTTCCTCAAGCTGACACCAGAAGAAGAAGTGTCAGCTTCCTCAAGCTGATACCAGAAGAAGAAGTGTCAGCTTCCTCAAGCTGATACCAGAAGAAGAAGTGTCAGCTTCCTCAAGCTGACACCAGAAGAAGAAGTGTCAGCTTCCTCAAGCTGATACCAGAAGAAGAAGTGTCAGCTTCTCAAGCTGATACCAGAAGAAGAAGTGTCAGCTTCCTCAAGCTGACACCAGAAGAAGAAGTGTCAGCTTCCTCAAGCTGATACCAGAAGAAGAAGTGTCAGCTTCCTCAAGCTGACACCAGAAGAAAAGTGTCAGCTTCCTCAAGCTGATACCAGAAGAAGAAGTGTCAGCTTCCTCAAGCTGATACCAGAAGAAGAAAGTGTCAGCTTCCTCTAGCTGATACCAGAAGAAGAAGTGTCAGCTTCCTCAAGCTGATACCAGAAGAAGAAGTGTCAGCTTCCTCAAGCTGATACCAGAAGAAGAAGTGTCAGCTTCCTCTAGCTGATACCAGAAGAAGAAGTGTCAGCTTCCTCAAGCTGATACCAGAAGAAGAAGTATCAGCTTCCTCAAGCTGATACAAGAAGAAGAAGTGTCAGCTTCCTCAAGCTGATACCAGAAGAAGAAGTGTCAGCTTCCTCAAGCTGATACCAGAAGAAGAAGTGTCAGCTTCCTCAAGCTGATACCAGAAGAAGAAGTGTCAGCTTCCTCAAGCTGATACCAGAAGAAGAAGTGTCAGCTTCCTCAAGCTGATACCAGAAGAAGAAGTGTCAGCTTCCTCAAGCTGATACCAGAAGAAGAAGTGTCAGCTTCCTCAAGCTGATACTTGAAGAAGAAGTGTCAGCTTCCTCAAGCTGATACCAGAAGAAGAAGTGTCAGCTTCCTCAAGCTGATACCAGAAGAAGAAGTGTCAGCTTCCTCAAGCTGATACTTGAAGAAGAAGTGTCAGCTTCCTCAAGCTGATACCAGAAGAAGAAGTGTCAGCTTCTCAAGCTGATACCAAGAAGAAAGTGTCAGCTTCCTCAAGCTGATACTTGAAGAAGAAGTGTCAGCTTCCTCAAGCTGATACCAGAAGAGAAGTGTCAGCTTCCTCAAGCTGATACCAGAAGAAGAAGTGTCAGCTTCCTCAAGCTGATACTTGAAGAAGAAGTGTCAGCTTCCTCAAGCTGATACCAGAAGAAGAAGTGTCAGCTTCCTCAAGCTGATACCAGAAGAAGAAGTGTCAGCTTCCTCAAGCTGATACTTGAAGAAGAAGTGTCAGCTTCCTCAAGCTGATACCAGAAGAAGAAGTGTCAGCTTCCTCAAGCTGATACCAGAAGAAGAAGTGTCAGCTTCCTCAAGCTGATACTTGAAGAAGAAGTGTCAGCTTCCTCAAGCTGATACCAGAAGAAGAAGTGTCAGCTTCCTCAAGCTGATACCAGAAGAAGAAGTGTCAGCTTCCTCAAGCTGATACCAGAAGAAGAAGTGTCAGCTTCCTCAAGCTGATACCAGAAGAAGAAGTGTCAGCTTCCTCAAGCTTAGAAAAGGCTAAATAATTATTTTAAGTTCTCTAATTCGTTAAAAGTAATAAAGGTTGTCGTTCCTTATATTGTGGTTGACTTTGTTGATAATGATATGTGAGGAGAGCAGTTATGTGAACCAGTCAGTCCTCACTTAAACCTGTCAGTCCTCACTTAAACCAATCAGTCCTCACTTAAACCTGTCAGTCCTCACTTAAACCAATCATGTCCTCACTTAAAACCACTCAGTCCTCACTTAAAACCAGTCAGTCGTCCTCACTTAAACCAATCAGTCCTCACTTAAACCACTCAGTCCTCACTTAAACCAGTCAGTCCTCACTTAAACCAATCACTCCTCACTTAAACCAGTCAGTCCTCACTTAAACCAGTCAGTCCTCACTTAAACCAGTCAGTCCTCACTTAAACCAGTCAGTCCTCACTTAAACCAGTCAGTCCTCACTTAAACCAGTCAGTCCTCACTTAAACCAGTCAGTCCTCACTTAAACCATCAGTCCTCACTAAAACCAGTCAGTCCTCACTTAAACCAGTCAGTCCTCACTTAAACCAGTCAGTCCTCACTTAAACCAGTCAGTCCTCACTTAAACCAGTCACTCCTCACTTAAACCAGTCAGTCCTCACTTAAACCAGTCACTCCTCACTTAAACCAGTCAGTCCTCACTTAAACCAGTCAGTCCTCACTTAAACCAGTCACTCCTCACTTAAACAAGTCAGTCCTCACTTAAACCAGTCACTCCTCACTTAAACCAGTCACTCCTCACTTAAACCAGTCAGTCCTCACTTAAACCAGTCACTCCTCACTTAAACCAGTCAGTCCTCACTTAAACAAGTCAGTCCTCACTTAAACCAGTCACTCCTCACTTAAACCAGTCACTCCTCACTTAAACCAGTCAGTCCTCACTTAAACCAGTCACTCCTCACTTAAACCAGTCACTCCTCACTTAAAACCAGTCACTCCTCACTTAAACCAGTCACTCCTCACTTAAACCAGTCACTCCTCACTTAAACCAGTCACTCCTCACTTAAACCAGTCACTCCTCACTTAAACCAGTCACTCCTCACTTAAACCAGTCACTCCTCACTTAAACCAGTCAGTCTTCACTTAAACCAGTCAGTCCTCACTTAAACAAGTTAGTCCTCACTTAAACCAGTCAGTCCTCACTTAAACAGTCAGTCCTCACTTAAACCAGTCATCATCTCACTTAAACCAGTCAGTCCTCACTAAAACCAGTCAGTCCTCACTTAAACCAGTCAGTCCTCACTTAAACCAGTCAGTCCTCACTTAAACCAGTCACTCCTCACTTAAACCAGTCACTCCTCACTTAAACCATCAGTCCTCACTTAAACCAGTCACTCCTCACTTAAACCAGTCACTCCTCACTTAAACCAGTCAGTCCTCACTTAAACCAGCACTCCTCACTTAAACAAGTCAGTCCTCACTTAAACCAGTCACTCCTCACTTAAACCAGTCAGTCCTCACTTAAACCAGTCACTCCTCACTTAAAACCAGTCAGTCCTCACTTAAACAAGTCAGTCCTCACTTAAACCAGTCACTCCTCACTTAAACCAGTCAGTCCTCACTTAAACCAGTCACTCCTCACTTAAACCAGTCACTCCTCACTTAAACCAGTCACTCCTCACTTAAACCAGTCACTCCTCACTTAAACCAGTCACTCCTCACTTAAACCAGTCACTCCTCACTTAAACCAGTCACTCCTCACTTAAACCAGTCACTCCTCACTTAAGCCAGTCAGTCTTCACTTAAACCAGTCAGTCGTCACTTAAACAAGTTAGTCCTCACTTAAACCAGTCAGTCCTCACTTAAACCAGTCAGTCCTCACTTAAACCAGTCAGTCCTCACTTAAACCAGTCACTCCTCACTTAAACCAGTCACTCCTCACTTAAACCAGTCAGTCCTCACTTAAACAAGTCAGTCCTCACTTAAACCAGTCAGTCCTCACTTAAACCAGTCAGTCCTCACTTAAACCAGTCAGTCCTCATTTAAACCAGTCACTCCTCACTTAAACCAGTCACTCCTCACTTAAACCAGTCAGTCCTCACTTAAACCAGTCAGTCCTCACTTAAACAAGTCAGTCCTCACTTAAACCAGTCTGTCCTCACTTAAACCAGCCAGTCCTCACTTAAACAAGTCAGTCCTCACTTAAACCAGTCAGTCTTCACTTAAACAAGTCAATCCTCACTTAAACCAGTCAGTCCTCACTTAAACCAGTGAGTCCTCACTTAAACCAGTCAGTCCTCACTTAAACCAGTCAGTCCTCACTTAAACCAGTCAGTCCTCACTTAAACACCGAGATAGGCACCATCACTGGTCAACAACCAAACTGCTTCCATGACCAGAGTAGTGATTTCCAACTAATTTTAGGTCACTAATAATGAATATCATGGTTAAAATTGCTTGTTAGCTCTACTTTACAATATACACCTACGTGTCACAACAGGTTCCAACAGGCTTGCGACAGTGAGTTTCTTACCACACTCACAGTCTGACTGACCTTCATTATTGTTCCAGCAGTCATAGATGGTAGTTGTGGTGTCAAAGTTTATATTTTGAGGTGAAAAGTAGTTGATTTTCTTAGCCAAACACTTTTTAAACTTATAATAAATATTCACTGCGCAAGCTACTAATATGCATGTGAGGTTCCCACTACATCAGGAGAGACTGGTCACCTCGTCAATCACTGGAGCCTGAGATGAAAAATGTTCAACATCCACCTCTCATTGAACCAAACAAAAATTTGCTACCACCGCTACACATAAAATTCGAAATCATGAAAAATTTTGTAAAAGCTATGGACAAATCCGGTCAGGGATTCAAATACTTAACATCAAAATTCCCCTCACTGAGCGACACTAAGATAAGAGAGGGAGTCGTCAATGATCCTCAGATTCGAGAGCTTCTTAAAGATGGTGACTTTAAATCAGACTTTCATGGGGAGGAGAAAGCTGCTTGGGAAGCATTCAAGTTAGTGGCGATGGGATTTCTGGGAAACAGAAGGGAAGGCAACTATGATGAACAGGTGGAAAACCTCATCAAGGCTTGCAAGAACACGGGATGTAACATGTCACTTAAAATCCACTTTTTGGGCTCACATTTCGACTTTTTTTCCAGCAAACTGTGGGGCAGTTAGTGACGAACATGGTGAAAGGTTTCACTAAGATATTCCAACCATGGAAAAATAGTACCAGAGCAAATGGGTCACAAGAATGCTTGCAGAAAATTGCTGGACATTGACAAGAGATGATCCTTCAGCCCACTATAAGCGTCAAGCAAAAAGACAGAGTAGGTACGGATTAGCGTTTAAACATACTGACACATATTGTACGTTATAATAAAATAATCAAATATTACATATCTCGTATCTTTAAACCTATAGCCAATAAGCATTTTTCAAGGTGATATTTGGATTCAGGACATGAATTAACTAATCTCAATTAAGAAGCATACAACTTTTCAAAAATTGTTGACCAGTGAATCATTCATTAATGAAAAATTACGTTACGTGATCTAATTTTCCTATATGATTACTTTTTACAACTCAAGATGAGTCCCAGGACAGTAATTTCCTCAGTGTACAGCAAACTTGATAAAGCACTTCTCCATTAAATGGATATCGGATATCGGCTTAAAAGAAAAAAAATCTGGCCGAACAAAGGCTTAATAAGTCCGTTTAATGGATGGTGGTGGATGAGGAGGTAGATTGTGGCGGTGGATGGAGGTGGTGGATGGTGGTGGTGGATGAGGAGGTAGATTGTGGCGGTGGATGGAGGTGGTGGATGGTGGTGGTGGATAAACGTGGTGGTGAATGGAGGTGCTGGAAGGAGGTTCTGGATGGTGGTGGTGAATCATGATGGTGGATGATGGTGATGAAAGGTATTTTTGTTCTTTGCTGTTGGCCTTAGACTTTGTATGTTTACAAAGATAAATGTTAGTCATATTAATGAAATGTAGTGGGTCTTTGTTTATTGGCTTTAATATCTGTTGTTCTGGAGTGGAAGTCACTGACTTCCTCTCACTAAAAAACCTCCATCTCTGGAGTGGCTTTTGGCTCCGCTTTTTTGTTTCCCATGGTATGGATGATCTGTATCTTCTTGTCCCCTTTAGATGCCTGACAATATATGTTGTAGCATTGTTTTTCATGGATTGACGAATGACACATTTCAGAGTGAAACACGTTACAAGAAGAAGAGTTGCATTTTCCAGTTGATATGTGAGTGCAGCATTTTTTGGGATGGTCAAAAATGCATGTCCCACTTGTTTTTCCATTTTTAAAGGGCCATTAGACTTATTGAAAACTCGCTTGATTTTCCACATCTAGGACAAATTTAGGTTGTTAGGAATCAAAAATAGCATTAAAGGAATGTACAACAACCTATGCTTTAAACCAAAGATACGAACATACTGATTGTGTGCAGAAACAATTATCTTCTTGCACATGACCATTGAGTAGAAGCCTAATAGGGGCCAAGCTAACCTGGGATAGTCAACGGGTACACTCTAGTTAGGGACAGACTCCACATGAACGTAAGTCAGTTCCACTGCTCTTGTTCATGAGGAACTGAGATCTTGCTGGTTCTTCTACTTATTAAGAGTAGCAAAGAAGATAAACCAATAGAGGCTTGTGGGGGCGTAATTTTCAATTTTATAAGAGCAGCATCAGCAGTGATTGCCTTAGTCAAGAACCTCATAAGCTTCCACATCCATGGATTGTAACAGTTCTAAGAATATGATCTGTGCCTCTCTCTCTCTCTCTCTCTCTCTCTCTCTCTCTCTCTCTCTCTCTCTCTCTCTCTCTCTCTCTCTCTCTCTCTCTCTCTCTCTTATATATATTATATATATATATATATATATATATTTATATATATATATATATATATATATATATATATATATATATATATATATATTATATACATATACATAAATGTTACAACTGCAGCAATGAGAAACATTTGTAGATATGTGTAAGTTGTGTAAACATGTATTGAGAACAATGTGCTGAAGACAACTGGTCAATATAAGTATGTTGTTCATAATATGAGTCTCACGGGCCATAGAAGTTACTGGAAAATGCAAAAAATAATTATAACCCCAGAAAAAAGTACAAAATAATAAAAGAGAAACATGGAGTGCGTGGCAACACTCGCCGGTGTAGATGTCAAAGGATGAGTATTGATGATTTTTTTTAATCTATAGGAATTTTCTTATAATTTAGACATTAATAGCAGTTTTAATTTTGGGGTCTGAGCAGTGAAAGGGTTAATAAAAATATGCTAGTGAACAAAATCCAGAATTGTAGTTTTTTTAATTTTGTATGATACTTCAAACTTTTGTCCTCCCAATTTCTTCGTCCAAAATAGCCGAGACGTTAAGAGGATTTAATGTAATCGAAGAAAAGTCAAAAGCCTGTAGTAACACTTCTTGTTTATCATGTAGATAGTTGTGGAATTTTTTTATAGTTTTCCTGAACGTAGAGTATATAAATGTGAGTAGATAATATATTGTGTGCAAAACTGTGACGCTGATTTGACCTTCGAGAAATTTCAAGGAAGAGGAGGAACCAGCACCGTGGAGGACTACACGAGGGAGATGCTCAAATATGGCGATGTAATAATGGTTGTAAAAGTGGTTTAGTAATCTGGCTTCATTGAGGCCGAAAACGGGTGTATCGGCTGGAATTAAGGATTAAGAATTGTAGTAAATGTACAAATTCCGTATGGAACAACTATAATATTTGCTGTCCTGTTGAAAAATAAAAGGACACTGAATCTTCTGGGCAGAACATAAACTGCTGAGTAAAAATTCTATCTCAGTTTTATGCAGGGGTTGGGCAGCCTTAATAATAATAATAATAATAATAAAAATAATAATAATAATAATAATAATAATAATAATAATAATAATAATAATAATGATAATTATAATAATAATAATAATAATAATAATAATAATAATAAAATAATGATAATTATAATAATAATAATAATAATAATAATAATAATAATAATAATAATAATGATAATTATAATAATAATAATAATAATAATAATAATAATAATATATATTTATTTCTACAAGTAAATGTACAAAGTATACAGTCCTAGCTGACATCAATGACATACTACTATATAAAAAGTTCCTTTTTATGCAGAGCATTCGGGAAAATTAAGTCAATTTTGTCCAATGCGACCCACCCCAGCCCCCACTAAACCCAGGTACCCATTGTTACTGATGGTGAACATAAACAACCGGTGTGGGAAAAACAGCCCAAATGTTTCCCCCCCTTTTGACGGGAAAATCAAACCCGGGACCCTCACTGTTTTGAAGCTTTTGCAAAGGGCCACGAGAGGTGTTTGAGTGATCTATCAAACCTACTTATTGGTAGGTGTTATAAAGGGGTTGTTTTTATATAAGTATATTATGCAAACTTTTTACAGAAAAGTATTCTAAGCACGACCCAAATTCTTTTTTCATTTCCCATCAAAAACCAAGATACAGCCAAATTTTAGTTTACCAAGTTACTGGTTTTTTTTATTCAGAATTGTTTATAGGCCCCACTTTGTTTTGTGGTTTTGAGGGGGTGGGCACGGGGAGGTGCAGTGTTGGACCTTCTGTCCCTCAAGTCCCCACCTCTCTTCCACAGTGAGAAAAATTATCTTATTTCTACCGGGCCCAAATTTTAATAACCCGACACAGGGCCAACCCTTCTAGGGTAGGGTAGGGCCGACCCGAGCTTGTAGCTCATAAGATGCATTCCCCTTTGCCCCCCTTTGGGGCGGGGATGGCAGACCCGAGAGGCCTAGCTTGTGGCAGGCCAGGACAAATTTGGGCCCCAAAAATGGGGGGTCTTGTGCCTCCTCCCATGGAAGACTTAGGTCTCAGACACTTCCTAAAGAGGGAGCCAAGGCCGGGCCACCACTTGGAAAAGGCTCGGGCCGGGAGAATACCGGCTAATCTTTAATAATAATAATAATAAATAATTTATATGGATGTAAAAATTCAGGTTAATGCCTATGAACCCCATGCAAATAATTTTTGAAAATAGTTTACCCCACAACAACAACACAGTAAATACAATGAAAGCACAAATAATGCAAAGGATTGAAGTTCTTCTTCAGTCTTATTCATTTGCGTTGCATTCACTACATTCACTTATTATATTATTCACCTTACATATCTTGAAATTACATAACGTATTGATTTAAAAAATTTAACAGTGTAGTTAAGCGAACTCTGCCTATACAACTACTATGAACCTAGCAGGCTGAGGTTATGGAGTACAGAAGATACTTCGCAAATCACAGAGACCTGAAATACACCAATACAAGTCTAAAGAGATGCAGGAAAAATTACATTCCTAGATCCATAATCGTCTCAATAATATACTTAAAAATCATACATATTTGATGCAATACAGCATAATGAGGAAGTCAGTTTATCATGCATTATAAAACTTACCTCTGAACACAGTTTAGTTAAAGCATCCATCTGGTACTTGTTGGCTAGACAGTAGACCTGCACTGCCAGTTTTATGCTGGAGAACTCTGTGCTGCCACAATACAAGTATTTCAATAACCAGTTGAAGGATTCTGGTGGATCATCAGGAAGGCTGAGGTTCTCTTTCTCGGCCAGAGGACCAAACAACATGACTTCAAACACTGGAGAACTCATTGCCAGAATCAATCGGTGAGCCTGTAAGGTTACAGTGGATTACACATTAACTTATACTACAGTAAGATTTGTCTTAGGAAATATTCTTCAAGATTACCAGGAAAGGTGATCAAGATTTAACTCTTAACACTACCAGGGAAGGTGATCAAGAGTTAAATTTTAACATTACCAGGGCTCATATCTTATAGTGAAACATTACTTAGTCATCAGATAAAACGCATAATTACTAGTGTAATCTTTCTAGTAGTCAACAGGTGTCAATTAAAATATTTTTGGGTTTAGAAGTATTATATATATATATATATATATATTTAATATATATATATTAATATATATATATATATATTTATAAATTAATATATATTATATGTATAATATTATATATATATAATATATATAATATTATATTATATATTTTATATAATTATATATATATGTATATATTATTATATATATATATATATATATATATATTATATATATATATATATATATATATATATATATATATATATATATATATATATATATATATATATATATATAAATAGATAAGAGATGATTGTGGATGTTATGAATGAGAACAAGCTGGATGTCCTGGCTTTAAGTGAAACAAAGGTGAAGGGGGTGGGAGAGTTTCAGTGGAGAGAAATAAATGGGATTAGGAAGAGGAAGAGCTAAAGAAGGAGTAGCAATAATGTTGAAGGATAAGTTATGGCAGGAAAAGAGGGACTATAAATGTATTAATTCAAGGATTATGTGGAGTAAAATAAAGGTTGGATGTGAAAAGTGGGTTATAGTAAGCGTATAAGCACCTGGAGAAGAGAGAAGTGTAGAGGAGAGAGAGAGATTTTGGGAAATGTTGAGTGAATGCGTGGGAAGTTTTGAACCAAGTGTGAGAGTAATGGTGGTTGGGGATTTCAATGTTAATTGGTAAAAATGTTGTGGAGAGAGTAGTAGGCAAATTTGGGGTGCCAGGGGTAAATGAAAATGGGGAGCCTTTAATTGAGCTATGTGTAGAAAAAGGATTGGTAATAAGTAATACATATTTTATGAAGAAGAGGATAAATAAATATACAAGGTTCGATAAAGCACGTAATGAAAGTAGTTTGTTAGATTATGTAACGGTGGATAAAAGGTTGATGGGTAGGCTCCATGATGTAGACGTTTATAGAGGGGAAACTGATATATCAGATCATTATTTAGTTGTAGCTACAGTTAGAGTAGGAGGTAGATGGGAAAAGAGGAAAATGGCAACAACAAGCAAGAGGAAGTGAAAGTGTATAAACTAAGGGAGGAGGAAGTTCGGGTGAGATATAAGCAACTATTGGCAGAAGGGTGGGCTGGTGCAAGTATGAGTAGTGACCCCTTGTTTCTGTGTCCCCTCTCTGGAACAACCTGTCTCTGTCTACCTTATCTATTCCACGCAGTATTTTGTATGTCGTTATCATGCCCCCCCTGACCCGCCTGTCCTCCAATGTCGTCAGTCCAATTTCCCTCAACCTTTCTTCGTAGGACATGCCCCTGAGCTCCGGAACTAGCCTTGCCGCAAACCTTTGTACTTTCTCTAATTTCTTGACGTGTTTGACCAGGTGTGGGTTCCAAACTGGAGCTGCATACTCCAGTATGGGCCTGATGTACACAGTGTACAGTGTCTTAAATGATTCCTTACTAAGGTATCGGAACGCTATTCTCAGATTTGCGAGGCGCCCGCATGCTGCAGCAGTTATCTGGTTGATATGTGCCTCCAGAGACATGCTCGGTGTTATGGTCGCCCCAAGATCTTTCTCCTTGAGCGTGGTTTGCAGTCCTTGGCCACCTAGTCTATACTCTGTCTGCGGTCTTCTTTGCCCTTCTCCGATCCTCATGACTTTGCACTTGGCAGGGTTGAATTCATGAAGCCAGTTGCTGGACCACATGTCCAGCCTGTCCAGGTCTCTTTGAAGTCCTGCCTGGTCCTCATCTGATTTAATTCTCCTCATTAGCTTCACATCATCTGCAAACAGGGACACCTCTGAGTCTATCCCTTCCATCATGTCATTCACATATACCAGAAATAGCACTGGTCCTAGGACCGGGCCCTGCGGGA
>NC_069455.1:24825485-24859674 GCF_026875155.1 Cherax quadricarinatus | reverse complement strand
TAAAAAACGGAGGGTGGGGTGGGTAAGTTAGGGTGCCGGGTGTAAATGATAATGGACCCCTTTGATTAAAACTTTGTAAAAAAAGGGGGTTTAGCTATAGGTATACATATTTTAAGAAAAAAGAGGTAAATAAGTATACAAGATATGATGTGGGGCGAAATGACAGTAGTTTGTTGGATTATGTATTGGAGATAAAAGACTGTTGAGTAGACTTCAGGATGTACATGTTTATAGAGGGGCCACAGATAAATCAGATCACTTTCTAGTTGTAGCTACACTGAGAGTAAAGGTAGAGGGATACAAGGAGAATAGAAGCATCAGGTTG
The DNA here is from genome assembly GCF_026875155.1 of Cherax quadricarinatus. NCBI lineage: Eukaryota > Metazoa > Arthropoda > Malacostraca > Decapoda > Parastacidae > Cherax > Cherax quadricarinatus. Next base: position 24,859,349 of record NC_069455.1, on the reverse strand, counting down.
AGAGAGGTGAAGGTTTATAAACTAAAAGAGGAGGAAGTTAGGGTAAGATATAAACAGCTATTGGAGGATAGATGGGCTAATGAGAGCATAGGCAATTGGGTCGAAGAGGTATGGGGTAGGTTTAAAATGTTAGTGTTAGAGTTTTCAGCAGAAGTTTGGGGTTTTACAGAAAAGTGGGTGCAGGAGGGAAGAGGAGCGATTGGTGGAATGATGATGTAAAGAGAGTAGTAAGGGAGAAAAAGTTAGCATATGAGAAGTTTTTACAAAGTAGAATGATGCAAGGAGGGAAGAGTATATGGAGAAAAAGAGAGAGGTTAAGAGAGTGGTGAAGCAATGTAAAAAGAGAGCAAATGAGAGGGGTGGGTGAGAAGTTATCAAAAAATTTTTGTTGAAATAAAAAAAAGTTTTGGAGTGAGATTAACAAGTTAAGAAAGCCTAGAGAACAAATGGATTTTCAGTTAAAAATAGGAGAGGAGAGTTATTAAATGGGGGAGTTGAGGTATTGGGAAGATGGAGGGAATATTTTTGAAGAATTGTTAAATGTTAATGAAGATAGGGAAGCTGTGATTTCGTGTAAAAGGGCAAGAAGGAATAACATCTTGTAGGAGTGAGGAAGAGCCAGTGTGAGTGGGGGGGAAGTTCGTGAGGCAGTAGGTAAAATGAAAGGGGAAAAGGCAGCCGGGATTGATGGGATAAGGATAGAAATGTTTAAAAGCAGGTGGGGATATAGTTTTGGAGTGGTTGGTGCAATTATTTAATAAATGTATAGAAGAGGGTAAGGTACCTAGGGATTGGCAGAGAGCATGCATAGTTCCTTTGTATAAAGGCAAAGGGGATAAAAAAGGTGCAAAAATTATAGGGGGATAATCTGTTGAGTTACCTGGTAAAGTGTATGGAAGAGTGATAATTGAAAGAATTAAGAGTAAGGACGGAGAATAGGATGCAGATGAACAAGGAGGCTTTAGGAAAGGGAGGGGGTGTGTGGACCAGATGTTTACAGTGAGACATATAAGTGAACAGTATTTTGAAAAAGGCTAAAGAGGTCTTTGTGGCATTTTATGGATTTGGAAAAGGCTTATGACAGGGTGGATAGGGGGGCAATGTGGCAGATGTTGCAGGTGTATGGTGTAGGAGGTAGGTTACTGAAAGCAGTGAAGAGTTTTACGAGGATAGTGAGGCTCAAGTTAGAGTATGTAGGAAAGAGGGAAATTTTTTCCCAGTAAAAGTAGGCCTTAGACAAGGATGTGTGATGTCACCGTGGTTGTTTAATATAATTTAAGATGGGGTTGTTAAGAGAAGTAAATGCGAGGGTCTTGGCAAGAGGCGTTGGAGTTAAAAGATAAAGAATCACACACAAATGTGGGATTGTCACAGCTGCTCTTTGCTGATGACACTGTGCTCTTGGGAGATTCTGAAGAGAAGTTGCAGAGTTTGGTGGATGAATTTGGTAGGGTGTGCAAAAGAAAAAATTAAAGGTGAATACGGGAAAGGGAGTAAGGTTATGAGGATAAAAAAAAGATTAGGTATGAAAGATTGGATATCAGATTGAGGGAGAGAGTATGGAGGAGGTGAACGTATTCAGATATTTGGGAGTGGACGTGTCACGGAGGGGTTTCTATGAAAGATGAGGTGAATCATAGAATTGATGAGGGGAAAAGAGTGAGTGGTGCACTTAGGAGTCTGTGGAGACAAAGAACTTTGTTTCCCTTTGGGGCAAAGAGGGAATGTATGGAGTAAGTTTTACCACCGCTCTTAATGGGTTTGAGCCGGGTGATGATGTTGCAGGGGAGAGAAGGCTGGAGGCAGTGGAGATGTCATGTCTGGGGCAATGTGTGGTGTGAATATAATGCAAGAAATTCGTAGTTTGGAAGTTAGGAGGAGGTGCGGGATTACCAAAACTGTTGTCCAGAGGGCTGAGGAAGGGTTGTTGAGGTGGTTCGGAATGTAGAGAGAATGGAGCGAAACAGAATGACTTCAAGAGTGTATCAGTCTGTAGTGGAAGGAAGGCGGGTAGGGGTCGGCCCAGGAAAGGTTGGAGGGAGGGGGTAAAGGAGGTTTTGTGTGCGAGGGTTGGACTTCCAGCAGGCATGCGTGAGTGTGTTGATAGGAGTGAATGGAGACAAATGGTTTTTAATACTTGACGTGCTGTTGGAGTGTGAGCAAAGTAACATTTATGAAGGGATTCAGGGAAACCTGCAGGCCGGACTTGAGTCCTGGAGATGGGAAGTACAGTGCCTGCACTCTGAAGGAGGGGTGTTAATGTTGCAGTTTAAAAACTGTAGTGTAAAGCACCCTTCTGGCAAGACAGTGATGGAGTGAATGATGGTGAAAGTTTTTCTTTTTCGGGCCACCCTGCCTTGGTGGGAATCGGCCAGTGTGATAATAATAATAAATATATATATATATATATATATATTATATATATATATATATATATAATATATATATATATATATATTATAATATATACAGGAGGGCCCCACTTATACGGCAGGTTAGGTTCCAGGCTACCGCCGTAAAGCGGAAATCGCCGTAAAGTGGAACAAACTTTTTTTCCACTTATAAATGCATACAAACACTAGATAACAAGTTTACACTAACATATATTAAGTTAGCAATAGAACCAGGCATCAAAAAACAATAAAAAAGTACAATACACACATAGTGCACTCATTACTTACCTTAAAATATTTATAGTCTTAATCTAGGGTGAGACAAGTAATATTTATTGTAAGAAATCAAGTGTGGTACGTATGGTAATAGCCAGGCTACCTTACCAGGCCACCCCACCCACACATACTATTCTATGATATTTAAGCATCCCAGAGCGATAAAATGTATATACAGTTCACTCATTACTTACCTTAAAATATTTGTAGTCTTAATGTAGGTCAGGAGTAAGTAAATGAGATAAAACGAATAAATGAGAGAGAGAAAGAATGAGTACATGAGAGGGGGCAGGCGCAGAGTTATGTAAACAAACCAGGCGAAGGTAAGTTTTGTAAACAAACGAAGTGTACACGTCTGCTTTGTGTACAAGTTACATTGTGTACAGGTTGTCTCTACATTGATACGGTAGAATTAATAAAGAAGAACACTCCCATTCTCATGTAACATCATTTTGAGAAGAAATGAAGCTCTGAGTGAAGGCAATGGAAATAAGTCACACTGACTTTTTTGGGTTATCCTAGGTTCTCTACACGTATGTTGTTATGTATGATAATCTATGTAACTGTATTTGTGTATACCTGAATAAACTTACATACATACGAAAGGAATAATTTTCTACAGTTACCCCCAGTAACACATTTTCTCTTATGTTAGATTGGAGAAAATGTTATTCTTGCCGTCACTTGTACAAGTTATGTGGCTCCCACATCTTATATTTATGTTTATTTATTCTATTGTGGGGTGTATTTATCATCTTTTTATGTTATGTATCATGTTTATTATATAATTTAAAAAAAAATATCATGGATGGATTAATGAAAATATGTATATTAACGTAATATACGACATTTAATGAGACTCGGTGAGTATTGTTATTATTATCATTTCTAATATGGCGTCACTTGTGCAAGTCGTCTGCTACCACATCTCACATTTATGTTTATTTATTCTACTGTGGGGTGTATTTATCTTATTTATGTTATGCATCGTGTTTATTATATAATTTTGAAAAAAATATCATGGATGGATTAATGAAAATGTGTATATTACCGTAATATACGACATTTAATGAGACTCGGTGAGTATTGTTATTATTATCATTTCTAATATGGCGTCACTTGTGCAAGTCGTCTGCTACCACATCTCACATTTATGTTTATTTATTCTACTGTGGGGTGTATTTATCTTATTTATATGTTATGCATCGTGTTTATTATATAATTTTGAAAAAAAATCATGGATGGATTAATGAAAATGTGTATATTAACGTAATATACGACATTTAAATGACTCGATGATTATTATTATCATTACTAATATGACGTCTGGAGACATAAGACACTTACCAATTTTAATGTGTACCTGCATGCCAGCACAGTATGTAAGTTTATTTAGGTACAGGTATACATAAGTATAATTATCAGAGTATATATAAAATATGAAATAACTTTTAAAAACATTTGAAATTTTGGAGTTTCCAGACAAAATGGAGAGACTTAGTGCTTACTGAGCTCATGGAGAATGTAAACAAACAGGGTGGGGCACGGTGACCGTATTAGAAAGTCAGGTGGGGGAGCCGTATAGCGAGTTTTGGTCATAATTTGAAATGTCCGTATTAGCGGAACGCCGTAAAGTGAAACGCCGTAAAGCGGGGCCTTCCTGTATATATATGTATATATATGTATATATATGTATATATATATATATATATAGACCTCATAAAATGAGATAAAGGAGGTAACAGATCTTAGCTTGTAAATAAAGTTAGAAACCCTTAATCTAACCTTGTTAGATTAACGGTTTCTTGTTAGAACTCTTATGTAAAAAAAAGGAAGAGAGGAGAGAGAGAAGTGAGAGGAGTGGAGAAGAGGAGAGAGAGAGAAAAAAGTGCGAAACTGCATGTTTGTATAAATTTCAACGTATGTCCGGTCGTACCATCAATACAGCGGATTATTCTATTTCTTTGGGGATTCGTCCATCTCCAGTAGTCAACTAATTAAGTGTAATACATCTGCCTAATTGAAACTTCCAATATAAAGGATTTAAGCTAAAACAGACACCCTTTCTTATTTGTTAATCCAGTTACTCGGCTTTTTACTATATACATCTGAGCATTCATACAGACTCATGTATAAACAAACGTGCATATATGTGCACAAATATATTTTTACATTTAGTTGCATTTAGAAGTTTATCAGCACTCTTCACTATCCCTTTTGAGTGTATCAGTTAGAGGAATGATGAGCGACGGATCTTGACGATACATTTTTTAGATGAATAAGTGACCAAAATACAACTACAAATAGATTTGAATTGTTATGCCTATGTACATCTGGCAGAGCAGTTATTATATGAATAATAACACAATGTAATTTCTGTTTTGGGTCACCTGACCTTGATGACCATTGTGTTAAAAAAATATATACTGTAAATACTTACCATGAAACTATTGCTTTATATACATCAGACTCATTTATGATGTAAAAATCTTGTTGCAGTATCTGTCTCAGAGCATTTCGATTTAAATGGCCAAAAGGTGGTGATGAAAAAGCAGCAAAATGCAGAGAGTCTCACAATCTGTAACATTTTATTTATTATATATATATATATATATATATATATATTATATATTATATATATATATATATATATTTTATAATATATGTCGTGCCGAATGGGCAGAACTTGCCATCTTGGCTTAAATACAACGATCATCTTGCCATATAGCACAAGTGAAATTTGTATATGCAATAATTTCGCCAAAAATCATTCTGAACCTAACGAAAAAAAAATATATTTGATTGTGTTTGTTTAGTACTAAATTACTGTAAACGAATTTAAAATATATTTAGTTGGGTTAGGCTAAAATAAATTGTTCTTGTTATAATAAGGTTAGGTAAGTTTTCTAAGATTCTTTTGGTGCAAAATTAAAAAATTTTTACATTAACTTTAAATGAAAAAATATATCTTTAAACGTATAGAAGAAAATTTCAGAAAGGACTTAATTTTAAATGATTTTCTTGCTAATTGACCATTTTACATATTCGTCACGACATTAATTTTATATATATATATATATATATATATATATATATATATATATAAAATAATATATATATATTTTAATATTTTAATATATATATATATATATATACTGTACATATATACTGTATATATATACTGTATATAAAATACGGAAATGTATATAACTTTTTTATTATATAATGAAAAATTATTCAATAGTTCTTTAACAACAAAGCAGTTAAAACCATTCATTCACACAACAAATCATAAAAAATATAATAATTATGAAAATTGAATGGGGGTTTGATTAATATTATGAAAATTGAATGGGGGTTTGATTAATGTTGAGAGAGGACGAGATACATTTAATTCAGGGACTAATATACTGTATTGAGCTGATTAGCTAAACTGTATAGAAGTGACCTGTGTTAGTAAACAAACATTAGAAAAATATTATGTACCATAATGCATTTGTTAAGGAGGTCGACATCTTCATGTAGAACAGCGGTATCGTATACCTCAGGAAAGTTGTCTGGATTCAGCTCACGCTGAAGAAACTGTTTGGGAAAGAAAAATCTTCAGTAATATCACAATAGCAATTCTAATGAGCTTCACCAATTCAAAACTAATTTTAGGAACTTATTAATAAAAAAAGGGTTTTACTTTTTCATATCCTTTAAACTTCATGTTTCGGTCATTGTGCAATTACGAAAAATATATATCCCCAATAACCATAGTCCCTCATGTTGAAAAAAGAAAGTGTAACACTGATAAGTGGGGATAAAAGGCAGTATTATTATTATAATCAAAAAGAAGCGCTAAGCCACAAGGACTATACAGCGCTGCAGGGCAGGAAGGAAGCGAGGGTATCAGGTGGCAAAAGGGAGATGGATGAGTAATAGGTTACGGATAACAGCGGGGTAGTGGATGTGAAAAGGTAAAGGGCAGCAAGAGATGAACTAGAAATCTAGGGCTGAGGGGAGTGCGAAAAGTATCATCAGAGTTTGTGGAGTAAACCCAGTCGTTGCAAGAAGTCAATGAGAGAGTCAGGATTAAAGGAGGGTCCATCAGCAAGAAGGGAAGGTAAAGAGAGAGTAGTAAACGAAGACAACGTTGGAGGTAAATTCTGCGTGCTCTTGATAGAAGGGCAGTCTAACAGAATGTGGCTAATCGATACGGAACTTTGACACTGCTCACAGAGAGGAACAGGGTGCCTCTCCATGAGATACCCATGAGTAAGACGAGTGTGGCCAATGCGAAGGCGGGAGAGAGTGGTTTTCCCAACCCCGGCACTGATGACAAGAAGACGGCCAGTAACCTATGCTCGGTTTATAGAATGAAGTTTGTTACCGAGCAGAGTTGACCAACGTTGTTGCCAACGGGTGCGAAGGTGGGTAGCTATTGCAGCAAAATGTCCAGAAATGGGAAAACCTCGATAGGAAATCGGTAGGTCATGTACTGCTGACCGCACAAACAGTGTCTGCCTGTTCATTGCCCTGTACGTCGACATGGGCCAGGGCCCAACAAAAAACAATATCTTTATGTTTGGTAGAGATACGGCATAGCCAAAGTTGGATACGGAGAACTAGGATGAGAGTATCAAATTTTCGTATGCCTGTAGAGCAACTAAGGAGTCCTGAGACTACTACACATGATGACCACAGGCATAGATGCGATAATCGATTAAGTGCAGCAAGAATGGCATACAGTTCAGCCGTAAAATGCTAGCTGAAGATAGAAAATGCCCCCGCACGACGCGTCCGGAAACACTGCTGCGAATCCGACGCCGTCTGAAACTAGAGCCATCTGTGTACACAGCGGTGGCATGAGAAAGGGATGGAAGTGATCAAAGTAAAAGAGAGCGGGAAGCCACCGTAGCCAGTTGAGCTTTCGAGCAAGGAGTGAGAAAGAACAGACCCGAACAGCATGAACATCCCAGGGGGTAGGGATAAGTGAGATGCTACATGAACATATAAAGGTGTAACTGAAGGGAAGACAAGAGGAATGTAGGCGAAGAGAAAAGGGACCGGAGCAAATAGGGGCGGCGAACGAATAAAGAATGTCTACAAAATATCGGTGACCATTCTATAAATGGAAGATAGCGGTAGATCGTGAGAGCTACATATAGCAAGGCAATGGGCATCACGGCGATCAGACAAGGGATGGAACATTCGCTTCTGTATAGAGGCTTTCACAGGGGAAGAGCGAAAAGCACCAAGCACAAACGTAAATCCTTGGTGATGGATAGAGTTAAGCTAGAGATAGTAGCGTAGTAGAGCCGCGGAATAAATCTTGGTCCACCATAATCGAGTTCGATTAAAACGAGGGCTGAATTTAGCGAAGCAGAGTACGAGCTATCAGCTCCCAGTAAAGATGACAAGGGTTTTAAGAAGGTTTAGCCGGCTGTGACAAGTTCCTTCAGAGAGGTTGTGAGGTTCCATGATAACCGACGGTCAAAGAGAAGGCCTAGAAACCTGACTGTATCACGTCGTGATACGGGAGCCATAGAGATACAAAGATGATTGGGGATAACAGACGTCTAGTGAAAGTAAATTTGGTGAGTTTTTGTACTTGAAAATTTAAACCCCCGTGTGGTGTCCCCAAGTGAAACAGCGTCCTAGTCTCCTATCCGCATGCGGAGAGAAACTGCAATACGATGACAGTCATCACCTGCACAAGCAATAGCAAGTCATCAACATAGAGTGATGACCAAATATATGGGTGGAAGACAGAGGCCAACATCATTTATAGCAAGGAGAAAAAGTGTTGTGCTTAGAACACATCCCTGAGGGAACAACCTTCAGAGCTTGGACGAAGCCGGAAAGAACATTATTGACTTGACCACCGAAATGTCTGTCATATAAAGTCTTAAGGAAGGATGGTAGATTGCCTCGGGAGGCCTAAGAAGGGCTGGGCAAAAAATTAAATAACCACCAAGCTGTGTCATATCCTTCTCAAGGTCAAAAAAATTATGGCAATAACGAGTGATTATTCACAAAGCATTACGACATAAGTATCCAAGCTAGTAAGGGTCTATGTTAAACGACCCTTACGAAAGCCAATATTGGCTAGCGGAGAGACTGTTGTGTGTCACTAAAATACCATATTAACCGTCGAATTTACGAGACGTTCCATCACTTTGCAAACTGCACTATAAGGAAGATGGGGCGATCGTGGGAGCATCATGTCCAGTAGTACCGTTGCGGAAAAGGGAGAACAATTGCAATTTCCACAGCTGGGGTGAACTCCTGTGCCCAAATAAAGATGAAGAGGTGTTAAGAGGACTACAAGTGCATGACCGATGTAAATGTTTGTAACATAACGAATATGAATGTCGTCAGGCCCAGCTGCCGATGATCGCAAGCTAGAGCGTTGCCTCCAGTTCTTGAGTGTAAAAAGCACATTATACTGTTCTCTCTGAGAGAAGAAAAAGTCCCAAGGGTACTAACTTTTGCTCTGCAGACTTTGAGGAAACAAACGAGGCATAGATGGAGCCCTCGGGATAATAACGGACCAGACGGATGCCAAGTACAATGGCAACGTCGAGAGGTTTTGCTAGCATCAACACCAGCGACCCGTAGAACAGAAGCCTGGTCGTAGATATTTAACCACACAATTTCCCACTTGTCTAACGATTATTTCGATTAACGATAGCTCTCAGGAACGGGATTAATAACGCGGGTTGAGGGTCCACTGTATATATAATATATATACAGTGGACCCCCGCATATACGATCAGCTCACAAATGCAACAATTTATGAAAGATTATATTTATGTAAGTGCGTTTGTACGAGTAATTTTTGGGGTCAAAATGGACTAATCTAGATTCACAGATATCCTTAAGGAAACCAAATTCTTTCATATTGGCCCCTGAACATACTTCTGGAATGAAAAAAAATATCGTAAACCGGGGGTCCACTAATATATATATATATATATATACATGGTCCCACAATATATCGTCCAGGGCCAGAAAGTCGTCCTTTCGAAAAAGTCCTTTTTTTCGTCCAAAATATGGCTCGCAAATGGTCCGGTAACTCGCAAATAGTCCTAATAGTTCCTTCATCCTGGACGTGTAGCTCACGCTCTGAGCCGCCTCCGGCCTTCCTCCCAGCCCAGTGTGCCATTGTTTACCAGTGAGTGAATGGTCCCCTCAACATGCTCCCTAGAAATATTTCATAAAATTTATTCCAATTGATTTTACTGCTTGCAAGTGCAAATAAGCTACCCTGGCTCCAAATAAAGCTTCTGTGCCAGCCCTTTGTAAAGATTAGAAACACATAATCTATGAAAAAGTTAGTATAAAAAAAAACAAAGATGGGTGTGTAGAGGGAAGCAGTTTTGATCGTGGTTTGATGAACATAAAGGAAGATCACAGCAGCAGCCTGTTGGCCCATGCTCGGCAGGTCCATTACAATTCCATCCCACAAAACGAAACAAATTTTCCCCCCACCCAGTCCTCAATGCACCCAGAAATAAGCTCAGATATCTTTTAACCACACATTTGCAAGTCCAAATGAGTGGATAGAGTTATCAGAGCATATTTCTTGGTAAGCATTGGAGGACTGGGTTGGAAAATGTTTCGTTAGTGGGATGAATGTAAAGGACTGCCGAGCATGGCCCAAGAGCCTGCAGCAGTGATCCTCCTTTTCCTTATGTTCATCAACCACATCACAACTGCTCCACTCTACCACCACCATCTTTGTAATTTTTCTACAAAACTTTTCATAATTATGTGTTACTCACATCCTTTAACCAAAGGGCGGCACTAGCAGCTTATTTGGTGTAGTGCAGTTGGTAGAAGGTAGTATGATGGTACAGAAGGAAGTAGATGGGATGGCGAGGTAGAAGGTATTAAGTGATGTGGTAGAAGTAGTAGTGATGGGTCTGGTAGAAGGTAGTATGATGTGTGTAAAAGGTAGTAGTGATTGGTTGTAAAGCAGTAGTGATGGTGATTAACAGTTGTAATAGTGTAGAAGGTCGTATGATGGTGGTAGAGGGTTCCTCCTTTAGTGGTCAGGATTCTACCAACTCCCTCCAATGTTGTTGGAAGTAATAGGGCTAACAAAAACCACCGCCGACTCAGCTGCTGCTCACCACCATATATGGACGGACTTAACACCCTTGCCCTTATATACCCAACAACAACACAACACTACACCTCTCGTGACATTCATAATAAGAAACATAAGAACATGTAAGGAACAACAGCAGAAGGCCTATTGCCCATACGAGGCAAGGTCCTTATCAAACGACATCTACCAAAAGCTATCACAAATAACTCCCCTACCCCATGACACCAATCAAAATCAAACCAGCCCCTCCCACACCATATATTTGTCCATCTCTTCTAAAGCTAACCCAAGGTCCTAAGGCCTCTAGTGCACCCCAGGTGCTGTGTTGCATGACTGTTGACGCCCGTCATCACGACGCTCAGTATATAAGAAAAACCGCGGTGCACTGGGGACCCAGAGGATACCTACTTACTAATCAAACTCATTAGTCTCTTATCAGCGCTATAGCTCATAAAGGTCTTAGATATCGCAATTCGTCTTGGATTCTCGGACAGCAGATACGGCTTCTTACCTGTTCGACCCCTCAGGACTTTATTATGTCTCCCTTGTTTATGCCAGTCATCCTCTTATACACTACAATGAAAGCTCCCCTTCATCACGCCTCTCCAGAGAGTGGATTTTTAAGGCATTAAAGTCTATCATCATAGAGAAAGTCCTTACACAGTAAATCATTTAGTCTTCTTCTCTGTATGTTCTCTATGAGACTAAGTCCCGATCCTGCAGTAAGGGACCAAACTGAGCAGCATAATCTAAATGAGCCTCAGTAGTGATGCATAGAGCTGAAAAATAACTTTGGACTTCTGTTACTTTATACTTCCCTGAGATAAATCCAAGTAATCTGTAGGCCTTGTTGCACACACTAAGGCACTGCTGTCTTGGCATTAGATTTACTGCTTACCATGACTCCCAATTCCTTTTTTCACATTCTGGTATGACCAATCTCTACTTCACACTAGATTATACTTCGAGGGTTATTTTCATTACCAAAAGGGCAAGTACCTTACACTTATCCACATTAAACTTCATCTGCCATTTCTCAGACTCAAGACATTAATTTGTTCAAATTCGACTGGATTCAATGATAACCACCTCAAGTGAAATTATACGCCTATCTTGACATCAGCAACTTACTCATTCACAAGGTAATCCCTTCATCAAGGTCCATAATTAAATTATGACAGGAGAGGGTCCTAAAACAGATCCTTGTTGAACGCCACTAGTGACTAACCCCATCAGATTTTCACTCCATTAATGGTAACTCTCAGCATTTCTATTGGTAAGCCATGCCTCAATCCATGCTAGAACTTACCTCCTATACCATGACAAAGCTGCCACTTTTCTTAAGAGTCACTTGTGAGGTACTCTGTCGAAGGATTTAACTAAAATCCAAATCAAACAAATCTATTCCTTTAACACTGTTCAACTGCCTTCAAATGTTCTATTGAAGAACCGTCCCAGGATTTTTGTCAGCCGGAATGACCTCTCGTGAAACCATGCTGAGATTCATATATCAAGTTTTATGCTCTTCCACGGTTGAGCTTCTGATGAATGTCAGCTATAATTGATTCCAATTAACTTGCACACATATAGATGTCAGGCTTATTGGACCGTAATTTGAAGAGTGGACTTATCCCTGATTTGAATATAGGAACCACATTAGCCATCTTCCACAACTCTGGCACAACACTGGTAAGGATGACGCATTGAATACTCTCGTTAAAGGGCTGAAACTAAGCTCATCTTGCATTCCTTAAGTACCCTTGAAAACTCTCATCGGTCCCGGGACTTTATTTAGGTTTCAGTTTGTCTCTCTGTTTAATACCATTACTTCGCGACAGTAAAATATTAGTTAACTTAAATTCATCAGGAACTAAATAATTGTTAAATTACTGGAATCTCAATTAGCATCTCCTGTGTAAAACTGACAAAAAATAGTCATTAAATAAGGAACATATTCCATTCATTAATCCGTCCAGCTGATCCGATTCCCATTTTTCAGAGGTCCCTACTTTTTCCATCACCTTCGTCCTATACACTTGAAAACCCCTTTGATTAGTCTTTGATTCATTAGATAAAAAAAAAACTCTACTTTCATAGTCACGTTTAACCTTTTCTAATTGCCTTTTTTACTTCTCCTTTTAACTGAACCTATTGTCAGTAAGGTTAACCTCTCCTCTTCTGATGCGCCTATAAATTCCACTTTTCTCACCACTAATAGATGCTTTAGCCTCCTGTGTAACACCATTTGGGATCGTTATTATTAGACCTAATTTCTCTCAGGGGAATGATATACTCTGGGCACTGTGAACATTATTAAGAAACAACAAAAAGCAGAATCCCTACATATTCATCATATATATCGGCAAAAAAAATCATTAGCTAGATAACACCCAATCAAGATTAGACAGATGTTCCCTAAGACCATTATATCGGCAGAACGACAATCATGGATTTTTACTGTATTATCATTATTCTTGCATTCCAATTAATGCTAAAAGGGATGGATTTGTGATCACTTGTTCCAAGCACTTCCAATGATCTTCCAATTATTCACGAGTGTTTCCTTTATTTGACAAGACTAGTCTGCAAATTATTACCCCTGGTAGGCTCCGTTACGCTGTTACAGAAAACACCTGACTGTTCCAAAAGTCACTGGACTCTAATTACCTGTCAAAGATTCAACCAGACAATTTGACTAAAGTTAAAGTCCCCTACTATACTATGTTACTGTGTCCAGAAGCCAGAACAATTTCGTCCCAAAGAAGGCTCCCTCTATCTGTGATCCAAGCCGGAGGCTCGGTATATTACACCTAGAATAGATTTTTCTTGACCCTCCACGAACTCTACCAAACAGCCTCTGTTACTGCTCCATCTATTTTTATCCTGTTATTTCTGCAACAAAATAATAATTCCTACGAACATACAATGGCAACTCCTCCCCCTTCCCCATTAACATCTTATCCACATAGAACAACTTAAATCCCTGAATAATTACACTCAGCAGTCATAATCCCCCCGACCTCTATTAAATCACACCACGTAACAGTAATGCAATGAAACAAAGTTCCCAGCACATGCTACCAAACGATTTCATTAATTTTATTTCCTGCACTTCTCCCCTTTTGGTAGCAAAAAAGACCATCATATGGTTTTTTCTTCTGCTACATTTTTCCTATTCCATCTTTTGTTTTACAACAGTTTCTGAAATTATCATTACCCAGAGTTGCTCCCATGACAGTAATATTAAGATTCCTAAATATCAAGCATAAGTCAATACAGGGACCCCCGTTAAACGATATTTTTTTTCACTTCCAAAAGATAAGTTCAGGTGCCAGTACTGTACCGAATTTATTCCCATAAGGAAAATTATAAAGTAATTAGTCCATTTCAGACCCCCAAATATTACACTACACAACGCACTACATAAATACCCTAACAAATAGGTCTCATCGGAGGTAATCGTTATGCGGGGTCCCACTGTTATATCCAATAATCATTATTTAACATTACTAAACCCATACTCTAACTAATCTAGTTTAAAGGTCCTAACAACCCCTCAACAGAGTAGCAAGAAACCACCACCTGCCCTGGATAAGTGAACCCAAAAAAAAATCCCCGTGCATACATGTCCTTTCGGCCATAGAAGTTGTCCCAGTTTTCCAATGAATGGTACTGCATTATCCTTACAGTGTTTTAATCCAGCCAACAATTAATACCATTGCTCTGGACAACATTCATTACCATCACTCTTCTTGCAAAATGCCACATCTAACAGTGCGCCCCCCCCTTCATCCTAATTCTGTCTAAGCTGTCCTGAACTTTCTAACAACTCCTCACTTCTAACCGCTTGCATACATCATAGCCCTCACACTGAGGCAAATAATAGGATAGATCCCATTACCGTTCATGATGTTGTCAAGCCGCTAACAAGACCTCCAACCAGCCCCAGAAAGCATACCCCTTTGTCTTCTACTCCAGTCCTTCAAGTAAGAATATACAACTCTGACATTATTCTATTCATTCTAGAGTAAATTCCATTGTTTCTATGTTATAAAGTTTGTTTTATAATGTCATATTATTTGAATTGTGATAGATAAATAAAGCCATAGAGTTGATAATAGTGTCATATTCACCAACAATAAACTTGCCATCTCTGCCACACACAAACAAATAGCCAATAAGAACATAACAAAGGAAGATCACTGCAGTCTACTGCCCATACAAGCAGGTCCTTCTCAAATGACCTCCACCCAAAAGCTACCCAAGAATTTACTCCCGTAACCAATGACACAAATCCAAACTCAGCTCTCCAACACGTATATTTGTCCAATCGTCTTCTTAAAGCTACCCAAGTCCAAGCCTCGATCACCCTACTGTAAGTGTGATGTTAAATAAGAACTTAGGGAAGTAGGAAACACTGGAACAGGCCTGCTGGCCCATACTAGCCGGTCCCTTCACAAATCCAACCACTAACAGAACAAATGCTACCCAACAATAAACTCAGTTCGCAAATCCGACTCAAATCCACTCTTTCACTCGAGTATTATCCAACCTAAATTTGAAACTACCCAAGCATAGCTTTTAGACCATTGGAAAAGGAGAACATGCAATAGGCCTGTTTGGCCCATACTAGCCAGTCCTTCACAAATCCAACCCCACTAACAGAACAAATGCTACCCAAGCAATAAGCTCAGGTGCAAGTGACTCAAATCCAACCCCTCTCACTCTTGATATTTATCCAGCCTAAATTTTGAAACTACCCAAAGTATTAGCTCGATCACCCTACTAGCAGACTGTTCCACTCAACAACAAACCCTAATACCAACGATCATTTATACCTTTTTATAGTGCCCTAGAGTCCCCTTATGGAGGGGGATCCCATCCCAATAACCACTCTTCCCTCACCTCCTCCCTGTCTTCCATTCATCAACAACATTCTTCAATAAAGGTAACTGTCATACGTTGAATGTTCATTCTATTGCGTGCATTAAATCTGATCTTTTAGGTTAAAAAAAAATTTTTTTGTTGATACTTCTGGGTGTCTGGAACGAATTAATGGGATTTACATTAATTTCTTAGGGGAAAATTGATTCGAAAATCGTCCATATCGATAATAGTCCCACTTTCCAGAACAGATTATAGACCGAAATTGAGGACCACAGTATATAAATGATATCTATATTTATTATCACACCGGCCGATTCCCACCAAGGCAGGTGGCCGAAAAAGAAAACTTACATCCATCAATCACTCCATCCACTTTCATGCCAGAAGGGTGACTTTACACACCCAGTTTATAAACTGCAACATTAACACCCCTCCTTTACATATATATATATATATAAATATAAATATAAATATATTAAATATATAAATATATATATAATATATATAAATATTATAAAATATATATATTTTTTATATAGGATGGGGTCCCACCTCTGGTGTAATTGTGGGACCCATAGCCCTCGAAGAAGTAGATAAAAAGGCTTCAAGGAAGAATATTTGGATATCTTCCCGAAGCCATTTGAATTTCCACTTTCCCCTACCACCCCATCTTTTAAATATATAATTTTTTTACCACTAGGAATATTTTATTACATACTATGGTACAGAAGATTTAAGAGATACAGTGTTGATAATGCAGGTGGCATATTAGGTACATGTTATTGTGTATCACCGATTTATAATGCGAAAATCTCATCCAGCCTCCTCAGAGCATGGGGGCGTGTTCCCAAATACAGCAGGCATTACCCCATTGAACAGCCGCACTGAGCCGCTGGAACAGAAAACTATCTGCCCCTGGGATCCCTAGTTACCCTGATGAGTCTTTTTCCCATCCTCCTAAGGAATTTAATGCACTCTTTCCCCATGACCAAGGGTCCTCTTGAGCCAATGGGAACAAACATATAATGATGGGCAAGTTCTCCATATTTTCTAGACTTTTGGACTCCCTGAAGCTGGCAGCTGCCCCCCTCCTTCTTCCCTGGTGATTGGAGATAGGTAATCAGCCAAGGTGATGCTCAAGTATAGTCCCCACACCACCTCTTCCCATCAGTCCAGGCTTGAAGCCAGCGGACCTTCTGGCTGCCATCAATCTGTCATTAGCTGGGGTGGCTCCCCTTACTGCTGGGCATCCGCTGTTGTGACGCTCCTCTTGATAATGTTATTAACCCCTCAATTCCTTCAATCTTTCCCTCGGATTTACGGCACACAAGACCATGGTACCCGGACGGTCTGCTGCACTTCACTGCCACAATATACACCCTGTGTTCGGCGAGAATAGGGCGGCCAGTCGAAGGGCAACACCGATGCGATGGGGGTTCTGTTGGGGGTTTTCGAGGAGTGGTGCCAACTGGAGTTGGGAACAGCCAACAGAAAGTCCCCAGCATGAGGGGCTCGCACACCAGGAGCGGGCTCTAATCCTTCCATGACACACACTGAAGCATTTGTTTGAGGCTATATTTTTTCCCTATTGGACCATCCCAGAGCCGATTGTTTGTAGTTGTTGGGGGAGCAGTCTGTTTCAGAGCCCGTTAGATTATCCCAGAATCATTGCTCCGTCAATGAATTTTTGGTCCTGGACTCCAATCTTGTCCCTATGATTTCAGGGAGAATCGCTGCTACAAGCTCTCTGGATGCAATACACGAGACAGAAAAGCAGATAACGCCAATCTCTGATGACTTTGCGGACAAACCAATGCCTCCTAGTCTGACTGGAATGTACCTTGGTACCACTGCCCCTCTTCCTAGAGTAGGTAAGTACTACTTTCGTAAAAATCTGCCTCAAATACTGTCCATATCGTGCATATAGGTTTATCATTATGAAGGTGCACATCTTAGGAAATATGTCAACCGGCAGACTCAGCACTTGTGAAAAGGTAAACAAGGCATCGTGAGTGGTCCAGATTGCCTATTCGTTTTCCATTCCTCCTTTACTCATCCAATTTTCTTCCTGAGAATTGTGTCAATGGCATTGCTTTTTCCCAGAGTGCTCCTAGCATGCCACTATTATGGGGCAATGACTGCTGCTCCTGGTAGTTTTGATCTCACTGCATTTATCACTCGTTAACTACAGAGATGATTTCCACATTTGGATAGATTCAGGATGAGACCCTTATCCTTCAGTGCATACGTACCTGTTGTAAGTCATGTAAGGAGGGACTCCTTTGTACCTGCTAGTGTGCCAATCATCTAGGACCAGATGTTTACCTGCTGGTCAGTCTGTGATTTTCCTTCCCTAACTGCTATACAGAAGAGAAATGGTGCAAGAGATCTCCTTGTTGGACAAAACCCCTCCGATGATGTGCGTTCATCTCTCCAAAAGCAAAAGTAAATGTTATAGGTTACGTTACGTGCATTTAAGAATATTTAACCTACAATAACAAAGTTCAACACTCATATCTTCCTGAACTAATTCGTTTAATATCTGACGATGCTAGTGTATGGTGTGAGAACGGCCATACAGTTCCCTAGCAACAAGATATTTATTACTGCTGGGTAACAGAGCCAGCAGATGTTAGGAAACGACCACATGCTACAACCCTTCCAGGGTTTGACCCTGTTCTTTCGGTTGTTAGTCGATAATACTTTAAGTACCCTAAGAAGTACCCCGTTATGAACCATTTTGAGGGGAGGGGAACTATAAAATATAACCTATCAATTTTTATTGTAATAAAATTTTAATAACACTAAGACGTAGCTGGAGTTTCAGCTTCGTATGATAATGGGATGAAATGATTTTTTTTTTTTGAGATGTGGTAAAAATACTAATTTGTGTATCGCTTAAGTCTGTCATGATCGTTGGTCATAATTAAGAAGCTGTGTAAAACCCAGATTCTCCAGTTGTGTTCATGGTGATTACTGATTAATAAACTGATGTAATCTGCAGTGTTGAACGTAATGTTAATGAAGAGTGTTGGCTCCAGTTCATCCTGCTTGCTGACCGCTCTGAAACTGAAGGAATATTCTTATGTGAGGCATATTCGCGTCTTTAGCTTCCATCTTTGTCGCAGTGTTTGTTTCCCTACTCTTTAACAATCTTTTTCTCTCCATGTAAAGTTCTCATGGTATCTTATATGTTGTAATGACGTCTCAGCATCCTTGTAAAAAATGAACACTCTTATTAACGCTGATTTTTTCCCCACAGAATCAGTTTTTGCAGCATGAGTGTGGTGACAATAGTAGTAGCAACAACATTAACAGGAGCAGCAACAACAGTAGCAAAACAACTACAGTGCAACAGTAATGATCACAGTTTCATGAACACAACAGAGCACAAAAAAGCTGTTTAGGAACAGCAGTCCTTCCTGTGCAGAAAGTACAGTAGTTACTGTCGTAGGCTACAGCAGCAGCACTACAAAGATGCTGACAGACAGACAGACGAGGTTGAAGAGGCTGGTGGTGGTAGCGGTGATGTTAATGATCCTAAGCTGGCTAGATGCTGTCTTCAATCCTCTGGAACACGACCCAGCCACTCACACCGCCAAGGTAACAACTAACTCCCTTTCTCCCTCTCACCTTCCTTGCTTGGTTAATGGGGTGTGAAGCCTATCGACTACACAAGGGTCATTCAGGCTGCATGTAACCTTGTCACCACCAGACAAGGATAATTTAATCCCTAAAATAGGGATTAAATCTCCAGCGTATACACGATAAGAGAAATGAGCCTCTCCGTGTATATATCCTATGACACATTATTCACACGATGTACTTGTAATATTTAGTGGTAATTAACCTAATATAAATAAATATTTGATTGATTATAATCATCTTGCAATAAGATGAAAAGTCTCACGAGTGTTTCCTATTTAATCTAGAAGAAAAATCTCTATAAATGGTGAATGATAGAGAACCTTCACCATTTTCTAAGTGTCTGCCGTATACTTTTTTAATTGTGCCCCCTCTTTCTTAGCCCTTTCCCCGTATACTTGTTTGGTATAGTATTTATTCCCGTGCGTGGGTTCTTCCAGATCTCTCCTAACAAATGACATTAATTCACTTGCAACTGGAAGATATGTAATTGGCAATTACAGCAAAGATCTTTCGCAAATGGCCAAACTTGCATACTTAGGTTCATCTACCTTATCCAGGGAAATGTGAAACAGCGTAGTTACGTGCAATTATGTTTGCGTCAAGGAGCTCTGTCCAAGTGATTGGCTGTTTTTAGTAATAATAAAGTGCAGAATATGGTATCATCTGATCGACAAACCATGCTAACCCTTCTAAGGGTAATGGTAGTGCCTGACCCGAGCTTTTAGCTCATACGACTGTCCATTCCATTTTGCCCCTTGGGTGGGGATGGCAGACCAGAGAGGCCTAGCTTGTGGCTAGGCCTGGGGACAGTTGTCCAAAAGATTAGGAGGTACTTGTGCCTTCCTCCATGGGAAGACTTAGGTCTCAGACACTCCCTAAAGAGGGAGCCAAAGCCGGCCACCACATGGAAAGGCCCGGGCCGGAGAATACCGGCTAAATCTTAACTAACTAACTAATGTATCATCTAGTATTGCCTGAGTAAGTTTTGTTCTTAAAGACAAAAAACCTAGTCAGTAGTCCCAAAGTCGGACCCATAAGGCTTTATTTATTTCTGTATGTGCAGGTTAAGTAATTGTGTTTTGTTAGCCCTTATCGCACACATACCAATATTGATGTGTGCTTTCTTCCTAACCATTGACTCACAATTCTGTCCAGTCTGAAGGATCAAGCTTCACAGCACATAGTTTGTAAGTACAGTTATGAAGGTACTTTTCATATTCCAAGATGGGGACTTTACCCATTACCACACTGAACGCATCTGCACTCTTCCAAACATTAGCTAGGTCTAAATCTTATTGTGGTTCAGTGAACAATCATCTATTACCTGTTATTCAAGCCTATTTTTGCGTCATCAGCGAATTTATTCATATTTGACATTTTATTTCCCTCTCATGTCATTAATAAAGATTATGACAACAAGGGGCCTACCATTGGGTCGCATTTTGACCAGTCGCGTATTGTGCCTTTTTGTTCTTATTGGGCAGTAATTTGATGTATGCTTTATATTCTGATTGGAAGACAGGAATTTCATTAGCCATCTTCAACATCAGCATGATGTTGAAGATATGCCGAACAGGTTAGTTAGTAGTTGACTTCAGTGACACTGCATTCTTTAAGTACCCTTGAGAGCAGTTCGTCCGAGCTAGGGCGACTTTTTTTTTTAATGTGTACTTGTTTAATAACCATGTCCCTGGCCCAGGCCCTCTATAATTTTTAATTGCTGGGATGTCATTTGTCTTCTTGTGTGAAGACCGACAAAAAGTAACTTAAAAAGAGAGCACATTTCATTAGTTTTAGTGATCCAATTTTACCGTTGATATTTGTCCTATACACTTGAAAGAATTATTTGTATTTTATCGTGGATTCACTTGCCACTTTAATTTCATAGTCACTGACGGTCGTTTAGCTTTTCTGATCTCCCCTCCCCATTTTTTTTACCTCTTAAGATGCGCCTGTAAAGTTCTTTCTTCAGTCCTAAGATATGTTTTTGTCTCTTCTTAATCCATTTGGTATAGTTTTAACTTGATTTAATTTCTTTCACTGCCGTTTCAAAGATCATCGACAGACTCAAAGCCTGATAACCCCAGTCAGCACAAGACAGGTGCTCCCTAAGTCTGCTATAAACTACAGAACTAAAATCTGAGACCTTTACTGCATAATCCTTCTCATCAACCCTCCCAGTTAATAAGAAAAGTAATAACTTCGTGATTACTTGTGTCAGGCTCATCCTTGATCTCTAGACTATTTACTAAGGGCTCCTTGTTTGACAGAACCAGGTCCAGCAGGTTCAGTTACAAACTGCTTTAAAGAAGCAGTCTTGAACTGCTACTGTGAAGTTACAGTATTCCAGTCAATTTGGCTACAATTATAATTCAATTCAAAGTTTATTCTCTATAAGGATTACAATGCTGAGTTTACAGAAATTTGGTTATTGTTTGGTTTACATGTAGTAAAATTGTGATTACAGAGTGTACCACTAGAACGCTTAGCATGGCTAGGCATTTCGGGCATACTTAGTTTTATTCTTAATTGTAAAATATTACGAATTATGAGGTAAGTTGGTATTATGGCTAAGTGACTAAATACTAGTTTGTGAGTTTAGCAATGTGAATGCTTTTGTTTTGGCACAGTATATAGTTTCAGTATTGGAGTATCACAGGATTCATTATTTTAAGACTGAGATTAATATTTCTGTTTATGGTCAAATGAGTGAGCGAGTGTAAGTGTGAACCACCAGGTGGATCACTACGTTATCGTATTTCGAAGCCTTAACATTTTCGTCCCGAAGTTTCCCTTGGTCGCTTTCCACGCTTGGGAGGGGGTCAGTATATCACATCTTTAATAAACTTTTCGAGCCCTAGAAATTCTACTCGAGAGATTGTGTCTGTCCTTTCGGCCTTTAGATCTGTGTTTAAGCAGTTTTCTTTGACTTATAGCGCCATCCGTAGCCCCTCTTCCCGTTATTTCCAGTAACGTGGAGCAACCTCTTGAAATGTGGCATTTGGCAGGCACGTCCCGATTTTTCAAATTAAATCGGATGATGTCTCTCTTATGTATCTTCACGTTTGTTTTCAGTCCTGGATTACTTTTAATAACACCATACGGGATAACAGTAAGTGAATTTCGCCACTGTTGTGTCTGTAACGAGGTGCGGTGGTACCACATTTTGCGGCGTAGTGACAAGGTCCTGTAAGAGGATGGTGACTCTGAGTCCTTGACTCTCCAAGGTGTCACTTTCCCAGTTGTCTCTCCTCACCCACCTAGTTAGTACCATTCTGCCTTGATGTGCAGAATGATACTATTGTTGAAATGTTTCTCATGCCCGAAATACCTCAGCATGCTAGTGGCTTTCTTTGTACCTTTAACACGCTTTATATTCATTCACACATTGTAACCTATGCAAAGAAATAAACTTTGATTTGATACACAGTAGGCTTCTTCAGTCAAATACAGAGTCAGCAAGTGTAGTAGTGAAATACAGATGACGTGATCAGTCCATCAACCTTGGAAAAAAAGTACGTATTTGAGGTGGTCAGTCCCTCAGCCTGAGAAGAGTTTAGTTCCATGATCTGGAACGACCATGGAACCACCTCAACTATTTATCTAAGGTTGAAGGACTGATTACATCATCTTCATTTCACTACTACACTTGCTGACTCTGTATTTGACTGAAGAAGCCTACTGTGTAGGCGAAACGTTTCAATAATAAACATACCCATGTGCCTTCATCATCAACTTGTCAGTATTTTATACCATTTTCAGCATTATGTCTTACATTACAAGACATTAATAAACAGACTTAGAACGGCTGTCACTCTCTGCACCGACCATCTTGTCTTCACTCCTGATTTCACTCGCTTTCCCTTGCCTGCTTTCACTCTTCCTAGTTTACTTTTCTTGTGTACACTCATTCTGTTTACAGTATTACTTTCCACCTTACACTCAAGTTGACATTATCTCAACTACTGTATCCACTAGATGAGTTTTTTTTTTTTTGTCGAGATTCAACTTACAAATTTAAGTCTCACCAATTGTCGTATATACGGTAGTAAATTACAAAGACCCAATATGCGGTGTATGGCATTTTATTAAGACGTTTCAACCACCTGCTGAACGAAACGTCTCAATAAAATGCAATAAACCATATATTAAATCTTATTAACATAGTAACTTTGGCGCAAATTAATCTGGCAAAACTCGGTTAAATATGACTTTTTTTGTGTCTGAGTTTCTGTCTTAGTTAACTGTGATCTACTGTAGTTAAGTTACATGCAGTTAACGAGGCTAGTTGTGCGTTGTTCAGAAATTCACAATATAAGGAAAAGTAGCATTGTGGTAGGTGTACTGGCCTGTACTAGGCTGGCATGTACTAGGCTGGCATGTACTAGGCTGGCATGTACTAGGCTGTCATGTACTAGGCTGGCCTGTACTAGGCTGGCATGTACTAGGCTGGCATGTACTAGGCTGGCATGTACTAGGCTGGCATGTACTAGGCTGGCATGTACTAGGCTGGCATGTACTAGGCTGGCATGTACTAGGCTGCATGTACTAGGCTGGCATGTACTAGGCTGGCCTGTACTAGGCTGGCATGTACTAGGCTGGCCTGTACTAGGCTGGCATGTACTAGGCTGGCATGTACTAGGCTGGCATGTACTAGGCTGGCATGTACTAGGCTGGCCTGTACTAGGCTGGCATGTACTAGGCTGGCATGTACTAGGCTGGCCTGTACTAGGCTGTCATGTACTAGGCTGGCATGTACTAGGCTGTCATGTACTAGGCTGGCATGTACTAGGCTGGCATGTACTAGGCTGGCATGTACTAGGCTGGCATGTACTAGGCTGGCATGTACTAGGCTGGCATGTACTAGGCTGGCATGTACTAGGCTGGCCTGTACTAGGCTGGCATGTACTAGGCTGGCATGTACTAGGCTGGCATGTACTAGGCTGTCATGTACTAGGCTGGCATGTACTAGGCTGTCATGTACTAGGCTGGCATGTACTAGGCTGGCATGTACTAGGCTGTCATGTACTAGGCTGGCATGTACTAGGCTGGCATGTACTAGGCTGGCATGTACTAGGCTGTCATGTACTAGGCTGGCATGTACTAGGCTGTCATGTACTAGGCTGGCATGTACTAGGCTGGCATGTACTAGGCTGGCATGTACTAGGCTGTCATGTACTAGGCTGGCATGTACTAGGCTGGCTTGTACTAGGCTGGCATGTACTAGGCTGGCATGTACTAGGCTGGCTTGTACTAGGCTGGCATGTACTAGGCTGGCATGTACTAGGCTGGCTTGTACTAGGCTGGCATGTACTAGGCTGGCATGTATTTGTCCAACCTCTCTAAATCTGCTGAATTAGCTTCCTTATTTAAGGACATTTTTCTTATATACCATTCTTGGATTACTGATTCTTTTTCTTTCTGCCTCGTGAACGTGTAAGACGGTAGGTCGATCTTAGATCTGAGACCGGGTCGTAGGAGCGATGAACCTCGGAACCGTCACTAGATAGCATATATCCTCAGATATGTAATTAACTCGCTTGGAACTTCAGTGAGTCTTCGGATCCACGTCAAACTTTAAACAGTGATACAAGGGAGTTAGTGCCGAGGATTGCTTCCTTAGGGAGAATCTAATTGGTACCTCAGTGGTATGAAGACTCTGTTAGAGGGGTGGTGTGGAGGTTCTCTTTGAGTGGTTGTGAGGGTGGTGTGGAGGTTGTGAGGGTGGTG
The DNA here is from genome assembly GCF_026875155.1 of Cherax quadricarinatus. Taxonomy (NCBI): domain Eukaryota; kingdom Metazoa; phylum Arthropoda; class Malacostraca; order Decapoda; family Parastacidae; genus Cherax; species Cherax quadricarinatus. The sequence continues at coordinate 24,834,314 of NC_069455.1, read as the reverse complement.
TGGAAGTTGTGAGGGTGGTGTGGAGGTTGTGAGGGTGGTGTGGAAGTTGGGTGGGTGGTGTGGAGGTTGTGAGGGTGGTGTGGAAGTTGGGTGGGTGGTGTGGAGGTTGTGAGGGTGATGTGGAAGTTATGAGGGTGATGTGGAGGTTGTGAGGGTGATGTGGAGGTTGTGAGGGTAGTGTGGAGGTTGTGAGGGTGGTGTGGAGGTTATGAGGGTGTGGAGGTTGTGAGGGTGATGTAGAGGTTGTGAGGGTGGTGTGGAGGTTGTGAGGGTGGTGTGGAGGTTGTGAGGGTGGTGTGGAAGTTGTGAGGGTGGTGTTGAGGTTGTGAGGGTGGTGTGGAAGTTGGGTGGGTGGTGTTGGAGGTTGTGAGGGTGGTGTGGAAGTTGGGTGGGTGGTGTGGAGGTTGTGAGGGTGATGTGGAAGTTATGAGGGTGATGTGGAGGTTGTGAGGGTGATGTGGAGGTTGTGAGGGTAGTGTGGAGGTTGTGAGGGTGGTGTGGAGGTTATGAGGGTGGTGTGGAGGTTGTGAGGGTGATGTGGAGGTTGTGAGGGTGAAGTTGTGAGGGTGGTGTGAGGTTGTAAGGATGGTGTGGAGGTTGTGAGGGTGGTGTGGAAGTTGTGAGGGTGGTGTGGAGGTTGTGAGGGTGGTGTGGAAGTTGTGAGGGTGGTGTGGAGGTTGTGAGGATGGTGTGGAAGTTGTGAGGGTGGTGTGGAGGTTGTGAGGGTGATGTGGAGGTTGTGAGGGTGGTGTGGAGGTTGTGAGGATGGTGTGGAGGTTGTAAGGGTGGTGTGGAGGTTGTGAGGGTGATGTGGAGGTTGTGAGGTTGGTGTGGAAGTTGTGAGGGTGTGTGGAGGTTGTGAGGGTAGTGTGGAGGTTGTGAGGGTGGTGTGGAGGTTGTGAGGGTGGTGTGGAGGTTGTGAGGGTGGCGTGGAGGTTGTGAGGGTGGTGTGGAAGTTGTGAGGGTGGTGTGGAGGTTGTGAGGGGGGTGTGGAGGTTGTGAGGGTGGTGTGGAGGTTGTGAGGGTGGTGTGGAGGTTGTGAGGGTGGTGTGGAGGTTGTGAGGGTGGTGTGGAAGTTGTGAGGGTGGTGTGGAGGTTGTGAGGGTGGTGTGGAAGTTGTGAGGGTGGTGTGGAGGTTGTGAGGATGGTGTGGAAGTTGTGAGGGTGGTGTGGAGGTTGTGAGGGTGATGTGGAGGTTGTGAGGGTGGTGTGGAGGTTGTGAGGATGGTGTGGAGGTTGTAAGGGTGGTGTGGAGGTTGTGAGGGTGATGTGGAGGTTGTGAGGTTGGTGTGGAAGTTGTGAGGGTGGTGTGGAGGTTGTGAGGGTAGTGTGGAGGTTGTGAGGGTGGTGTGGAGGTTGTGAGGGTGGTGTGGAGGTTGTGAGGGTGGCGTGGAGGTTGTGAGGGTGGTGTGGAAGTTGTGAGGGTGGTGTGGAGGTTGTGAGGGTGGGGTGGAGGTTGTGAGGGTGGTGTGGAGGTTGTGAGGGTGGTGTGGAGGTTGTGAGGGTGGTGTGGAGGTTGTGAGGGCGGTGTGGAGGTTGTGAGGGTGGTGTGGAGGTTGTGAGGGTGATGTGGAGGTTGTGAGGGTGATGTGGAAGTTGTGAGGGTGGTGTGGAGGTTGTGAGGGTGATGTGGAGGTTGTGAGGGTGGTGTGGAGGTTGTGAGGGTGGTGTGGAGGTTGTGAGAGTGATGTGGAGGTTGTGAAGGTGGTGTGGAGGTTGTGAGGGTGGTGTGGAGGTTGTGAGGGTGGTGTGGAGGTTGTGAGAGTGATGTGGAGGTTGTGAGGGTGGTGTGGAGGTTGTGAGAGTGATGTGGAGGTTGTGAGGGTGGTGTGGAGGTTGTGAGAGTGATGTGGAGGTTGTGAGGGTGGGGTGGAGGTTGTGAGGGTGGTGTGGAGGTTGTGAGAGTGATGTGGAGGTTGTGAGGTGGTGTGGAGGCTGTGAGGGTGGTGTGGAGGTTGTGAGGGTGGTGTGGAGGCTGTGAGGGTGGTGTGGAGGCTGTGAGGGTGTGTGGAGGCTGTGAGGGTGGTATGGAGGTTGTGAGGGTGGTGTGGAGGTTGTGAGGGTGGTGTGGAGGCTGTGAGGGTGGTGTGGAGGTTGTGAGGGTGGTGTGGAGGTTGTGAGGGTGGTGTGGAGGTTGTGAGGGTGGTGTGGAGGTTGTGAGGGGGGTGTGGAGGTTGTGAGGGTGATGTGGAAGTTGTGAGGGTGGTGTGGAGGTTGTGAGGATGGTGTGGAGGTTGTGAGGATGGTGTGGAGGTTGTGAGGGTGATGTGAAGGCTGTGTTAGAGGTTAAGCGTATTTTATTGTGTACGTGCTGATCTTGCCAAGTTGTCAGCTTAACACCAGCACCAGTCACCTGGTGTGCGAGGCTGGCACAACACTTCTCCTCATCTAACACACGTGTGTATGTGTGTGTATGTGTGTGTGTGTGTGTGTGTGAAAGTGAAAATACATTTAACTTTATATCTCAAATATCTTGTGTAAAATCTTTGTCACGTTTCATGTGATCATGATGTTTTACATTAGATTTGAGAGCTTTGCAGAATACAAACCTAAGTGTGCTGTGTGAGATTTTCTGTTTTGTATTGTTAGTTTAATATCCTTATTATGCACTCCATACCCATCCAGAGGTGCATAATGGGTCCAGGGACTGGACCCCAAAGTTTTGATGGATGAACAAGTTACAAAGGTAATGAACTCTGTTCTTGTGTGTTTCACCACACACACACACACACACACACACACACACACACACACACACACACACACACACACACACACACACACACACACACACACACACACATACAGGAGCTTGGACTCGACCCTTGCAACCTCAACTAGGTGAGTACAACTAGGTGAGTACACATATGGGAGGCAGGATCCATTCACAACTTTAAGCAGAGGTATGATAAAGCTAATGGTGCAGGGAGAGTGACCCAGTAGCGGCCAGTGAAGAGGCGGGGCCAGGAGCTATGAATCGACCCCTGCAACCACAACTAGGTGAGTACAACTAGTGACCACGTAGTTCTGAGCTCTGAATACATCGTAGAACTACAAGTGGAGAGGGTAACAGGAGTAGAAAGGGAAAAGCCAAACTATAAAAGAGAGGACTATACAGGTATGAGGACCTTCCTACAGGAGGTCTTCATACCTGAGGAAAGAGAGTTGGTAGGAAAGTCAGTAAACGAAATAATGGACTACATAACAACAAAATGCAAAAAGGCAAGGAAAGGTTTTTTTTCCAAAGGGAAAACGAAAAAAAGGGAAACCCAAATCCCCCCTTTGGGTTTCCCCGGGAAGGTGAAGGGAGGCAAAAAGTAAGTGCGCTAGAAAAAAAGGAAAACGTACAAAAGGGGAAAAGGGACCCAGAAAAAAAAAGGGAAATTACCCCCGAGAGCCAGAAACGAAAACACAGATAAGGAGGGAGGCCAGCGGCAATACAAAAAACGACATAGCATCGAAATTTCAAGCCCTGACCCAAAACCCTGTTTTTACAGCCACATCAGGAGGAAGACAACATCAAGGACCAGGTAATCGGGCTGAGGAAAGAAGGGGGGGGCCCTCACAAAAAAACGCCCAAAGAAGTATGTGGGGAGCTAAACACAGATTTCAGGAAGTATTTACAGTGGAGGCAAAAAGGACACGGGGAACACAAAAAAAAGGGGGGTTCACCAACAAGGGATAAAAAAAAACAATTTTGGATGAAATACACTTTAACCTTGATACCCAAAGGGGGTTTGGGAAACCGGACATCTCTTTTTAGGTCCTTAAAGGGGGCCAGAGACAATGTATGTCCCCACAACCCCCAAAACAATCTTAAACCACAATCCCTTAAAAACGGGCAACAACCTGAGGAAATGGAAAACGGAAAAGTGTGGTCCCCATCTTTAAAAAAAGGAAAACAGAAAGGGAAGCACTAAACTATGGGACCAAAGTGCACTGACGGGGTACAGAAACAAACCCGGGAGAAGATTATCGGGTGGAGAGTGGCGGAACCCCGGGAATGGAACAAAAATTAAAACTACAGCCAGAAAGGGTTTCATGGAAGGCAAATCCTGTTCAAAACCCCACTGGAGTTTTAGACAAGTACCTTGAAGTAAGACATAAAGGGGGGAGGGGGGGTTTGACTGCATTTTTGCGGGCCAAGGGCCTTCGCACATTTTCCCCCCCAAGAGATTTAGTGCAGAAGCTAGAGGATCAGGCACGTATAACAGGAAGGGCACGGAAATTTGGGAAATACCAAACGGGAGGCAACACAAGCAGGGTATCATCAGTGATGGTATCCAAGTGGGCGCCTGTGACGAGCGGGCCCAAAAGGGGGCATCCGGGGAAACCAGTGCTATTCTTGGTATATTTGAAGGACATAAAGGGAAGGGAAAAAGACTCTAAATTTCCCCCCTTTTGCAGATGATGTAAATTAATGAGGAGAATTAAATCAGATGCAGATCAGACAGGTCCTACAAAAAGACCTGGACAGGCTGGACGCATGGCCCCAGAAACTACTCCCAAAATTTAACCCCCCCAAAATGAAAAGTCTTTAAATCGGGGAAGGGCAAAAAAGGACCGCAGACAGAGTAAAAGGCCTAGGCGGCCAAAGACTCCCAAACCTCACTCGGGGAGAAAGATTGGGGTTTGGTAAAAAACCCGGGCCACGTCCCCGGGAAGCACAAAAAAAAACCAAAACTGTGGGGCAAAAAGGGTCCCCTGGCAAACCTGAGAAAAAGCTTTCCGATCCCCTCAGTGGGGGAATCATTCAAGACTCTATACCCCTTGTATGTCAGGCTCATACTGGAGAAACGCAGCACCAGTTTGGAACCCACACCTGGTCAAGCACGCAAAAAATTTGAGAAATTGAAAAGTTTTGCAACAAGGGTGGTTCCAAGCTCAGGGGAATGTCCAAAAAGAAAGGTTTAAGGGAAATCCGCCCTGACGACACGGGGGACAGGAGGGTCAGGGGTGACATGATAACGACATAAAAAATACGCGAAATAGATAAGGTGGACAGAGACAGGATGTTCCAGAGATGGGACACAGAAAAAAAGGGGCCCCAAATTTGGGAAAATTGAAAATTTAGATGATCGATGGATGTTAGGAAGTATTTCTTTAGCCACAAGTTGTAAAAAGTGGAATTGGGCCCCGGCAAGTGATGTAGTGGAACAGGAAACCAAAACAAAGTTTTAAGAAAGAGGTATGAAAAAGCCATGGAGCAGGGAGAGGGGGGACCCAAAACAGTCAATGATGAGGGGGGCCAGGAGCCGAGTCTCGACCCCTGCAACCACAAAATTTGGTAGTATACACACATACAAACATAAACATAAAAAAAGTCGTGCCGAACAAGGGAAAACCCTTTTTTAAAATTTTTGGGTTAAAAAGCAACGCTTTTTCCCTTTCCGAATACGGGGAAATGAAAATTTTTTTGGGATGCAATAATTTTGTAAAAATCTTCCGAATCTAATGGAAAAAAAAAATTTTATTGTGTTTGTTTAAAATTTTGAAATTAAAAGTAAACCTTTTCAAAAATTTTAAAAAAGTTTGGGTTTGTCCCGAAATTTAAAATTTCGCTTGTTATATTAAGGTTTGGGGAAAATTTTCTTTAATTTCTTTTGGGACCAAATTTTTATTTTTTTCAATTTAAAATAAAAAAAAAAAAAAAAGAAAAACTAGAAAACAGCGAAATGATAAACAAGGGTTGAGGTCGAAACCCTTTTTTCACTGTAGGGGTTTCCAGCATTTACCCCGGTTTTTTTCAACATGCAAATTTACTTTTTTATCAAACAAAAAACATATTACCGGGTTTGATAATTTCCATAGATCCTTTATTTTAAACTCAAATCACCCCACCAGTATTTTTTTAAATAAGGGGACCCACTGATCAGATCAAATCGACTGGCCGAACCCTTGACTGGGCCGAACCCTTTTACGTTTTCCCAAAAGGTTTTCGTTTGGGCAATAAAGCAACTGAAACGGATTTGGGGTTTTAGGCGCCCTTATAAAAAACAAACAAAAATATAAATCAGGAACGTGCACGGTAAGCGGGCCAATATACAAAAACAGTTAGAAACAGAAATACAAATAGCTAGAGCTTCATTTAAGGAGGTTATTAATAGAATATTCAAGAGGTTGCTTGTAGAATTGCAGTAAATCAACCATTCAAATCATTATGAAGCTGTGTGTAGTCTGTGGTCAGTCAAACAAACGGGCTTCCACATGGGTAAATTGTCATTTTTTTGGAAATTAGTGTCACGCCCCTTGTGCAGATATCCAAGAACTAGCTACAAGCAGTGTTAAAACAGGGAAGTGTTTTTGGGTATGCCCAAATGAGATAAATCTGTGGACTAAAATCACAAGGGTATTAAAAGAGGACAACATCAAAGCTGCTTTCATAGAAAACCTTATATCCGACATAGACAAGGATGTCAGCCACAGCACCGTGTCTTCCTTTGCAGATGACACCCGAATCTGCATGACAGTGTCTTCCATTGCAGACACTGCAAAGCTCCAGGCAGACATCAACCAAATCTTTCAGTGGGCTGCAGAAAACAATATGAAGTTCAACGATGAGAAATTTCAATTACTCAGATATGGTAAACATGAGGAAATTAAATCTTCATCAGAGTACAAAACAAATTCTGGCCACAAAATAGAGCGAAACACCAACGTCAAAGACCTGGGAGTGATCATGTCGGAGGATCTCACCTTCAAGGACCATAACATTGTATCAATCGCATCTGCTAGAAAAATGACAGGATGGATAATGAGAACCTTCAAAACTAGGGAGGCCAAGCCCATGATGACACTTTTTCAGGTCACTTGTTCTATCTAGGCTGGAATATTGCTGCACACTAACAGCACCTTTCAAGGCAGGTGAAATTGCCGACCTAGAAAATGTACAGAGAACTTTCACGGCGCGCATAACGGAGATAAAACACCTCAATTATTGGGAGCGCTTGAGGTTCCTAAACCTGTATTCCCTGGGAACGCAGGAGGGAGAGATACATGATTATATACACCTGGAAAATCCTAGAGGGATTGTACCGAACTTGCACACGAAAATCACCCACTACGAAAGCAAAAGACTTGGCAGACGATGCACCATCCCCCCAATGAAAAGCAGGGGTGTCACTAGCACGTTAAGAGACCATACAATAAGTGTCAGGGGCCCGAGACTGTTCAACTGCCTCCCAGCACACATAAGGGGGATTACCAACAGACCCCTGGCAGTCTTCAAGCTGGCACTGGACAAGCACCTAAAGTCAGTTCCGGATCAGCCGGGCTGTGGCTCGTATGTTGGTTTGCGTGCAGCCAGCAGCAACAGCCTGGTTGATCAGGCTCTGATCCACCAGGAGGCCTGGTCTCAGACCGGGCCGCGGGGGCGTTGACCCCCGGAACTCTCTCCAGGTAAACTCCAGGTAAACAACAGATGGGAACATAAAAAGTCTGGGCTGAATGGTACTGCCCTTGATACTGGCCATGTAGTCAGAAACTGTAAGGCTGGAGTGATGTCCTGGTAGTCAGTAAATGTGGGGCTGATAGTGCTGTCCTGGGAGACAGTAATGGTGAAGCTGGAGGTGCTGTCCTGGGAGACAGTAATGGTGAATCGGGAGGTGCTGTCCTGGGAGACAGTAAGGGTTTGAAGCTGGAGATGCTGTCCGGGGAGACAGTAATGGTGAAGCTGGAGATTTTGTCCAGGTAGTGGGGAATTTAATACGCGGGAAAGGGAAATTTACATATAAATGACCCATAGGGGACAGGAGCCATAGTAGGGAAACAAGTGTAGTCAAAGATAAGATAAAACGAATATTGCAAACTAGAAATACCGCAGGAAATAGAAAACCAAGAGGACTCCACTAGCAATAGTGAGGATATATTACCAAAAACAACTGGTGGGAGCCCATTGTTGGTGCTAGGGAGGATAGAAGTAAGACAGGGAAACATGCACCAACAGGGAATACAGTCACAGAAACCCAAGGGAAACGGAAACCAAGCCTGTGCACATACTATGCACTTGGTATCTGCTGGCATGGGAAATCTGGAAAAAACAGATGGGACGTGCAAAATATGACCACCCTAGAAAATGCCATGCCCATATTTACAACAGGAAAATGCAAACTCCCTTCCTGTAAAACTTTTTCACCCTGAACTGTGTACCTCTTCAGTACAGGAAAACTGTGCTATAACTTTAAATTGCCAGGCATACCATCTAAAGGGGACAAAAAGATACAAAACATCCAGGCCATGGGGAAAACCTGGGTAGCCCAGCCACTCAAGAGGGAGAGGTTTTTTAGTGCCCGGAAGGAAAAAAAACTGGGAGGGAAAAGGGAGAAATCGTACACCAAATCCAGTAATTCCTGGAGTGGAACACAGTCGATGGCCTCCACTCCAAACCAACAGATACAGATACTAATGCCGGGAAAAAAAACCCCCCCCAGTACCAACAATCCACCAGTCCGATAACATTCTTCTTTGCAAATATACAGGGTCTAAAGCCGCAACAAACAACAAAATACCTTTCATCCGTGGACTGCTTGCAGAGGCAAAGGCAATGTTCGCGGCTTTCACTGAGACCCACATAAAGGATCACTTGGGCAACGAAATTTTGGATCCCAGGTTACAACCTATACAGATGTGACAGAGTGAACAGGCAAAAAGGGGGGGGGGGGTTGGCCTGTACATTGCAGAGTCACTTGTTTGCACAGAATGCTTTAAAGCCTCAAATGATGTAGTGGAAGTTTTAGCAGTAAAGGTTGAGAACCCAAAAACCAGTCATTGTGGTAGTCTACAAGCCCCCGGATGCAACACCCACAATTCCGGAAAAAGCTGTTTTAAAAA
>NC_069455.1:24654688-24824985 GCF_026875155.1 Cherax quadricarinatus | reverse complement strand
TAAATAATTAAACCCCGGTGACATCACACACCCTTTGTCTAAGCCTACTTTACTGGAAAAAATTTCCCTTTTTCCTACAACTCAAATTTGAGCCCACTACCCCTTAAAAACTCTTCACTGCTTTCATAACCCCCCCTCCTACCCCATACACTTGCAACATCTCCACATTGCCCCCCTATCCACCCTGTCATACCCCTTTTTCCCAAAAATCCATAAACCACAAAACCTCTTAGCCTTATCTAAATACTTTCACTTATAGTTCACTTAAACACCGGGTCCAACACCCCCAACCTTTCCTAAAGCCTCCTTTTCACTGCATCCTATTCTCCGTCTTACTCTTAATTCTTTCAATTATAACCTACCATACCTTTACCGGTACACCAACAGCTTACCCTCTAAATTTTTTTGCCCTCTTTTACCCCCTTCCCTTTTTAAAAAAAAGGGAACTATCATCCTCGCCAATCCCTAGGCCCTTTAAACCCCTTTTGCTGAGACACTTGCTCTTGGGAGATTCGAAGAAAATTTTCAGATTTTGGGGGATGAGTTTGGTAGGGATATAAAAAAAATTACAAGTGAATATGGGGAAAGAGAAGGCAATGGGGATAACAAAAAAAATGGTAACAAAAGACTGGATAAAATTTTGGAGAGAGAGAGTTAAAGGGGGGAAAAATATTCAGAATTAGAGTGTTGCCAGATTGTCTAAAAAGATGGGTAAATCATAGAATTATGAGGGGGAAAAAGGAAGTGGTGCACGAGGAGTCTGAAGACAAAGAACTTTTTTCCATGGGGCAAAGAGGGGGAAGTATGGGATACAATTTACCAGCGCTCTTATGGGGTGTGAAGCAGGTGGTGAATTTCAAAAAAAAAGGATGGAGGCAGTGGGGAGTTTGTCGAGGCAAAGTGTATTTTGATATAAGCGAAATTCATATTTTTGGGAAATTGGGGGTGCGGGGTAAACCCAAAAAATTATCCAAAGGACGAGGAAGGGTTGTTGAGGGGGTTTGGGGCATAGAAGGATGGAGCAAAATAGAATGAGAGTATAAATCTGTAGGGGTAGGGGTCAGCCTAGGAAAGGTTGGAGGGAGGAGGTAAAGGAGGTTTTGTGTGCAAGGGGCTTGGACTTCCAGCAAGCATTCGTGAGAAATGTTAGGAGCAAGTGGAGACAAGTAGTTTTAAGACTTGACGTGCTGTTGGAGTGTGAGCAAGGTAACATTAATGAAGGGATTCAGGGAAACCACAGGCCAGACTTGAGTCCGGGAGATGGGAAGTACATACAGTGTCTGCACTCTGAAGGAGGGGTGTTAATGCTGCAGTTTTATAACTGTAGTTTAAGCGAGCCTCTGGCAAGACAGTAATGGAGTGAATGATGGTGAAAGTTTTCCTTTTTTCAGGCCACCCTACCTTGGTGGGAAATGGCCGATGTTTAATAAAAAAATAAAATAAAATGAGAATATATACACCTTTCTACTCCCATTGAATTAGGAGTCAAGATTGACGTATGTATTTTAATCGTGAAGCATTGAACTCATTGGAGTTGTATAATCCCCTCGAAAATGGAAGCATTTAGGTATAAATCATGAAAGATGAAAGGGGAGGATAAGCCTAGTTTCCTTGGATCATGAGCCTCCTTACCAGCATCAAGCACCTCCCTTGAGGTCAAAGCTGACAAATCAAGAAATGCAGTAATATAATTTTTGCCCCTGTGAGTGATGTGACAAAATATTCTGTTGTAATATGAATCCTGTTAGGTAAAAATGGACCATACTCTTTTAAAGTTATGGTCCAAGATTTAAGTTCTGATTTAAGTGAAACCTCCATAAAACAGACTAATAAAGGGAAAGTGTGTCCAATATATATAGTGAAAATCCATTAAAATTTGCTTAAGAGGCTATGCTAATAACACTGCACATGGTACTTGTATTGGTACTGTATTGGAAAACACCATAAATCCAAAGAAAATTGGAGACAAAATGATGATGGCATGTGAGCTCCCGCACAGACAATAACAAACTGACACAGGCTGTCACTGGCCCTGCTGCTCACACTTTTTGGCCTACATGGATTAATGCTTGTTTCATGAATATCATTTTTTTTTTACAACTTATCATATGGAGGGGAAACATCTGATGTTATGGTCTATTCTTGAGCACAATCATGTTATGAGGGCCCAGGTTGGACAGAGATGTCTAAAATTCCCCACAAGTTGTGTGTTAGTCATTAAATGTTAAAGCCACAGTTTTGTGACCTGTGTTCCTTAAAATACAGTGGACCCTCGACATTCGATACTAATCTGTTCCTGAGAGCTATCGAAAGTCGAATTAATTTTCCCCATAAGAAATAATGGAAATCAAATTAATCCGTGCAAGACACGCAAAAGTATGGAAAAAAAAAATTACCACATGAAATAAATTTAAATTTAATGCAATAGAATAATTACAATAACAACAATAACAATAGAATAATTGACACTTACCTTTAATAAAGATCTGGTGATGATTGATGGGATGGGAGGAGGGGAGTGTGTGGATGGTGTTAGTGTTTAGAAGGGGAATCCCCTTCCATTAGGACTTGAACTGGCAGCCTCACCATGCCTTACCACACTGTGTATGCCACTATGATTCTTAAATCTTTCAAACCAACCTTTGCTGGCCTTAAATTCACTCACATCGCCACTAGTTGCAGGCAATTTCTTTACCAAATCATCATGCACTCCGACACACGCACTCCACTTTCGTACTTTGCAATTATCTCTTTCTTCATTTCAGTAGTCATTAGCACCTTTTTTCTTGAAGGGTTGGCAATAGAAGCTTTCTTGGGGCCCAGTGATAATATGGAATGTACCGAATGTACCTTAGATGCGCGCACACATGGCTGGCTTGTAAACACTGCACACATGGTGCAGTTCAGCCACACGTGGACACATCTCGTACGAATCGTATCGAATGTCGGGTTTTCCATCGAATGTTGAGGCGAAATTTTTGCGTTAAAATGCATCGAATGTCGATGCCATCGAATGTCGGGGGTCCGCTGTATATATATTTAAAAAAAATTCAAAACATTTATCAGTAGTGTTATCATATAATGTAGATTAATTGGGAAGTACTAAACTCTGAAAAGTAATGTTTCCTGGGGAATGGGATGTAAACAGTTTTGATCTGAGGAAGGTGAGGATATTTCTCATTCCTTGTGATTAGAGTGCTTTACCAGCATCAAAGCACCTCCCCGAAGGATTTGGAGAATGTAGGCTAATTCACTAGCTTGGTGAGTAATGATACGGCTTTCAAGGGTCTTACCCCTTCAATAAAAATGCCTTGATGATGAAGGGCTTTTGATGTAAGGAATTAGAGCTACCCTTCCCTGGGATCAAACTTGATTACCTTCAGTTCCTCTAGTGCTATATGACCCCCCTCACTCCCATAGAACTAGCTCATGAATATAATGTGCACCTCATGCACATCAAATCTTATTATGCAAATATACAGGGTCTAAAGCCAGCAATAAACAACAAAATACCTTTCATCCGTGGACTGCTTGCAGAGGCAAAGGCAATGTTCGCGGCTTTCACTGAGACCCACATAAAGGATCACTTGGACAACGAAATATGGATCCCAGGTTACAACCTATACAGATGTGACAGAGTGAACAGGCAAAAGGGGGGGGGTTGGCCTGTACATTGCAGAGTCACTTGTTTGCACAGAACTGCTTAATGCCTCAAATGACGTAGTGGAAGTTTTAGCAGTAAAGGTCGAGAACCAAAACCTAGTCATTGTGGTAGTCTACAAGCCTCCGATGCAACATCCCAGCAATTCCAGGAACAGCTGTTAAAAATTGACCACTGTCTGGAAAATCTTCCAGCTCCTGCACCCAACATCTTGCTCCTGGGGGATTTCAACTTAAGGCACCTAAAATGGAGGAATATGCAAATAATATTGTTGCAGTAATAACACCAGGAGGCAGCTCTGATGAAAACTCACACTCACAACGAGCTTTTAAATCTCTGCACAAAATTCAATTTAAACCAGCAAATAATAGAGCCTACTAGACTGGAGAATACACTAGACCTCATCTTCACTAACAATGATGATCTGATAAGAAATGTCACCATATCAAAAACATATACTCAGATCACAACATAATTGAGGTTCAACATGTATGCGTGGAGCCTCAGACCGACAAATGAGACTAGTCACGAGGGAGCATTCACCAAATCAACTTCAATAACAAAAACATAAAGTGGGACCAAGTAAACCAAGTCCTAACCGATATAAGCTGGGAAGATATACTAAGCAACACAGACCCAAACTTATGCCTAGAACAGATTAACTCGGTGGCACTCGATGTATGCACAAGGCTTATCCTCTAAGAAAAAGGAGGAGTAGATGTAAAATAGAAAGAGACAGGCGCTCCCTTTACAGGCGACGAAAAGAAATAACAGAGCGGCTAAAAGAGGTCAATATATCAGAAATGCCAGGGAGACACTGGTCAGAGAAATAGCAAGCATCGAACTTAAGCTAAAAGAATCCTTTAGGAGTCAGGAATCGCGGGAAGAACTAAAAGCCAAAATGAAATCGAAAGAAACCCAAAGTATTTCTTCTCCTATGCCAAATCAAAATCGAGAACAACGTCCATATTGGGCCCCTACTTAAACAAGATGGTCCTACACAGATGACAGCAAGGAAATGAGTGAGCTACTCAAGTCCCAATATGAACTCAGTTTTAGCAAAGCCGCTAACCAGACTGAGAGTCGAAGATCAAAATGAATTTTTTATGAGAGAGCCACAAAATTTGATTAACACAAGCCTATCCGATGTTATCCTGACGCCAAATGACTTCGAACAGGCGATAAATGAACATGCCCATGCACTCTGCCCCAGGGCCAGACTCATGGAACTCTGTGTTCATCAAGAACTGCAAGAAGCCCCTATCACGAGCCTTTTCCATCCTATGGAGAGGGAGCATGGACACGGGGTCGTCCCTCAGTTACTAAAAACAACAGACATAGCCCCCACTCCACAAAGGGGGCAGTAAAGCAACAGCAAAGAACTACAGACCAATAGCACTAACATCCCATATCATAAAAATCTTTGAAAGGGTCCTAAGAAGCAAGATCACCACCCATCTAAAACCCATCAGTTACACAACCCATGGGCAACATGGTTTAGAACAGGTCGCTCCTGTCTGTCTCAACTACTGGATCACTACGACAAGGTCCTAAATGCACTAGAAGACAAAAAGAATGCAGATGTAATATATACAGACTTTGCAAAGCCTTCGACAAGTGTGACCAGGCGTAATAGCGCACAAAATGCGCGCTAAAGGAATAACAGGAAAAGTTGGTCGATGGATCTATAATTTCCTCACTAACAGAACACAGAGAGTAGTCGTCAACAGAGTAAAGTCCGAGGCAGCTACGTGAAAAGCTCTGTTCCACAAGGCACAGTACTAGCTCCCATCTTGTTCCTCATCCTCATATCCGACATAGACAAGGATGTCAGCCACAGCACCGTGTCTTCCTTTGCAGATGACACCCGAATCTGCATGACAGTGTCTTCCATTGCAGACACTGCAAGGCTCCAGGCGGACATCAACCAAATCTTTCAGTGGGCTGCAGAAAACAATATGAAGTTCAACGATGAGAAATTTCAATTACTCAGATTATGGTAAACATGAGAAATTAAATCTTCATCAGAGTACAAAACAAATTCCTGGCCACAAAATAGAGCGAAACACCAACGTCAAAGACCTGGGATGATTATGTCGGAGGATCTCACCTTCAAGGACCATAACATTGTATCAATCGCATCTGCTAGCAAAATGACAGATGGATAATGAGAACCTTCAAAACTAGGGAGGCCAAGCCCATGATGACACTCTTCAGTCACTTGTTCTATCTAGCTGGAATATTGCTGCACTCTAACAGCACCTTTCAAGGCAGGTGAAATTGCCGACCTAGAAAATGTACAGAGAACTTTCACGGCGCGCATAACGGAGATAAAACACCTCAATTACTGGAGCGCTTGAGTTTCTAAAACCTGTATTCCCTGGAACGCAGGAGGGAGAGATACATGATTATATACACCTGGAAAATCCATGAGGGACTAGTACCGAACTTGCACACGAAAATCACTCACTACGAAAGCAAAAGACTGGCAGACGATGCACCATCCCCCCAATGAAAAGCAGGGGTGTCACTAGCACGTTAAGAGACCATACAATAAGTGTCAGGGGACCGAGACTGTTCAACTGCCTCCCAGCACACATAAGGGGGATTACCAACAGACCCCTGGCAGTCTTCAAGCTGGCACTGGACAAGCACCTAAAGGCAGTTCCTGATCAGCCGGGCTGTGGCTCGTACGTTGGTTTGCGTGCAGCCAGCAGCAACAGCCTGGTTGATCAGGCGCTGATCCACCAGGAGGCCTGGTCACAGACCGGGCCGCGGGGGCGTTGACCCCCGAAACTCTCTCCAGGTACTCCAGGTACCCCATTCCATCCTGTGGGTGATATTTCCTTTGATCAAATACAGTGGTACCCCGAGTTTCGGTCGTAATTCGTTCCAGAAGGCTGTTCAACTGCCATTACCAAACGAATTTGTTCCCATAAGGAATAATGTAAATTAGATTAGTCTGTTTCAGACCCCCAAAAATACACTTACAATAATACACTTACATAATTGTTCGAGTTGGGAGCTGTACGAAACTCGGGGTATCACTATATTTCACATTCCCAATTGATGTATGACCCATACAGGTTTAGTGTGTTCCATCCTATATATCCTGTATAATAAAGCAGGCATTAGTCAGAAGATTATAGAGGCATATAACAGATACAGAGACTGAATTCCAACATTCTGTTAGTTAAGAAATTTACAGTAATACTGTTTAATTCATTTAATTGTTGACCCTATTTAGTGTCCCTTCAGTCATCTCCATGTTCAAACTCTGGCAACATTACTATTTTCTCCTTTACATCCACCCTGTGTCATACCTTTAACTCCCTTCTTGGGAAGTTGACTATTTAGGTTTCTTCCCTTCACCAGTCTGATGCAAGAGCAAGTAGCAGCATGACAATCACTCAATCAGGAATACCTGGAGGGTGTTTCAGGGGTCAGTGCCCCATGGCTCAGTCCATGACCAAGCCTCATGGTGAATCAGGGCCTGATCAACCAGGCTCTCACTTCTAGTTGCACATAAACCAATATATGAACCACAGCCTGGCTGGTCAGGTACTGACTTTAGGTGCCTGTCCAGCTCTTGAAGACAGCCAGGGGTCTGTTGGTAATCCCCCTTAGTTGAACAATCTTGGGTCCCTAATGTAAGCAAAATATATCATTTTCACAATTTTAACATTAGCAACACACCTGGGATGAAAACCTGCCACAACTCTAAAGTGCTCTCAGCCTTTCTTTGTTTTTGTTTTTGTTTCTTTTTAACATGGTCATTTCCCACTGAGGCAGGGTGACCCAAAAAGAAAGAAAAAACTTTCATCATTCAACACTTTCACCATCACTCATACATAATCACTGTCTTTGCAGAGGCGCTCAGATACGACAGCTTAGACATCCCTCCAAAGTGCCAGTATCCCAAATCCCTCCTTTAAAGTGCAGGCATTGTACTTCCCATTTCCAGGACTCAAGTCCGGCTAACCAATTTCTCTGAATCCCTTCACAAAATATTACCCTGCTCACACTCCAACAGCTTGTCAGGTCCCAAAAATCATTCATCTACATTCACTCTTATCTAACGTGCCCATGCATGCTTTCTATTGGCAACAAAGCCTTGTAGATTACAATCTTGGGCTGTCAGTTTGGAATTTGAGAACAATGATATAAAAAGAACTTCATTGACTTGAGACCGAGGGAGATTGATGCCAGTCAGTCCACATATCAACACTATCATGCAGGAAGAGCTGTAT
The DNA here is from genome assembly GCF_026875155.1 of Cherax quadricarinatus. Classification (NCBI taxonomy): domain Eukaryota; kingdom Metazoa; phylum Arthropoda; class Malacostraca; order Decapoda; family Parastacidae; genus Cherax; species Cherax quadricarinatus. Next base: position 24,817,074 of record NC_069455.1, on the reverse strand, counting down.
ATCTATGGTGCAATCAACAAAATAAGCAGATTTGGATGTCACCACTACCCAGCTCTGGCTGGGTTACCAGTATCTCCAAAAGACTGTCTTGTCTTTCAGTGAGCACACAAAATTTACCTCCGATGTCAACACCGCTCTAACACTTTATCTTCCCTCCTTGCTGACGGCCCCATCTTTGACTCAGACTTCGTCTTTGACTTCTTAACAGCAACTGATTTATTATGCAAACTCTGATAATACTTCCTCTAGCACTCTTAGCCCTTTATATCTCTACCCTGTTATCCTCTCCACCCTTGATACTGTATAATCAAGCAACACCCCCTACCCTGCACCAATGTATGACCCTAGTGGGTTTAGCACTTGGTTTTGATTATATTAATAATAATCTGGGAGGCTAAATCACCACCACAAAATGATGTAGACTAAACTAAATGTAAACTTTGTATGTGACAAATCTTATCACGTGAGGTCACAGACCCTGAGCTGCTTTGGGGATTAGCGTGGACGGTTACAAAGCATGGCTTGCTTCTGCAGTGTTTTAAAAACTGAGTTTGGAGAGTTGAAGGAGGAGGTCTTGCTTCTCCAGGAGGAGATTAGGAGGCTGAAGGTCCACCTCAATGGGCCTGGGAGAGTGTGTGAGGTGGTTGGAGATGTGGGGAATGAGGCTTCTAGCAGTGAGGTGCAGTCTGTCTCTCACTGTGAGGAGGCTGTAGGTGGGGAGGTAGCAACGGTACCAGCAGTGAGGTGCAGCCCAGCACCTGCTACAAGTGGCGAGTTGTTCACCAGTAATGGGAGGCGCATCAGAGTAAGGAAAGTTAAGAGTGAAGATCTGAAGGTAGGAAATCGCTTCTCTGTTCTCCAGGATGAATGTACTTCAGTGGCCAGTGAAGGTAAGGGTACTACTGCCGCCTGCTAATGAAGGTAAGCGCATTCTTGGGTTGGTGACTCTCAGGTAAGATATGTTGACCGTGCTTTTTGTAATAGGAATAAGAAGATGAGATAGAGTGTGCTTCCCTGGAGCTGGTGTTGGGGACATTGTCAACAGACTGGATAATATCATGTCAGGTAATGGAACAAGCCCATTATCTGTCTCAGTGCTGGTGGAAATGATATTGGGAAGGGTAGGAGAGAAGAGCTGCTAGATAAGTACAGGTCAGCTATAGATTTCATTAAGTCTAAGGGAGGGATCCCAATCATATTAGCATCTTGCCTAGAAGGGGAGTAGGAAATGAATGTTGTCTAGAGCAATTGGTGTAAATTGCTGGCTAGACAGATACTGCAAGGAACTTGCAATCCCATTCATTGACAACTGGAACAACTTTTATGGCAAACATGATATGTATGCAAGGATGGGGTTCATCTCTCTGGGGCAGGGGTGGTAGCACTTGCGACTCGATTGAGAAGGCCATTGGTGAAATGCCTATGATTTTAAACTGATGGAAGATAGAGGTATGGGTGTGTGTGGGAAACAAGCAGGTTGCAACACTAGGGTTGGAAACAGTAAATGTATAAAAGGCATTCAGCATGAAGTTATAAATAAAGACAATAGAACAGGTCAGAAAACAAAGGGGGACAGCAGAGGGCAGCAAGGGACTAGCTCCCTTAAGGTTTACTATACTAATAGCAGGAGTGTTAGAAATAAGATAGATGAGCTAAGATTAATTGCAAGTGCAGGAAACATAGATATTATTGCTATAACAGAGACCTGGCTCAATCTGAAAGATAGAGAGATGCCATCTGAATGTCACATACAAAGCTATAAATATTCCACACTGACAGGGTCAACAGGAAAGGTGGTGGAGTAGCGATGTATGTCAGAGACAATTTAAATTGTTGTGTTAGACAAGATATTAAAATTAGAAGCGTCAGCCACTGAATCTGTTTGGTTACAGCTTCTCGAGGGCCGAGAAAAACTAATTTTGGGTGTGATTTACAGGGCCCCAAATTTTGATAGGGAGTGCAGTAAACTTCTATGGGACGAAATTCGTAAGGCATCTACATACGAAAATGTTGTGCTAATGGGAGACTTCACTATAGACAGATTGACTGGAGCAATTTGACAGGAAATTTAGAGTCGGGTGACTTTCTTGATACGATCCAGGATTGTTTTTTAAAACAGTTTGTGACAGAGCCAACTAGGGGAAATAACCTCCTTGACTTGGTTCTTGCCAGTAGGGAAACACTAATTAATAATCATTGAGGTTAATGAGAGCTTGGGGAGAGTGATCACAAATCACTCAGTTTTAACATATCATGGAATTCCCCTAATAATGGCAATCAAGTCTCCGTCCCTGACTTTCGCTTGGCTGATTTCATAGGACTGAAAAATTACTTAGGTGGGCTGAACTGGAATGACCTGACTAGGGTCAGGTAGGTGGTGATGGTTGCCGATAGATGCTTTCCAGGGCATAGTTCTAGCTGCTCAGTCAAATTATGTTCCAAATAGGGAAATCAGATCAAACAAAAATGATCCTAAATGGATGAACAATAGATTAAAATATCTGATTGGTCAAAAGAGAGGCATATATAGGCAAATCAAAAGAGGAGAGGGCAATTAAGAAATCGATATATTCAGTTAAAAAAGAGAATAAAAAAGGGAATTAGAAAAGCAAAAAGAGATTATGAGGTTAAAGTTGCAAGAGAATCGAAGACTAACCCAAAAGGATTCTTTCAGGTATACAGAAGTAAGATCAGGGACAAGATAGGCCCACTCAAAAGTTCCTCGGGTCAGCTCACTGACAGTGATAAGGAAATGTGTAGAATTTTTAACACATACTTCCCTCTCAGTTTTTACACAGGAGGATACCAGTGATATTCCAGTAATGATAAATTATGTAGAACAGGACGATAATAAACTGTGCACTATTAGGGTCACAAGTGACATGGTCCTTAGGCAAATAGATAAATTAAAACCTAACAAATCCCCAGGCCCTGATGAACTGTATGCAAGGGTTCTAAAGGAATGTAAAGAGGAGCTTAGCACACCTTTGGCTAATCTTTCAACATATCACTACAAACTGGCATGGTGCCAGATAAGTGGAAAATGGCAAATGTGATACCTATTTTCAAAACAGGTGACAGGTCCTTAGCTTCGAACTATAGACCAATAAGCCTAACCTCCATAGTGGGAAAATTTATGGAATCAATAATTGCCGAGGCAGTTCGTAGCCACCTTGAAAAGCATAAATTAATCAACGAATCTCAGCATGGTTTTACAAAGGGACGTTCCTGCCTTACGAATTTATTAACTTTTTTCACTAAGGTATTTGAGAGGTAGATCATGGTAACGAATATGATATTGTGTATATGGACTTCAGTAAGGCTTTTGACAGGGTCCCACATCAGAGACTGTTGAGGAAAATTAAGGCACATGGAATAAGAGGAGAAATTTTTTTCCTGATAGAGGCATGGTTGGCAAATAGGCAGCAGAGAGTTTGCATAAATGGGGAAAAATCAGAGTGGGGAAGCGTCACGAGCGGTGTTCCACAGGGGTCAGTGTTTGGGCCCCCTGCTGTTCACAATCTACATAAACGACATAGATGAGGGCATAAAGAGCGACATCGGCAAGTTTGCCGATGACACCAAAATAGGCCGTCGAATTCATTCTGACGAGGACATTCGAGCACTCCAGGAAGATTTGAATAGACTGATGCAGTGGTCGGAGAAGTGGCAGATGCAGTTTAATATAGACAAATGCAAAGTTCTAAATGTTGGACAGGACAATAACCATGCCACATATAAACTAAATAAATGTAGATCTTAATATTACGGATTGCGAAAAAGATTTAGGAGTTCTGGTTAGCAGTAATCTGAAACCAAGACAACAGTGCATAAGTGTTCGCAATAAAGCTAATAGAATCCTTGGCTTCATATCAAGAAGCATAAATAATAGGAGTCCTCAGGTTGTTCTTCAACTCTATACATCCTTGGTTAGGCCTCATTTAGATTATGCTGCACAGTTTTGGTCACCGTATTACAGAATGGATATAAATTCTCTGGAAAATGTACAAAGGAGGATGACAAAGATGATCCCATGTATCAGAAACCTTCCCTATGAGGATAGACTAAGGGCCCTGAAACTGCACTCTCTAGAAAGACGTAGAATTAGGGGGGATATGATTGAGGTTTATAAGTGGAAGACAGGAATAAATAAAGGGATGTAAATAGTGTGCTGAAAATATCTAGCCTAGACGGGACTCGCAGCAATGGTTTTAAGTTGGAAAAATTCAGATTCAGGAGGGATATAGGAAAGTACTGGTTTGGTAATAGAGTTGTTTGGGTGAGTGGAACAAACTCCCAAGTACCGTTATAGAGGCCAGAACGTTGTGTAGCTTTAAAAATAGGTTGGATAAATACATGAGTAGATGTGGGTGGGTGTGAGTTAGACCTGATAGCTTGTGCTAACAGGTCGGTTGCCGTGTTCCTCCCTTAAGTCAGTGTGACCTGACCTGACTAGGTTGGGTGCATTGGCTTAAGCCGGTAGGGACTTGGACCTGCCTCGCATGGGCCAGTGGGCCTTCTGCAGTGTTCCTTCGTTCTTATGTTCTTATTATTGCTCTTGGGCTTATTAGAAGTGTCGATCTGTTGCTACTGGGCCTCATGGAAGGTTGAGCTATAGCTCCTTAGTTTCTTGATAGCTAGACCAATTATTATTATTATTATTATAATCAAAAAGAAGCGCTAAGCCACAAGGGCTATACAGCGCTGCAAATAGCTAGACCAAGCTCTTCTGTTTTCCGAGAATTTTCAGGCACAGCTGCTATGATGCATTGAGGTAGAGAGGACTAGGGATATAGGATCTGAGTATATTTCTTGTGACCCTTGTGCTGTATGACCCTGATGGGTTTAGCACTTAGTTTGATTATAATAATAATATCCCCGTGTTCATAATAGCAAGGGATGGGGGAGGGGGTTTGGGTGGGAATGATAATACATTTACCTTTTTTGGGATAACCAAGGCAGAGGTTTTCTGAGCTTGTACAAGATACGGGAAACTTTTTTGGTCACACATTTTAAAACTGTATGACCCTTGGGGGTTTGGGCACTTAGTTATTTTATAATACAGTAGAAATCCCCGAAATTGAAACATTTTTAAACATTTTTTTTTTATCCTATGTGAAAACACAGGGTAATAAAGCTTATGAGAATAAAAGGGAAAAAAGGGTTTGATCCCAGGGAAGGGGGAAAGGGGTAGCCCAATATTTTTAGATCAAGTCCCCCTTAAAAAGGGAAAAACACCCCTCTAAACCCAATCGAAAATGGTAGAACAATAACTAAAGGTTTGTGAAGTAAAAATCATTTTTGCCGGGGGGGGGGGGGGGGGGGGGGGGGGGGGGGGGGAAAAGCGGGCAAGCATGAAAGTGGCTACTAAAGAGGAAAAAATTTGGGTTTCCTCTACCTACTATGGCAGCTCGGGGAAATTTCGCCTCATTTGGGGGGGAGGGGAAGAATTTGAGGGTGATGGAAAGATTTGATGATGTCTGAGAAAACAGGGAAGGTTTTGGGGGCCCTTTGGGGAGAAGAGGGGAATTGAGGGCTTTAAAGGGAGAACAGGAGAGGTTTGAGGTGTTGGGGAGGAACAGGGGAGGATTTGGGTTTGGTTGGGGGAAAACCAAGGGAGGTTTGAGGGTTTGAGGAGGACGGGGAAGGGTTTTTGAGGGTGTTGGGGAGAACAAGGGGGGAAATTTGAGGGTGTTGAGGAGGACGGGGAAAGGGAAATTTGAGGTGTTGGGGAGAGCAGGACAGGTTTTTTGGGGGCTTTGGGGAATAAGTAAGTTTATTCAGGTACACAAAATTTACAGTTACATAGATGATCCCCCCCCAAGGGAAAGGGTTTTCCTTGATGCGGGAAAGGGGCTCTTGATCTGGGGGAAATTGGATCTGTTCTGGGTTCCCTGAATTAAACCTAAAATCCCTTCCACCCCCCCCCCCCCTCGGGCCCGCGTATAACCTTACGGGTTTAGCGTTTTCCCTTGATTATAATACAAAATTTTATCATACATGCACATATGTGTAGAGAACCTAGGACCCCCCAAAAAGGTCAGACAGGCGACTTTTTCCATTGGGGGGGGAGGCTGGGGAGAATAGTAAGGCTTAAAATGGTGAAGGTTTGAGAATACTGCTTCCCATGAATAAAAAAAAAAAAAAAAGAAATTTCAAAGGAAATTTAAAAGAGGGAGTTTTATGTTATACAAAACTTCACACACATTTGACTACCGCCCACAGGATGGATTGGGGTGATAATAAAACCAATTTTAAAACCTAATTTGGGGGGAGGGGGCATTCCCCAAAATTTGGGGGTTTTCCTTGAGGCGGTGACCTGGCTTTTTAACTCCTTGGCGCTTATGGCCCCCCCCCCCCCCCACCCCCCGAAAAGGGTTAGCACTGCCCTTTGAAGAAATAATAGGGGGAATCAAATATAACAAAACCTGACAACCCCCCAGGGTGGAGGCGAAACGTTAAATAGTAAAGCTTTCCATGCTAAAGGGAACTTTGAACTTACCACTCAAAGACTTAAAAATTTTGCCAAATTTAAACGAAAACAAAATTATTTTTTTTTTGGGGTTTAAAGGCTATCGAAAATTGAGGGGAAAAAAAGGACCCAACGAACCCTGGGTTTTCTTTGGGACTTTTTAGGGATTACCTAGGTTAAACCCTCTATTTTTTTTACATTTTTGTAAATGGAAATGCCTTTTATACCCCTCTCACCCAACACCCCCAAGGAAGGTTCCTTAAATTTTTGGTGAGGGGCTCTTGTTTTTGGGGAAAATTTGTCTGCCCCTTTCCCCCCGAATTAAGCTAAAACCCTTTCCCCAAAACCCCCCCCCCCTCCCCCATGCCTGTATAATCCCCCGGGGTTTAGCGTTTCCCCCCCCTTATTATAAAAATTAATAAAATCTGGGGAAAACACAGCTTTTACGGAAACCCCAAAATTAAGACTTATTTGGGGTAACAAAAAGAAAATTTTTCACCCCCCAAAGTCCCAATTTAAATAGGTTTTCTTCTCAAAATTGTCATCAGCCTTTAAAGGGACTAAAATTATTTCAGTGACGCATAGCAAAAATATTTTATGGAAAAAATTTAACTTAAAAAAAAAAAAAATGATCAACGGGAAAATTTTAAATTTTCCCAATCCCAAATTCCGACCTTTTTTTAAGTTTGAAACACCAGTGTTAAAAAGACTGAAATTGATCAGAAGTTTTCCCTCAGGTTATCGCACTAAAACCCAAAACCCCGGGAAGGGAGGGTAGGGTAAAAGGGGACCGAAACTCCCACACAATCCTGGGGGGTTTTTCCGGGGGGTCAACCCCCCCCCGGGGGCCCGGTCTGGGGACCGGGGTCAAGTAGGGGTTTCAGGACCTGATCAACCTCGGCTGTTACAGTTAGCCGAAACGCCAACCAACGTACAAAACCACACCCCGGCTGGTCAGGTACTGACTTTAGGGGGCCTGCCCCAGTCCTTTTTGAAGACACCCAGGGGAAAAACATAGGACTCACAGGAAAGGACCCACAGGGGCGGGGGGGAAAGGGGGGACGTGCGAAGAAAACGGTGAGGGAAAAATTTTCCTTGATTTGGGAAGAGAGAAGAGTCAGGACTAAAAACCCAAACGCAAAGGGCCGGGAAAAACAATAACAAAACCCGACATAAAAGAAAACAGGGATTTGGGGGGTTTTTCTGACTGAAAACCATTTAAAAGGCATATCAATTTGAAATGACTAAAATTGGTTAAAGGGACACGTTGCCGAAAAAAGGGACGAAAAACCCCCCAATCGCAAGCACTTCACCCTAAAAACGCGCAGACACAGCTATAGGGCAATGGAAAACTTTTAAGTTTTTTAAATTTTTTAAAAAAAATTTCATTTTTTTTTATGTGAATTGGGGTGGAGGGGGCCGGTTCATTCAACGTTTTTGAAAAATATTTAAATCATTGAAAGGACCCTGAGAGAATGTAGTCCATAGTCATGATATTTTTTTAAGTCTGTCAAGTTGTTTTCACTAAATTGCCCTTCCCCAGTATACGTTCAAAGCGGTGTTTTTGTCGTGAGGGGGAAAGAGATTCACTGGGAAAATTCCCCACCCATTTCCCAAAAACCCCAACGTAATGCACGTTTCGGGATCTTTTGGAAATTTTAGTGCGTTTGTCTTGGCGATTAACGTCAGAGCGAGTGAAAGAAAAAGGAGAGTAGGGGAACGAATGAGTGCTTTGTAAAGATGTAGTTTTGTTTTTGGGGAAACTGGCTCCTCCAGCTTATAAACCTTGAGAGGGGCATTCCCGCTAGTGGGGTCTTTGCAGAAAATTGAGATTTTAGGTTCAGTGGTGGCCCGAGGGTAACACCAAGGACAACTGTCGGGGGAGCGTGGGAGGGGGGGAAAACGGGAGGTGCTTTTTTTTGATTTTCGACAGGAGGGGGGACATCACGCTTCTAGGGAAGTAAAGTTTTTTTTTTTTGGCTTTTTTGGGGTTTTGGTTTTGATGCCCCATAAAAATTTCCCAGGCGGTAATCCTGCCCGACCTCTCTTTGTTTTTCTCGGGGCAAGGAAACGAAAGTTTTTTATGTGTTTTTGATTGAGTGATTCCCTCTGCGTTTAAAAAAGGGGAAGTGTGGTTTGGGGAAAGAGGTTCAGGTAAATCATTTTGTGTAAAGTAAAAAATAGGGGGGGGACAGGAAGAGCCTTTGGGGGAAAACCCGCTTTTAATGTGAAATAGTCCGAATAATGACTCTGAAACCCATACGCATCGTTGGGCCACAAAAAGTGCCCTAAAATTTCATCATATTTAAAGTTAAAATCAAAGGAATTGCAAAGTTTTTATTTTAATTTCCCTTTATGCCAAACCCGTGTCAAAAGCTTTCTCTACATCTTTGGCGGAAAAAGGGGGAGGGACAAATTTTTGGGGGTTTTTTGAACGTACATGTTCAGGATTTTATTCAAAACGTCTTGGGGAGATCGTTGTTTTTCGGGAAACCGAATTGGTCTTTTTTTTAGTAAAAGCCAAAAGGGTTTTGTTCCCCTAGATGAGTTTTCCTTAATTCGCATATTTAAAAAGTCGTTCAAAGGGTCTTAAACCCAAAAATTTTTAAAGGGGGGCTAAATTTGGCTAAGTTCCCTTTTGGGGGCAGTCAAATTTTTTCCCATTTGGGATAAAACATGCCGTTGCAGATTTTAAAAAATGGGGAAAATACCTTTCAAGAAGGGATTAAAGAGGGCATGGGTAGCAGAACAAAAAGAAAGTGGAAGGTGACAAGGACTGAATGTTACAAAACCCGAAGGGACCTGGAGCTTTTTTTGGGAAAGGGTGTTAGTAAGGGGTGAACCTCAATTTTCAGTAAAAAAGGGGAGTTTTTGAGGGTGTGGGAAAATAGGGTGTTTAAAGGGTTTTTGATTGGGTAGGATTGGTTAAAACTTCTGGTTTGGGGGTACCCAAACCCCTATGTCCCAATGTGTGTGCTAAAGACAGCTTTGGGCTGGTGATTTTTGGGGGGGGAAGATTTTTTCCCAAATGTCCTTTTAAAATAGTACCGCTTCAAACAGGGGCAAGATCTTTCGTTTTGCTTTTTTATGTGTCTAAAGGTTGTGGATCGAGGGGTGGCCCGTAAGTTTCCGAATGGATGACCAGAATTCTTTGGGATCCCCCCTTGTACGCTGACATCTGAAAGTTTAAAAACTGATTGCCAATGTCGGGCTGGTCATCGTCTAGGCTATGGATATATTTTTACGTAAAATAGTGAGGGCCCATCTGAAAATTTTTGATTTTGGTTTTTGGGTTTTCTAGGGAAAAGGTGTCTGTAACCTTGGAAAAATTTTTAGTTCTTTCCGATGGCGAAAAGGGGTAACGGGGAAAATTTGTGGGGGGTTTAAATTTGGGCAAAAAACCCGTATTCAGTTTTTGGGGAAATTTATTGTTGAATGCGTTTTAATTTGTGTGTCTATGTCTGGGTACTGGTCAATTTTCATAGTTGTTTTGTGAGATCAAGATTTTTTAAAGGGGTTGTTTTGAAAAAAGATTTCCCCGTCCGCCTGAGAATAAGCTGGGGAGGGGCGAACGGAATGAGTATAGGTTTGAGGGAAAAAGGAAAATGAAAGGGAAAGTGGGCAGATCCCGAGAGCGGGTTTTGGTGTTGTGTATTTATTTAAGCGATTACTAGCTCTGTTTGTAAAAATTTTTTCAGGGGGGCCCTTGGGCCCTTGTGTGTATAACTGTTTTTGGGGAATAAGGTTTCCCAGGGGTATGAGATTTTTCTTTTTACAAGGGTATAAGTTGCCTTCCACGCAAATTTTTGGGGGTTTTTTCATGGAAATCTGGTGGGTTTTGGGAAATTTTTGGGCGGCAAGTAAGGGATACAGGGAGATTTGTATGATTAAAAAAAATGGTTAAAATCCCTTAAATGTTAAGTTTTGATGGGGGCCGGTAAAAGCGTGTAAAAGGATGATGGGCCGTGTATCGTTAAAATTTTTACCCGCCATGCTTGAAATATGTAAATGGAAGGGATAAGAACTCGTGTTTAATTGTACTTTTTAAAAAGAATAAACTTTAAAGGCCCTTTCCGTGTTTTAGCAGGAGATTGACGGGGGTATATCCAAAATGTCTGACACGTTGACACAAAGTACACAAGTCTGTTTAAAAACAACACGTCGGGTTTTCTGATTCAACGAGGGCAGCAAGAATGTAAATTTTTTTGCGTTTTAAGCTCTTATGTTTATTGAATAACCTTTAAAGGGGCCCTGGTTTGGGGGTTTCTTTAAGGTCGGAATTTTAAGTCTTTCCAAATTTTTTTGTGCTAAAACCCCTCCATGTGTGTACCAGCACCTGAACTATATTTTTGGGCGGTTGTTTTTTAAAATTTTCCGGGTCGAGAACGTTTAAGGGGAAGACGAGAGGGGCCTGGAGGGAGGAGGTGGGACTAGATGTAAATTTAAGAGAAGGATGAGTTGGGGGTAGAGGGAGAGGGCGAGGGGGGGGGTTTATTCATTAATTTTTTTAACCGGGGGTTTTAGACATTTGTCGAAAACCGGAGAGGGTTTGGGATACCGTTGTGGCGAGACTTGAGAGTAGGAGAACGTGAAGGGGCGAGTAAGGGGAAAAAGGGGGTTGAGATCGTTTTGGGGGGTTGGGGGCCAGAACTGGGGGAAAAATTAAAGGAAAAGATTTTGGGGATATGGGGTTTGGGAAAGGGGAAAGGGGGTGCCTGAGTAAAAGATTGAAAAAGGGGTTTCTGGAGTGGAGGGGAGAGGGTTGGGAAAAAGTTCAAAACTTAGGGAAAAAAAGAAATCAGGGGGGAAAATGATGGGGGCAAAGTTTTTTGGCTTGTTTTGGGTAGTTGGGGCTTTAATGCTTTATGCCCGTATACAGCAGTGAGCACTATGGTCCCCAAGGATATTTTGATTGTTTTGAGGATGAAGAAAGGGCCCAGGGAAGGGTTTTTTTGTGCACACCATAGGAAGGATAAGTTTTTAAATGGGAGCAGGAGGAACATAAAGGGGGTTTTGGTTTTGGGAATGGATGAGAATGAGGGCTGTGTTTTGTGGCATTTGGGGTCCCAAAAACTGGGTTTGGGGGGGGGGTTTTAGAGGTTGGGCTTTCCGTAAGGAAGAAACATTTCCAAAAGAGAAGGGCAGTTAAAAAATTTGCAGAAACCTTAGAGAAGTGGGGACCCAAAAATTTACAGAAAACTTTCAAAGGGGCGCATAACGGGATAAAAAAACCCAATTTCGGGGGCGCTTGAAAGGTTTCCAAACCCGAAATTTCCCCGGAACGGCCCGGAGGGAGAGATACATGATTTTTAAAAACCCCCTGGAAAATCCCTAGATGACCAGCCCAACCTTCACACGAAAATCACTCACAACGAAAAACCAAAAAACTTGGGAACGAGCAAAATCCCCCCCAAAGAAAAGCAGGGGTGTCACTAGCCCCGTTAAGAGAAACCAAAACAAAAAATGTCAGGGGCCCCAGACTGTTTTAACTGCCTCCCAGCACACAAAAGGGGGATTACCAACAGACCCCTGGCAGTCTTCAAGCTGCACGGGACAAGCACCTAAAGTCAGTTCCTGATCAGCCGGGCTGGGCTCGTCGTTGGTTTGCGGCACCCAGCAGCAACCCTGGTTGATCAGGGTGATCCACCAGGAGGCCGGGTCACAGACCGGCCCGGGGGCGTTGCCCCCCGGGAACTCCCCAGGTAAACTCCATTTTTGCAAACATTTTGGGGGGTTTTGGAACTTTTTTTGCCAGTGGGCTTGGAGAAGAACATTTAGAACACAGCTGTTGCTTTCAAAAATTTCTTAAAGGGCCAAATCAAGGCATTTGTAGCACTGATGAATAGCGACATAGTTGGGTAGAAACAAGAAGTAGGAATAAGAAAGATTAGCCGAACACCGTTTGAACAATTTACCCCTCATCTGGAGCAAAAACATCTATCTTAAGGATATTAGAACTTTTCGGGAGGGGAAAATTTCCTCAACTTGACTTGTTTTTGAGATGAAATGTCTGTCATCAATCGCTTTGTTCTGAGTGTATTCGTTTAGCAGGGATAGTCAAAAATTTTTGCCACAACGTACTCCGGGCCTTATATCAGGAGCCCCTCGATAGCAAAACCTGCCTGAAAGGCTTTTCTCGACTTCCTTATTTGTACATGGGTCAAAATTTTGACAGGATCAAGTTTAAACCCTTTAAAATCCGGAATGAGTTTTAAGATTTTTACTTCGGCCTGGGTAAGTTAAAAAAAGGAAAGGGGAAAGTCAATCGTTCCTTGTCGTTTTTGATACTTTAAACTCAAGGCCATTGTGGGAAAACTGGGTCCTGTGCATTCCATGAGACAACACACAGGTGTATGCCTTGAACGTGAGTGGCGTCCAAGGGCATCAATGCGTAATTCTGACAGGGCATGTTTGTGTTTTTAAGTGTACCCCAAGATAGGGTTCCGTCGTAATACAAAGGGAAACAGCCCCGGGGCCCCCCACCAGACAAAACCCCACCGACGCAGGAGCAGGTCCAGCCGATCCAGAAAAAAAAAAAAAAATTTTTTGAGGAGAGAAAGGGCGGGTCTCCAGAGCATGGAGTAACCGACCACTTGGGGGTCTTTAAACCCCCCAATGAAGAGGCTTGACTGGCCCCTGAGGGGAATTACGCACAACAGAGAGCAAACCTGTCACCAAAAAAAGATATTTTTTTAAAGAAAAGCTTTTAATTCTCAGGATCCCCTTTACATCCGAACATGAGTAAGGGATTCGGGAGCAAGGGTTACACAACACAGAGGCAGAGGTGTGGTCGGATGCTCTTGAATAATATCAGCAGGTTACATCCAAAAGTTAGGTGGGGAAACTTTACCCACTGCAAAAGTGCAGAGGCCAAAGGGCCCGCCCTGGGCAGGCAGCCAGCGGGCCCCCACCAAGTCCTGGAGCCAAGATGAAGAGTTCCAGAAATCAACCAATCAGGCAATGTCTTCTTAAAACAAGAAAATCAATGCTATTTTTCCTTAACAAACACACCAAAAGCTTCTTCCAGCAAGTGGATCGCAAGGCAGCCAATCAGGAGCAAGCAAAGCATGCAGCCAATCAGATGCAAGCAAAGCATACAGCCAACCGGGAGCAGGTACGTCTGTCCAGTGCGGAAGCTAGCAAAGGAATTGATTGATTCGTCTGTCTCCAGCCAGGGGTCTATTCGTAATCCTCCTTATATATGCTGGAAAGCAGCTGAACAGTCTTGGGCCCCTGACACTTATGTTATATCTTAAGTGTACTCATGGCACCCCTACTTTCCACTGGTGGGATGTTTCACTGTCTGCCGAGTCTTTTGCTTTCGTACGGAGTGAAAGCTCCCTACGAGTGGTAAGCCGGTGGAAGATCTCGGTCAGATGACCAAAAGCTCCAGCTGTGGGCCATCATATAACTAAGACTCTCGTCAGGAAACACTTGTCTTGTTTCATGACCGATCTAACCTGACTTAAAACTAACAGTTGCATGAACTTTTCCCTAGTTACAGTTCACTATGGCTAAAAAAAATTAAAACCAGCTGGATAAAGAGTTCTCAAGTTATAAATTAAAACCTTAATGGAAGAAAAAATCTTAACAAAATAATAATAATCTCACTGGTTTTCGAATCCTTCTACTTAAATTGTACATAAAATTCATTATCTGTCACTAGGTTACACTAGTTCAACCACATTTGACCAACATGTAAAAGTTATCTTCAAGCCTTTAAATTTCTCTGTGATTACTTTCAAAACAGGTTTAAGGGTCTGTTGCATTTTCTTATAGGTCAGCTCAAGCACTCCAGGTCATGGTCTTGGGAAAGGTGCAATTAACATTGTAAATGAGTTATTTACAAGATAAAGAAAACATATTTAGGGGTATCATATAAGCAAGGTAAGCCTAGCAGTATGGCTTATTTGTGTATTATTATTATTATTATTATTATTATTATTATTATTATTATTATTATGCCCATTCAGACTTATATGTGTAATAGATTGGTAAATTTCTGGAACTATTGGTGAAAAAATTATTTATATTGCTACCTGTTGCCAGTATCGGGGGTCAAAATCCCCCATGCCAACCTAGGCCTCCTAGTTGATGTCCTGATCAGACTAACTGTTGATTCTGACAACACACAATGCAGCACAGCCTGGTTGATTATAAACTGTCCCAATGACTCCAAGTTTGGATCATACGTGGAGAGGGTTTCAGCGGTCAACGCCTCCGTGGCCCTGTCTGTGACCAGGCCTCATGGTGGATCAAGGCTTGATCAACCAGGCTGTTACTGTTGGCCCCATGCAACCCGACTTAAGGTGCCTGTCCAGCGCCTTCTTGAAGACAGCAAGGGGCCTGTTGGTAATCCCTCGTATGTATGTTGGGAGGCAGTTGAACAGTCTTGGGCCCCTGACACTTAATGTGTTGTCTCTTATCGTGCTAGTAGTACCCCTGCTTTTCAATGGAGGGATGTTGCATCGTCTGCCGAGTCTTGCTTTCATAGGGAGTGATTTTCGAGTGCAAGTTTGATACTAATCCCTCTAGGATTTTTCAAGTGTATATAATCAAGTATCTCTCCCGGCTGCGCTCTAGGGAGTACCGGTGGAGGACCTTCAAGCTTTCCCAGTAACTGAGGTGTTTTATCGCAGTTATGCGTGCCGTGAAGGTTTTCTGTACATTTTATAGGTTAGCAATTTCACCTGCCTTGAAAGGTGCTGTTAGTGTGCAGCAATATTCCAGCCTACACAGAACAAGCTACCTGAAGGGTGTCATCATAGGTTTGGCATCCCTAGTTTTGAAGGTTCTCATTATGCATCCTGTCATTTTTCTAGCATATACGATTGATACAATGTTGTGGTCTTTGAAAGTGAGATCCTTTGACATTATCACTCCCAGGTCTTTTACATTAGTTTTTCACTCTATTGTGTAGTTGGAATTTGTTTTATACTCCGATATAGTTTTAATTTACTCACGTTTTCCATATCGGATTATTATTATTATAATCAAGGGGGAAGCGCTAAACCCGGAGGATTATACAGCGCCTGGGGGGGGATATGTGGAAGGCATTCAGGCTTAATTCGGGGAACTGGAGCACAGATCCAATTCCCTAAATCAAGAGCCCCTCACCAACATCAAGGAACCTTCCTTGAGGGGTTCCATATCGGAGTAATTGAATTTTCTCATCATTGAACTTCATACTGTTTTCTGCGGCCCATTTAAAGATTTGGTTGATGTCCGCCTGGAGTCTTGCAGCGTCTTCAATGGAAGACACTGCCACGCAAATTCGGGTGTCATCTTCAAAGGAAGACACTGTGCTGTGGCTTATATCTCTGTCTATGTCAGATATGAGGATGAGGAACAGGATGGGAGCGAGTACTGTGCCTTGTGGAACAGAGCTTTTCACAGTAGCTGCCTCAGACTTTACTCTGTTTACTACTACTCTTTGTGCTCTGTTTGTTAGGAAATTATAGATCTATCTTCCAACTTTTAATGTTATTCCTTTATCGCGCACTTTGTGCGTTATTACATCATGGTCACACTTGTCAAAGGCTTCTGCAAAGTCTGTGAATACTACATCTGCGTTTTGTCTTCTAGAGCACCCAGGACCTTGTCATAGTGGTCCAGTAGTTGGGCCAACGGGAGCGAACCTACTCTAAAACCCATGTTGCCCTGGGTTGTGTAACTGATGGGTATCTAGATGAGTGGCGATCTTGCTTCTTAGAACCCTTTCCAAGATTTTTATGTGGGATGTTAGCGCTGTCGGTCTGTAGTTCACTGTTATTGCTTTACTGCCCCCTTTGCGGAGTGAGGCTATCTGTTGTTTTTAGCACTGTGGGACGACCCCTGTGTCCATGCTCCTCTACATGAAAGGGGTTTCTTGCAGTTATTGATGAACAAGGAGTTCCATGAGTCTGAGCCTGGGGCAGAGTGCATTAGCATGTCATTTATTGCCTTTTCGAAGTCATTTGGTGTCAGGATAATATCAGATAGGTCTGAGTCTACCAAATTCTTTCTCGCTCATAAAAAAATCATTTAGGTCTTCGACTCTCAGTCTGGTTAGCGGGTCATGAAGAACCGAATCATATTGCAACATTTTCTACGAAATCAGTTTCTATTTTTTACTGTATTTTTTTTTTTTTTTTTTGGATGAGAGTATAGTCATAATAGTATATGGATGGTTGATTGGTTAATGGAGTTTATTAAAGCCCATCTAATACAAAGGGATTATTAAGGTGAGTGTAACCTGTACACCAGCAGTCAAGAATACAGAAGTATAGATATTTTATTAAGTGGACGCTACAGCTGTCTGGATATTTTATTAAAGAACTTCACGCTTAAAAAAAAAAAAAAAGGCTAGTAACCGAGCTTGTCCTTAATAAAATATCCATACTACAACACTGACTTCATTCCAGTATCACAAATACTCTTCTCAAAACACAAGTCTTTTGCGAAGCAGAAAACATTATTAATTTTAATTGAAAAATCACTCCCCCCCCCCCGAAATGCTCATGCAAGGTAGCTGTTTTCTACAAGTAAACTACACATTCTATTGTACAAAGAAATAAAGGATTTATTTTTCTCTCTTCCCATGAAAAAACTAGACATAAGAGGCAACTAACTGCTCCATCACAACACAGCACTCTTAAGAAAGCTGACAAGATATAATGATCACTAGAAACTTCACAATAATTGCTCTTGATATCACCAGCTTCTGAGTCTTGAGAGAGAAAATGTTTGGTGGAACCGGACTGATTTGGACAACGGTGTGATTTTCACACGAGCCTAATTGGTTTGTTATTCTGTACTCACCTATTTGTGGTTGCAGGGTTCGACTGGCAGCTCCTGGCCCCGTTTTTTCGCTGGTCACTACTAGGTTTACTCTCATCCTGATCCACGAGCTTTATCGTATCTCTATGATGTTATAACTGTTTGTGTAGAAATGCGGAGAGGGAAGCCCGGAGAGGAAGGGAAGTGTTAAAAATATGATTCGTGCATGGAGGAGAAATGCTAATAATACCATTACAACACTATTTCAAATTTATGTCTGTGTTATACAGGGAAGCCTTTCATTTATTAATTAGGAGTAGCGCATCAAGGTAAGTAGTACCTTCTCCACTCGGCCAGGTATCTAGCCAGTGCCGACAAAGGTTAGTATATATGTTCTGTCTGTCCGTCTGTCTGTCTGTCTGTCTGTCTGTCTGTCTCTCTCTCTCTCTCTCTCTCTCTCTCTCTCTCTCTCTCTCTCTCTCTCTCTCTCTCTCTGGCAGAAAGAGCAGTAAGTCAGGCTTTCACAGCACAATGTTAAACTTAAAGAAAGTTATGACGTAGAAGTACTGCCCCTGGATGGGAAACTGTTGGTGAGGGAGGAGGTTGGTGTGATGAGGATGTTGGTGAGGGAGAGGCGGCGTTGAGTAATTATGTGTTTACATATTACACAAACAGTATAGGTAAACACAGTTTGCCCACACTCATTTTATTGTTTAAAGGCTCTGTAGCTGGTTACTCGTAATTTAGCAGTAAAGTGTTCAGTAGCTGGATTGGTAGTGCGCTCAGCTCACAAACTGACGTCCAGTGTTCGATCCCCGGTACGGGTAAAAACATTAGGTCGTGTTTCCTTAAGGCACCTGCTATCTCTGGTCACCTATCAGTAAAATGGGTACCTGGGTGTTAGCCAACCGGTGTAGGTCGCATCCTGGGGACAAAATTGACATAATTTGTACGAAATGTTCTGCATAACGAGGGGCTTTCTATATAGTATTATGTCCTTGATGTCAGCTACGACTGTATACCATGTACATGTAGAAATAAATATTTATTATTATTATTATTATTATTATTATTATTATTATTATTATTATTATTATTATTATAAGAGAAAGTATCATAGTTCGAGTCCCAGGGGAGAAGCATGAGTAAATCTTCCACCTGCTGAACCTGTTCACTTAAGTGTAAATATTTATCTGGGTATCCATTAAGGGTTGTGGTTGGCAACCTGGGCAGAGCGAGATATATGGGTGATTCTCTTTATTCCTGTTGACCCTGTTTAGCTAGCGGTAGCTAGGTACCTGCTGGGCGTTGACTGTTATGGGATATATACACAGAGAAGTGTATTGATCTCAGTGTATACTCGTATATGCTGAGAGTTTAATCTCAAGATGTATTCTAATATGGTGGTAAAAAGCTTACGTGCACCACTAATAACCCTCGTGAAGTAGATAGGATTTAAAAACCTATTAACTAACATTGCGGGTGGCATCCTGGGCAGCATTAGATTCATAGTTATTCCCGTCCCTGTTTAGCTAGCAATGAATAGGTGTTATTCAAATGTTATGGAATACCAACGTAAATAAACCACACTGCCTGGCTTTGTTGGATTATCCTGGGTAATTAGCTCACCGAGATTAATAAATCGAATAAATTCTTTTCTAGTAGCGACTGTGGTGTTGGGGGTAACTGTGGTGATAGTGTTGGCGATAATAATGAGGATAGTGATTGGTGAATATAATGATGGTCGTGAGACCCATTATGATTTGGTAGCTAACTACTTCGAAAATACGCAGCTCAAAATCTCTCTCTCTTCGGGCATGATACTTCTATACTTGTGTGTGTGTGTGTACTCACCTAATTGTGGTTGCAGGAGTCGAGTCTTAGCTCCTGGCCCCGCCTCTTCACTGGTTGCTACTAGGTCCTCCCTCTCCCTGCTCCATGAGCTTTATCAAACCTCGCCTTAAAACTATGTATGGTTCCCACCTCCACTACATCACTTTCTATTCTATTCCACTGCCTGACAACTTTATGACTCTATGTGTGTGTGTAAATCCGAGTGTTTAAATGCATTTGTATTTATTAACAATTATACGCGTGTATAGAGAGTTGTGTGCGTGTTTTGCAATTATTTTCTTGGCTATGCGGTTTTTTGTCTTGAGTTGGTAGAAAAAGTGCAAATACGTCCATAAGCGTGTGTACATTAAGTGTATATACACACTCGAGTATACATGAGCGCGCACACGAGCATGTGCACACGAGCGTGTACACAACAATTAACACGATTTAGCACAAACAAATTTTTTTAAACATTAGCAATCCACACAACTCCGAGAAAATGTCGCCGTCAGCATCAACAGAGAGAAAGCTTAAATTTACAAAATGGTGAACAGAGAGAGAGAAAAAAAAGAAAGCTGAATAAGCCGTGAGCTGCTTTCAAAAAGTATACAATATCTCAAGGTTCTTAAAGTAATTAGTATTTTATATATGTAAACCACACAATAACCAAAATCTGTAAACCCCGCATTGTAATCCTTATAGAGAATAAACTTTGAATAAATATAGCCAAGAATTTACAGATGGCATATTATGAAACTCTGTGGTAATCTCAACTATGTTTTCATCTGAGTGCTTCATAAACATGACATAATAATAATAATAATAATAATAATAATAATAATAATAATAATAATAATAATAATAATAATAATAAATCTCGTTCCAAAAATCTACATATAAGCTTTACTAACCAAAAAATGAAAGTGGACATAATGCCAGTAATAAGATACTACTACATACTACTACATATATACTCGACGTACAACCTTACATCACCTCTTATGTAATGTCAGGGGCAGATGTTGGGTAATAAATATTTAATATTTCTGATGTCAAGTGATGTACAGTAGGTATATGACTGCTGAATTTCCATTTGACTAAACCCGTTGTATCTCATCAACGTAAACATTTTATATATATATATATATAATATATAAATATAATATAATATAAAATATATATATATATATATATATATATATATATATATATATATATATATATATTATAATATATAATCTTTATTTCTATAATTACATGTACAAGGTATACAGGTCTAACTGACATCAATGACATACTACTATATAGAAAGCCCCTTGTTATGTAGAACATTTCGGGCAAATTAGGTAAATTTTGTCTCAGAATGTGACCCACACCAGTCTACTAACACCCAGGTACCTATTTTACTGCTAGGTTAACATGGACAGCAGGTGTCTTAAGGAAACACGTCCACATGTTTCCACCCGTACTGAGGATCGAACCACGGACCTCAATGTGTGAACTGAGTGCGCTAGAGATCGAGCTACGGTACTATGGACAGACTATTATTGTAATACAATCGTTGGAATGATCACATCATTGTTATTAAAGACCTACAATGACAGTTTATGTAGATTTAACCTGGAGTTTTACCTCGTGTAATCCCAAAAAAGTCAAAGCCATTTTTGCTCTCATATTTCAAAATCAGCAGCAAGATATAAGATTAAAATAAGTAGCTGGTTCTGTTCCAATATTTGTTTTGCCTGCCTCAAAAATTTTGAAATTAAACACATTTTTATAACTAATTATTTACTTCAAGCTAAAGTGACCTATTTATTGAATGTATACATATTTTTTATGAAACAATATGCTCTTATTAAATAATAATAGCGTAAGCTGATTGCTTTAAGATTATTTAAGCTGGACTGAAAAATATGAATGGGTGTAAATAACAAGAGTTATGGCGGGAATTATAATTTAATCATGGCTGGAGGCCAAAAACTTCATCTATAAAGAAATAAAACTTCTGGGATACCTTTATAATCTTAGAGTTTTATGGAGAAAACTATAATTAGGTAATTGGAACACGTGACTCTCCGTTCCACATAGCCCTCCTGGAGAAAGTTCAGAATACACTTTCACACTTTCTGGTGTGAATATTGAACCTTCTTTGTGTTCTCCAGGGGTTTATTGTGTCAGGTTTCATTGTAATGCAATAAATAAATATAAAAATTATTATAAATCTAGATGATACGATATAAAAAACGGACTGCAAAAATAAAAGTTAAAGAAATTTTCGTTACGTTGTGGAACTTGGCAACTTTCGCAAGACCAAGTATAAATGCGAGAAACTTGAGTATAAAATTTCAGTTGTATTGGAGTAGAGAGAAAGTATTGTTGCTTCAGTTTACTTCTGCTCTACTTAGTATATTGGAGTATCTTTTGTGTTACCATCATGAAGACAGCCTTAGTGGTAAGCTGTTATAATACTCCTCCATGTTTTTTTCCTGCAAATAATACATGACAGAAACTGAGCTTGATAGAGAATATTTTGTCGCATTTATATATAAAATATTCTTTGATTAAACAACACATCCATATTTACTCATGTCGAATTTGTGGCATTTTTAACACCTTATTAACGTTTAAACTAACTTCATTTGCAGGTTGTTGCGGTACTGTTGTGTGTGATGGGCAGTGCCCAGGGGTATCCTCAAGGAGGGTACAAGCAACCTGAAGGGTTCTTCGAGTACGTGAACGTGCCCGGGCATAAGGAGTATGAGTTCGGCTGGAACAGAGGCAACCCTCACCACTTCATCTCTCGCTTTGAGCAAGCCAAGGACCATCGTTTCCGCACCAGGGTAAGGGCAACCTTCACATCTAAATTAAAAGACTATATTTTTATTTTTTGGTTAATTGGCTCAACAGTCTGTCTTCTACAAGAAGGTCGTTAAGGCTTCGTGTCACCAGTTTACAGTACTTTAATGCATAAAATAGATACACACCTCACGGTATTTACTGTATATCCTTGATTTCTTGAATTTATTATAGACGAGTCCAAGCTCCTGTGTGTGTGTGTGTGTGTGCGTGTGTATGTGTATGAGTGTATATGAGTGTGTGTGTGTATGAGTGTGTGTGTGTGTGTGTGTGTGTGTATGAGTGTGTGTGTGTATGAGTGTGTGTGTATGAGTTTGTGTATGTGTGTGTGTGTGTGTGTGTGTGTGTGTGTGTGTGTGTGTGTGTGTGTGTGTGTGTGTGTGTGTGTGTTTATGTGTGTGTGTGTGTGTGTGTGTGTGTGTGTTTATGTGTACTCACCTAGTTGTACTCACCTAGTTGAGGTTGCAGGGGTCGAGTCCAAGCTCCTGGCCCCGCCTCTTCACTGGTCTCTACTAGGTCACTCTCCCTGAACCATGAGCTTTATCGTACCTCTGCTTAAAGCTATGTATGGATCCTGCCTCCACAACATCGCTTCCCAAACTATTCCACTTACTGACTACTCTGTGGCTGAAGAAATACTTCCTAACATCCCTTTGATTCATCTGTGTCTTCAGCTTCCAACTGTGTCCCCGTGTTGCTGTGTCCAGTCTCTGGAACATCCTGTCTTTGTCCACCTTGTCAATTCCTCTCAGTATTTTGTAAGTCGTTATCATGTCCCCCCTATCTCTCCTGTCCTCCAGTGTCGTCAGGTCGATTTCCCTTAACCTCTCCTCATAGGACATACCTCTTAACTCTGGGACTAGTCTTGCTGCAAACCTTTGCACTTTCTCTAGTTTCTTTACATGCTTGGCTAGGTGTGCGTTCCAAACTGGTGCCGCATACTCTAATATGGGCCTAACGTACACGGTGTACAGGGTCCTGAACGATTCCTTATTAAGATGTCGGAATGCTGTTCTGAGGTTTGCCAGGCGCCCATATGCTGCGGCAATTATTTGGTTGATGTGCGCTTCAGGAGATGTGCCTGGTGTTATACTCACCCCAAGATCTTTTTCCTTGAGTGATGTTTGTAGTCTCTGGCCCCCTAGACTGTACTCCGTCTGCGGTCTTCTTTGCCCTTCCCCAATCCTCATGACTTTGCACTTGGTGGGATTGAACTCCAGGAGCCAGTTGCTGGACCAGGTCTGCAGCCTGTCCAGATCCCTTTGTAGTTCTGCCTGGTCTTCGATCGAATGAACTCTTCTCATCAACTTCACGTCATCTGCAAACAGGGACACCTCGGAGTTTATTCCTTCCGTCATGTCGTTCACAAATACCAAAAACAGCACTGGTCCTAGGACTGACCCCTGTGGGACCCCGCTGGTCACAGGTGCCCACTCTGACACCTCGCCACGTACCATTACTCGCTGCTGTCTTCCTGACAAGTATTCCCTGATCCATTGCAGTGCCTTCCCTGTTATCCCTGCTTGGTCCTCCAGTTTTTGCACTAATCTCTTGTGTGGTACTGTGTCAAAAGCCTTCTTGCAGTCCAAGAAAATGCAATCCACCCACCCCTCTCTCTCTTGTCTTACTGCTGTCACCATGTCATAGAACTCCAGTAGGTTTGTGACACAGGATTTCCCATCTCTGAAACCATGTTGGCTGCTGGTGATGAGATCATTCCTTTCTAGATGTTCCACCATTCTTCTCCTGACAATCTTTTCCATGATTTTGCATGCTATACATGTCAGTGACACTGGTCTGTAGTTTAGTGCTTCATGTCTGTCTCCTTTTTTAAAGATTGGGACCACATTTGCTGTCTTCCATGCCTCAGGCAATTTCCCTGTTTCGATAGATGTATTGAATATTGTTGTTAGGGGTACACATAGTGCCTCTGCTCCCTCTCTCAGGACCCATGGAGAGATGTTATCTGGCCCCATTGCCTTTGAGGTATCTAGCTCACTCAGAAGCCTCTTCACTTCTTCCTCGGTTGTGTGTACTGTGTCCAGCACATGGTGGTGTACCCCACCTCTCCGTCTTTCTGGAGCCCCTTCTGTCTCCTCTGTGAACACTTCTTTGAATCTCTTGTTGAGTTCCTCACATACTTCACGGTCATTTCTTGTTGTCTCTCCTCCTTCCTTCCTTAGCCTGATTACCTGGTCCTTAACGGTTGTTTTTTTCCTGTGTGTGTGTGTGTGTGTGTGTGTGTGTGTATGAATTTGTATATGTGTGTGTATGTGTGTGTCTTACAGTTGCTTCCCACGCTCAGCAAACAGTAAATAGGTACTTACCCACTAGCTGTGGGTCACATCCTGTGAAAGGACTTCAGTGGAAATAAATCACATTTTGGATATGTTGAACTATCCTGGTTGTATTAGAAAAAATATCTTCTGAAAGTCCGAGGTTTTAACTTGAGCTTGTCACGTTTGCAGGTGAAATGGTCGGACACGTATGACGGCTATGGGGAGCATTACTGGGAGTATAACCATGCTCCTAAGTACCCAGAACATGACGTCTACAAGTCTCCTGAACCCGCCTATGGACCTATTGAACCAGCCTACGGTCCTGCTGAGGCCGATTATGGACCACCCAAGGGATACCCATCCGAGAACATCCCTGTGATCATTACTGATCCTATTGAAATACAGGCAAGCGAAGGATACCGAGGAAATAATATGGAGTAGCTAACACTATTTATATAAAGCGCTAAACTCATGGGAACTATTCAGCGTTGAATTGTGAGAGCTCTATCCTTTATAAATAGCAAAACGCATGTTATTGTAACCAGATTTTCTCGACAAAAAAAGTCATTCCCTATCAGTTTTGCCTCCCTAATTTTGTTTTTGTATTTTCAAATGTTGACAAGGCGGCTTAAATGTGAACAGATATATATATATATATATATATATATATATATATATATATATATATATATATATATATATATATATATATATATATATATATATATTATAACTATTTCCTCTTACATGGAAAAAAAATTGATATTTTTTTTTCCATTTAGAGAAAATGGCCTACAAATAACTTCATGTTCCCAGCACTAAAAGTGACAATCGTACAAATTAAAGCTCTTTGTGGTTATTCTTGATCACAGTAACAGACGTTTTCGACAGTGAAAAAATCACTATTCTAAAACTCTTCAAGGTAAGCAGAGTAAATTTAACCTGTACAACAGTGTGTTTTGGGATGCCAAACTTAAGGGCGGGGTTGCTCTCTAGTCTGAGGGCAAGGCTGCTCTCTAGTCTGAGGGCGAAGCTGCTCTCTAGTCTGAGGGCGAAGCTGCTCTCTAGTCTGAGGGCGTAGCCGCCCACACCAGTGGATGTCCATCCCACCCACTGAAACAAATACATAGCCTCGCCCACTCTCACCCGTGCACAATTTACAAACTTGCCCACCCACAATTTACGTACCCGTCTATTCACAAATACCCAGTTACTCGCCCATGACCTACCCACATGCCGGTGCAGTCTAATAGTTGTGTTTGACTACATAGAACCATGATTTTAAGCTTTTAAACAACCGTCACAAAAATATTTATATAGAGTTTTTCTTCTTGACCCCTCGTGAGCTTTATGCCTTACTTTAATAATGTCATATTGTTATTGTTTGTCTTTGTACACTTGTGTACATATCTTAAATTGTGTATTTGTTAATCTGTTATTATTTTGCTGTTCTTTTTTAATTTTGTATTAAAATGGTGTAAAGAAAATTTTTTCTTATTCATCCAGGTAAAATGTGATATTTTTGGTCACGTGAAATTTTTTTTAAGATTTAATACAGCTGTTAATTAAGAAATACCATAAGAACTTTTATTTAGGAAAGTGGTTTTGTAAAGAGATGTTTAAATTTCTACAATGTGTCTGAGGGCACATAGACGTTATGGTCATATATACTTGTTCAGTTGTTATTTAACGTGCCAGGAAACACTTGCTCTGTTTCCTGACAAGCCTTACCTAAACCTAGGATAACCCAATGAATTTGAACAAAGGAACTTATTTCATTGAAGGTCCTTAAATTTTTTTTTTTTTTATTATCACACCGGCCGATTCCCACCAAGGCAGGGTGGCCCGAAAAAGAAAAACTTTCACCATCATTCACTCCATCACTGTCTTGCCAGAAGGGTGCTTTACACTACAGTTTTTAAACTGCAACATTAACACCCCTCCTTCAGAGTGCAGGCACTGTACTTCCCATCTCCAGGACTCAAGTCCGGCCTGCCGGTTTCCCTGAATCCCTTCATAAATGTTACTTTGCTCACACTCCAACAGCACGTCAAGTATTAAAAACCATTTGTCTCCATTCACTCCTATCAAACACGCTCACGCATGCCTGCTGGAAGTCCAAGCCCCTCGCACACAAAACCTCCTTTACCCCCTCCCTCCAACCCTTCCTAGGCCGACCCCTACCCCGCCTTCCTTCCACTACAGACTGATACACTCTTGAAGTCATTCTGTTTCGCTCCATTCTCTCTACATGTCCGAACCACCTCAACAACCCTTCCTCAGCCCTCTGGACAACAGTTTTGGTAATCCCGCACCTCCTCCTAACTTCCAAACTACGAATTCTCTGCATTATATTCACACCACACATTGCCCTCAGACATGACATCTCCACTGCCTCCAGCCTTCTCCTCGCTGCAACATTCATCACCCACGCTTCAAAACCCATATAAGAGCGTTGGTAAAACTATACTCTCATACATTCCCCTCTTTGCCTCCAAGGACAAAGTTCTTTGTCTCCACAGACTCCTAAGTGCACCACTCACTCTTTTTCCCTCATCAATTCTATGATTCACCTCATCTTTCATAGACCCATCCGCTGACACGTCCACTCCCAAATATCTGAATACGTTCACCTCCTCCATACTCTCTCCCTCCAATCTGATATTCAATCTTTCATCACCTAATCTTTTTGTTATCCTCATAACCTTACTCTTTCCTGTATTCACCTTTAATTTTCTTCTTTTGCACACCCTACCAAATTCATCCACCAATCTCTGCAACTTCTCTTCAGAATCTCCCAAGAGCACAGTGTCATCAGCAAAGAGCAGCTGTGACAACTCCCACTTTGTGTGTGATTCTTTATCTTTTAACTCCACGCCTCTTGCCAAGACCCTCGCATTTACTTCTCTTACAACCCCATCTATAAATATATTAAACAACCACGGTGACATCACACATCCTTGTCTAAGGCCTACTTTTACTGGAAAAAATTTCCCTCTTTCCTACATACTCTAACTTGAGCCTCACTATCCTCGTAAAAACTCTTCACTGCTTTCAGTAACCTACCTCCTACACCATACACTTGCAACATCTGCCACATTGCCCCCCTATCCACCCTGTCATACGCCTTTTCCAAATCCATAAATGCCACAAAGACCTCTTTAGCCTTATCTAAATACTGTTCACTTATATGTTTCACTGTAAACACCTGGTCCACACACCCCCTACCTTTCCTAAAGCCTCCTTGTTCATCTGCTATCCTATTCTCCGTCTTACTCTTAATTCTTTCAATTATAACTCTACCATACACTTTACCAGGTACACTCAACAGACTTATCCCCCTATAATTTTTGCACTCTCTTTTATCCCCTTTGCCTTTATACAAAGGAACTATGCATGCTCTCTGCCAATCCCTAGGTACCTTACCCTCTTCCATACATTTATTAAATAATTGCACCAACCACTCCAAAACTATATCCCCACCTGCTTTTAACATTTCTATCTTTATCCCATCAATCCCGGCTGCCTTACCCCCTTTCATTTTACCTACTGCCTCACGAACTTCCCCCACACTCACAACTGGCTCTTCCTCACTCCTACAAGATGTTATTCCTCCTTGCCCTATACACGAAATCACAGCTTCCCTATCTTCATCAACATTTAACAATTCCTCAAAATATTCCTTCCATCTTCCCAATACCTCTAACTCTCCATTTAATAACTCTCCTCTCCTATTTTTAACTGACAAATCCATTTGTTCTCTAGGCTTTCTTAACTTGTTAATCTCACTCCAAAACTTTTTCTTATTTTCAACAAAATTTGTTGATAACATCTCACCCACTCTCTCATTTGCTCTCTTTTTACATTGCTTCACCACTCTCTTAACCTCTCTCTTTTTCTCCATATACTCTTCCCTCCTTGCATCACTTCTACTTTGTAAAAACTCTCATATGCTAACTTTTTCTCCCTTACTACTCTCTTTACATCATCATTCCACCAATCGCTCCTCTTCCCTCCTGCACCCACTTTCCTGTAACCACAAACTTCTGCTGAACACTCTAACACTACATTTTTAAACCTACCCCATACCTCTTCGACCCCATTGCCTATGCTCTCATTAGCCCATCTATCCTCCAATAGCTGTTTATATCTTACCCTAACTGCCTCCTCTTTTAGTTTATAAACCTTCACCTCTCTCTTCCCTGATGCTTCTATTCTCCTTGTATCCCATCTACCTTTTACTCTCATGTAGCTACAACTAGAAAGTGATCTGATATATCTGTGGCCCCTCTATAAACATGTACATCCTGAAGTCTACTCAACAGTCTTTTATCTACCAATACATAATCCAACAAACTACTGTCATTTCGCCCTACATCATATCGTGTATACTTATTTATCCTCTTTTTCTTAAAATATGTATTACCTATAACTAAACCCCCTTTTTATACAAAGTTCAATCAAAGGGCTCCCATTATCATTTACACCTGGCACCCCAAACTTACCTACCACACCCTCTCTAAAAGTTTCTCCTACTTTAGCATTCAAGTCCCCTACCACAATTACTCTCTCACTTGGTTCAAAGGCTCCTATACATTCACTTAACATCTCCCAAAATCTCTCTCTCTCCTCTGCATTCCTCTCTTCTCCAGGTGCATACACGCTTATTATGACCCACTTCTCGCATCCAACCTTTACTTTAATCCACATAATTCTTGAATTTACACATTCATATTCTCTTTTCTCCTTCCATAACTGATCATTTAACATTACTGCTACCCCTTCCTTTGCTCTAACTCTCTCAGATACTCCAGATTTAATCCCATTTATTTCCCCCCACTGAAACTCTCCTACCCCCTTCAGCTTTGTTTCGCTTAGGGCCAGGACATCCAACTTCTTTTCATTCATAACATCAGCAATCATCTGTTTCTTGTCATCCGCACTACATCCACGCACATTTAAGCAACCCAGTTTTATAAAGTTTTTCTTCTTCTCTTTTTTAGTAATTGTATACAGGAGAAGGGGTTACTAGCCCATTGCTCCCGGCATTTTAGTCGCCTCATACGACACGCATGGCTTACGGAGGAAAGATTCTTTTCCACTTCCCCATGGACAATAGAAGAAATAAAAAAGAACAAGAGCTATTTAGAAAAAGGAGAAAAACCTAGATGTATGTATATATATATATATATGCATGTGCGTGTCTGTGAAGTGTGACCAAAGTGTAAGTAGGAGTAGCAAGATATCCCTGTTATCTTAGCGTGTTTATGAGACAGAAAAAGAAACCAGCAATCCTACCGCTAGGTATAAAGCCTATACTATACTGGAAGGTGGTCATCAGGTATCCCTGTAGGGGTACATAAAATAGGTACCCGATTTTTTTTAACTCAGAATTACAAAAAACAAAAAAAAAGACATTGTACTTCCCATCTTGAGAATTCAAGTCCGGATAACTGGTTTGCCCTGAATCACTTCAAACGTGTTGGCCTGTTCTTACTCTGACAGCAAGTCATCTCCCAATATATATACACAGTGGAACCTCAAATTTCGAACGTATCGCTTATTGAACTCTTCGAAAATAGAACCCCTTTTTCGAACCAACTTTGTCCCTATTATCGAACTCGCTCCTATTTTCGAACCACTGGGTACCGGACCTGTCCGGCAGCCCGCTCTGTCTGCATCCCCATGCAGGCACCGTGAGCCAGTCTGGTTTTATTGTTGCTTGAGTGAACACTAACCTGCGCTCTCATTCAAACATTTTACGACTATTTCATTGTGTTTAGTGCTCGTGGGACTGTGAAATAAGCTACAATGGGAGCAATGAAACTTGCTAGTGGTACCCCTGTAGTAAAGTAAATGAGAAACACCATAGATGCGAAGAAGGAAATAATGCAGAAGTGGAATGATGCCCAAATGTTTGTGGAGAAGTACCACCCTGAGCAAGCTGAAACAAGCCATCTTTGCAACAAGTTCAGTGACAGAACCATGTCCCATTTTAGGGAAATCTTAGAGGCACCAGAAACAGAGGACTGTGGACAGTTATTTTGTGAGACAGGGGTCCAGTGACTCTCAAGCTGGTCCTAGTGGCATTAAAAGACAGAGAAGGGAAGTAACCCCGGAGAAGGCTTTGATACCTGAAGTCCTCATGGAGGGGGATTCTCCTTCCAAACACTAACCCCAACTCCCTCTCTCCTCCCTATCTTCCAAATGCCATCACCAGTCTTCAATAAAAGTAAATAAAATGTTATTTTATATGTTTATTTAAATTTATTAATACATAATTGAACACTATATTTGTTGTGTGTATGTAAAACTATAATTAATCTCTATAAAATGTATTTTTTTGTGAATATTTTTGGGTTTCTGGAACGGATTAATTGTACGTATTTCCATTACGTATTTCTTATGGGAAATATTGCTTCGCTTTTCAGACTTTTCATATTTAGAACTAGCTCCTGGAATGGATTAAGTTCAATATTTGAGGTTACACTGTATATATATATATATATATATGTCGTGCCAAATATGTAAAACTGGTCAATTAGCAAGAACTCATTTAAAATTAAGTCCTTTCTAAAATTTTTTCTTATACGTTTAAAGATATATTTTTTTCATTAATGTTGATGTAAAAATTTATAATTTTGCACCAAAAGGAACTTAGAAAACTTACCTAACCTTATTATAACAAGCGCAATTTATTTTAGCCCAACCCAACTAAATATATTTTAGATTTGTTTACAATAATTTAATACTAAACAAACACAGTGAAATATATTTTTTTCGTTAGGTTCAGAATGATTTTGGCGAAATTATTGCATACACAAATTTTCACTTGTCCTATATGGCAAGATGAACATTGATATTTAAGCCAAGATCGCAAGTTCTACCTATTCGGCACGACATATATATATATATATATATATATATATATATATATATAAGAACATAAGAAAAGGAGGAACACTGCAGGAGGCCTGCTGGCCCATACTAGGCAGGTCCTTTACAATTCATCCCACTAACAAAACATTTGCCCAACCCAATTTTCAATGCCACCCAAGAAATAAGCTCTGATGTGAAAGTCCCACTCAAATCCAACCCCTCCCACTCATGTACTTATCCAACCTAGATTTGAAACTACCCAAAGTCCCAGCCTCAATAACCCAACTAGGTAGACTGTTCCACTCATCAACTACCCTATTTCCAAACCAATACTTTCCTATGTCCTTTCTAAATCTAAACTTACCTAATTTAAATCCATTACTGCGCGTTCTCTCTTGGAGAGACATCCTCAAGACCTTATTAATATCCCCTTTATTTATACCTATCTTCCACTTATACACTTCGATCAGGTCTCCCCTCATTCTTCGTCTAACAAGTGAATGTAACTTAAGAGTCTTCAATCTTTCTTCATAAGGAAGATTTCTGATATATATGTCGTGCCGAATAGGCAGAACTTGCAATCTTGGCTTAAATAGCAACGCTCATCTTGCCATATAGGACAAGTGAAAATTTGTGTATGCAATAATTTCGCCAAAATCATTCTGAACCAAACGAAAAAAATATATTTCATTTTGTTTGTATAGTACTAAATTATTGTAAACGTATTTAAAATATATTTAGTTGGGCTAGGCTAAAATAAATTGATCTTGTTATAATAAGGTTAGGTAAGTTTTCTAAGATTCGTTTGGTGCAAAATTAAAAATTTTTACATTAACATTAATGAAAAAAATATATCTTTAAACGTGTAAGAGAAAATTTCAGAAAGGACTTAATTTTAAATGAGTTCTTGCTAAATGACCAGTTTTACATATTCGGCACGACATATATATATATATATATATATATATATAATGCAAATATCGCAAACCAAGCGATACAAGATGCAAAACAACCACGGGGGGGGGGAGTAGAATAATAGCTCTAGGCCTTTTGTGTTGCAATCAGCACATCATCAGGAGCTTGCAAAATTGCAGAAAAGAGGAGGGGTTCTAGCAAATAACGTTCCCAGAGGACCGCCTCTGGGAACGTTATTTGCTAGAACCCCTCCTCTTTTCTGCAATTTTGTAAGCTCCTGATGATGTGTTGATTGCAACACGAAAGGCCTAGAGCTATTATTCTACTCCCCCTGTGGTTGTTTTGCATATATATATATATATATATATATATATATATATATATATATATATATATATATATATATATATATATACATATACAGTGGACCCCCGCATAACGATTACCTCCGAATGCGACCAATTATGTAAGTGTATTTATGTAAGTGCGTTTGTACCTGTATGTTTGGGGGTCTGAAATGGACTAATCTACTTCACAATATTCCTTATGGGAACAAATTCGGTCAGTACTGGCACCTGAACATACTTCTGGAGTGAAAAAATATCGTTAACCGGGGGTCCACTGTATATATATATATATATATATATACAGTGGACCCCCGTTAACCGGGGGTCCACTGTATATATATATATATATATATACAGTGGACCCCCGGTTAACGATATTTTTTCACTCCAGAAGTATGTTCAGGTGCCAGTACTGACCGAATTTGTTCCCATAAGGAATATTGTGAAGTAGATTAGTCCATTTCAGACCCCGAAACATACACATACAAACGCACTTACATAAATACACTTACATAATTGGTCGCATTCGGAGGTAATCGTTATGCGGGGGTCCACTGTATATATATATATATATATATATATATATATATATATATATATATATATATATATACATATTATATATATATACACACACGTATGTATTATACTCTGTTTAAGATCAGATAAATCAGAGAAGCCCCACAATGTGAAGAATTGAACTTGGGCTTAATAAAAAAAATTATGTATATTGTGGTGTACCTAATAATGTTAGGTTAACCTTATAATGTGTTTAAAAGCTCTCAATAACACAAACAGGTTTAGAGTTTCCCTTAAATTTAATATTAATGTTTTAAACCATTATTTTATTGATATAAGTTCTGAATAACTAAGGTGTAACAAATACTTGTCAATGCTCAATAATACCCACATAGAGACAGATCAATTAATCTCCTGAGTTTGTCTCTATAAGTTATATTTAGGCTTTGTGAATTTATATGTTTTATATAAAAATATACAGTGGAACCTCAAATACCGAACTAAATCCGTTCCAGGAGCTAGTTCTAAATTCAAAAAGTCTGAAAAGCGAAACAATATTTCCCATAAGAAATAATGGAAATACAATTAATCCGTTCCAGAATCCCAAAAATATTCACAAAAAAAAATACATTTTATAAAGATTAATTATAGTTTTTCATACACACAACAAATATAGTGTTCAATTATGTATTAATAAATTTAAATAAACATATAAAATAATATTTTTACTTACCTTTATTGAATATTGGTGATGGCATCTGGAAGATAGGGAGAGAGGGAGTTGGGGTTAGTGTTTGGAAGCAGAATACCCCTCCATGAGGACTTTAGGTAACATAGCCCTCTCTGGGGTTACTTCCCTTCTCTGTATTTTAATGCCACTACTATCAGCTTGAGAGTCACTGAACCCATCTCACTAAATAACTGTCTACAGTCGTCTGTTTCTGTCTCACAAAATAACTGTCTACAGTCCTCTGTACATCCTGGCAAGCTCAACAACTCACACCATTCTCATACTTCTGTATTATTTCCTTCTTCACATCTATGGTGTTTCTCACTTTCTTTACCACAGGGGTACCACGCTCAAGTTTCTTTGGGCCCATGGTAGCTTATTTCACAGTCCCACAAGCACTAAACACAATGAAATAATCAGGTTAGTGTTCACTCAAGCATCAACAAAACCAGACTGGCTCACAGTGCCTGCACGGGGACACAGACAGAGCGGGCTGCCGGACAGGTCCGGTACCTGGCGGTTCGAAAATAGGGGCGAGTTTGATAATAGGGACAAAGTTGGTTTGAAAAAAGCGTTCGATTTTCGAAAAGTTCGATAAGCGATACATTCGAAATTTGAGGTTCCACTGTATAAACCACCAACAATTTATTGAGATTGTTAATTAACCCGAGAGACTTAGTAACCCAGTATAACTTAGTTATTAGTAGTACATTAATGAGGAGTGCCAGAGTATTGGCAGCTAGTCAGATGCAAGCCAAAGAAAGGTAAGGTAGTTCAAATTCCCTGGATCAAGAGCCATTCACCAGCCAAAAAGCAAAGCTCCTCCTTGGGATGCAAACCACAAAAGTTGACTAACACCCAGGTACCCTACTTACTGCTAGGTAAGTTCGGAAGACGCACACCTCATGTTTCCACGTTCACCTGACGGAGGATCGAGCCTCCATCACCTCTTGCGCTGCATGACCCACATGGGTTTAGTGCTTTACATGACTTAATTTCCACTCCCAAGATCGAACCTGTGTACAACACCGTAATTCACACAACCATTTAATCAACTACAGAAACTCAAGACTTATCGCCAGAGGACAACACTCAATACCGAAGAATCCTGGAATCATCGTTTATCTCTATATCCAACAACTTCAACCAGAATAACGGTTTCTATAACAGCTGAACCACTTGCCAAGAAACTTCTTCATCGCTATCCCACATAAGAACATAGGAATGGAGGAACACTGCAGAAGGTCTACTCATATATTTATCCAATCTCTCTCTTCCAAGCTACCCAAGATTTTAGACTCTAACCTCACTCGGTAGATCATCAGATGCAGCATTCTCAACCTGACTATAAATACTCTCGTACCTTCCACCCAGGTAGATCTGTTTGTGACTTGAAAAAGCTCACTGTGTGGGCGAAACGTTGTCAATAAAGGATCACATTATACTGCATATGTTTATATTTCCACTGGGTCCCTCAGTTTTGCTCACCTGTGGGGTTGAAGGGAGGGGTTGAGTCTCGGCTCCTGGCCCCGCCTCTTCACTAACCGCTACTCCACTAAGCTGCATCATGTACTTGTAGAAATAAGTTATTATTATCTCCTGGCTACGTGAACCTTGTCATACCTCTTCTTTAAGCTGTGTATGGATTCTGTCTACCAGTCCCCTGAGCTAATGGAACTACCACTGAACCAGGAGCTGCACCTCAACCATCACAAGTCATACTTCTCAACTTTTAATTATAACTTCCATAACAACACATCTAACTTAATTATTCATAAATCTCATGATGTAGTAGTCGAGGAATTTATAAAAATGCTATGCATACTATGAACGATTAAAAAAATAATGTTTATGATATTTTGAAAATATTCTTAATTTTAGTTTTTAATGTTATTGCTCTGGATTATAAATATTATTATAACTCAATATTTGAAGAATTGAGACACTTAATATTAAAAGATATATTACCTAAGATACGTGTCAGGAGGTTAAACTTATTTCCGAATTATGTAATTTCTTTATTTATGTGATATACGAAAAACTAATTTTTTTCTATAAAAATCAAGAATATTTTAAAATTTATTAAAGCATAGTAATAGATTATATTGACTCCTACATCTTATTATGGTTTTATTCTTTTTCTAATGCATTATTTTCATTATTACACGAGACTGTTCTAAGCCACATAGCTGTCACCTGAAACGTAAACATGTCTGGTCTGCTGGTAAGGAATTTAATTTTATATTTTCCTGTATGTCCTTCAAGGAGGTGTAAATTTATTCAGGTACAGGTACACATAAATACAGTTACATAAATTATCATACATTGCAGCATGTGTACATTACGTAGGATAATCCATAAACAAGCCAAAGTGACTTGTTTTCCATTGGGGTCCTTGATGCCGGTGAAGTGTTCTGGATAAAAGGAATTGTAATTCACCTCCACTGCCTTGGATCAAGCATGATTTCTCATTCTGCTAACCAGTGTGACCCCGCAACTGGTGTACCACTTCCCCGAGATTTTGTGAAATTTATGTATGTATGTATTTAATGCGTGCGTATATATATTCATGTAATGTGTGTGTGTATGTAATGTATGTATTATATAATGTGTGTGTTTGTATGTATGCTATGTATGTGTTATATGTATGCTATGTATGTGTTATATGTATGCAATGTAAGTATATAATGTATATATGCAATGTATTTATGTATGCTCATGAATATATGCATGTAAAGTGTGTATATAAATTTTTCTGAGGTTTATACATTGCTAGTTGTATGTATGAACATCGTTAACAAAGATGGCTTACAACCATAAGGACCCACGGTCAAACCCTGGGTGAGGTGGCATGTAGAAGGACGAAGGTTTCAGATTATTTTGACGACCTCAGAATGTTAACCTGGAAGGTTATTAACCTGAGGTAACCCAAGAATGCCAGGAAGTGCGGTTTATTTCTGTCAGGTTCCTTTGGTCCTGTTCCCTAGGATACAACCACAACAGT
This sequence comes from Cherax quadricarinatus, assembly GCF_026875155.1. Taxonomy (NCBI): domain Eukaryota; kingdom Metazoa; phylum Arthropoda; class Malacostraca; order Decapoda; family Parastacidae; genus Cherax; species Cherax quadricarinatus. The sequence goes on along the minus strand of NC_069455.1, from coordinate 24,780,479 downwards.
TGATACCTATTTACTGCTAGGTGAATGGGGACAACTGGTTCAAACCTGAGTCTTTCATATGTAAGCCAAAGGTACAACCACTTGAACAATGAGCATTCTAAGACAAAGAATTTATTCAGGTTAAAAGCCTGATTGTTTGTGTAAATTATGTATTTATGTCAACCTTAAGTTTCAAAAGAATTTTTTTTTTTTTTTTTTTTTTAATTTTGATTTTTTTTTAATTTTTTCCAAATTGTATGTTCACATTTCTCTTTCATTGATGTCATCCATATTTTCTTCAGGAGCCAACTTTATATGTGATCAAAGGCATTGCCATTCTTGACAATGATGGTAACCGTCTCCTGGCCAAGTACTATGATCCAAGTGTTTTCCCAACAGTGAAGGAAGAAAAAAAGTTTGAGAAGAACTTGTTTCAGAAGACACACCGAGCCAATGCCGAGGTCATTATGCTGGATCGGTTAACATGCGTTTACCGTTCTAATGTTGATCTCTTCTTTTATGTTATGGGGTTGTCACATGAGAACGAGGTAGGTTTGTACAAATTCTTTTAAAAACACTTGAACATTTCAGTACATCTTGGAATATTAAGAGAATTGTTTGAATATTCAGCTTTATAATAAACAACATTTACTTTTTCAGCTGATTCTTGTATCTGTTTTGAGTTGTCTCTACGATGCTGTGTCAGCAATACTGAGGAAAAATGTGGAGAAGCGCACTTTGTTGGACAACCTTGATATCATCATGCTAGCATTGGATGAGATTTGTGATGGAGGGTTAGTGAATGTTCGATAATACTACCTCATAACTTCATGATAGACATGTACAACAGTTTCTTATTTTATTTTAATAATGGAGTAATTTCTTGTTTTGACAGTGTCATTTGAGCATTTGAAATATGAATGAAGCCTCCTTGTACCATATTTGAATCCTTACAACAACTGCTTCATTGTTTTCCATCTTTACATTAATGATACCATGCATTCATTGGTTTAAGGATTGGTGGAGATGTTGCAGTTCGATGGAATATTTGATTAATGATTTTCTTGTACTTTTGGAAGGACAGCTAGGGACTATGTTTCCTTTGTTGGATCATGTCCAGGATGTTAAAAATATGGATCATAATATGTAAGTAATTTAGACATAAATAAATTGCATTTTTCCTTATGCAGTGTTCCACTGGAGACAGATCCTCAAGTAGTAACTCAACGAGTTTCTCTGAGGATGGAAGAGAGTCCATTCAACGATCAGACAGTAACTCAGGTTAGTTGGCTAGTTTAGTGTTGTTCTTTATTGCTTCATTTAAAAGTGGCTGAAGAAACAGGCTTCGAAGGTTTTGTAGCTGTAAATTATCTTGGGCAGAATATTGAATAATGTAGTTTTCCTGCTTATTTATTGTATTTAGAAATGTCTTTTTTTCATAAAACTTACATAACAAATATGTAATTAAGCCATAAATAACAGACTAATTATTTTTGGCCTGAAACCTGCAGATATCCTATGTTGGTCACTGTATTTTTTTTTCTTGTGCATTAGTTTAATAATATATAAGTACATACTGAATATATATTTGTCTCTTAAAGCACTGTGCTTCTCTGCATTTTGTTTGAGCCATGTTGCTATATAGTATTCATGCCTTTATGTATTGTCTTCTTATGATAGCATTGCTTTCTTCTCTAATACTTATTATATTACACTGTGTTTTGGGTTTATTGATTACACTACTAAATTACAAGATTATACACCTGATTTGTTTTCTGAATGTCAGAAATAGATGGGGATGTCTCAGTTCAGATGGTCATTGGATTTGTGATGTCTGTACATTTCTGACAGTGCAGTTATTGAAAGAGCAATGGTGATTGTGTGTATTTTTTTTTTTTTTTTTTTTTTTTTTTAGATAATGCAGTAAGCATCCCATTTTTTGCTCATGATTTTATCTGAGCTTAGTAAATTATACAAACACAATCAGCTGGAGTGTGACTATTTGTATCATAAATTACAGTACCTGCATTATTTTGTATAACCTAATCACATTCATGTGAAAAGTGTCATGCATACATACATACATTTCTTTTTTTCAATGCACAAGCTGTATCCCACTGAGGCAGGGTGACCTAAAAAGAAAAGGTACAGTTTTTTTCCTTTTACATTTAGTAATTTATACAGGAGAAGGGGTTACTGGCTCTTGCTCCCTTGCTCTTGTGACACGCATGTATTATGGAGGAAGAATTCTTTTCCACTTCTCCATGGACACATACATGTACAGTGGTCCCTCGCTTTCCGTAGTTCTCAGCAATCATAAATTTCGCCAATCATAGGGGTATTTTCGCATAAACATGGACTCGCTTTTCATAGGTTGACTCGTGAATAGTAGTTCGTCCGGGACGCGTACGCACGGTGTGAGCCAGGGCGGCCTCCCTACCCAGCCAGTCTGGCATTGTTTACCAGTGAGTGAAGGTCCCCTCAAGTGCTCCTATGAAATATTTCATAATATTCCACTCATTTTAGTGCTTGCAATTACTAAATAAGCTACCATGGCTCCAAAGAAAGCTCCTAGTGCCAAGCCTGTGGTAAAGAAGGTGAGAAATATGTACAGTGACAAAGTCTTGGGCCATTTTAGGGAAGTGTTAAAGAGACGCCAGAAACAGAGCTCCCTCCACAGTTACTTTGCAGGACAGGACTAGAGTGACTCTCAAGGTGGTCCTAGTGGCATTAAGAAACAGAGAAGAGAAGCAACCCCAGAGAAGCAATTGGTACCTGAGGTGTTGCTGGAAGGGGTTTCCCCTTCCAAACTGTAAACAATCCAATCTCTCTCCTCCTCCAGTCTCCCATACACTAAGAAGAAACTCCAATAAAGGTAAGTGTTATGCTGTTAATGTTTCATTCATCATTTTCCATTGTATTGTTTATGTACTATATGTATATTTCATGTAAAATTTTTTTTTTGTTTTAATACTTCTGGGTGTCAGGAACGGATTAATTGTATTTACATTATTTCTTATGGGGAAAATTGATTCGCAAATCGTAAATTTCGTTTATAGTAACGGCTCCAGGAACGGATTAATTACGAAAAACGAGGGACCACTGTACATACATACACATGCACACATTCTCACTTAAATGCATAACAGTTCTCATCTGAAATGAAATTTCACATTAGTAGCAGTATATGTGCATTGTAGTAAATATGTCATCTGCATTTACAGTGTAAATGCAGATTTTTTAACTGGTAGACAGATATGTGCTTTATAATGTTATTGGAGTGGTAGATTATGTAATGAGTTCACTTGGTCATCTGAAATGAGATGGCAAGAAAACTATTGAATGAGTGGTAGTGAATGTGTAAACTTCTTTGAGCCACCCTACTTTGGTGGGAAATGACTGATAAGGTAAAAAGAAAATTATTGTTTGCAGCAATACTTAAGGGACAAACCATAACAAACCTCTCATCCTCATTTTATCGTTGTCAAATTATTGTTGTAATTCCTTGTTTTCTAGCTGGTCCACTTACTAATGGGTGCTCCCTAAAACTTCTCCTTCTGCTCTCTTTCTTCCATGTAAGTCAAGCATGGCTGGCTGGTTCCTTGGGTTTACTGCTGAATGATGCAACCATTACTTTTGTCTACATTATTTTGCTCCTAATTATCCTAATTTTTTTTCTCCACCATCAGTAGTTATCAATAATTTTCTCATTGCTTAGGTTTGACCATATATTAATGCTTGAATAATACAACTTATTATGGCATTAGAGTATGAAGCTAAATAGCTCTTTTGCTTATTTTATAATTTACATAGAAAAAATTAATTAAAGTCACAGTACTATGGATTGTGCAATTAAAAAAGAAAAAAATCCATACTTTAGGGTGAAAATCTTGAGGTCATCTCAACCCATTCTGGACCATTATGGCAATTTTCCAAGCTAGACCATATCTTTGCAGTTCCCTCTCCAGAATGTTAGGTCATTTATAAATTGGATGGAAGTGCTTTCTTGAGGAAATTTACTGAAATATTTCTCTAAATTCTCAACTGTGGTGGGCACAGTTCTGCTAACCACTAATTAGCAGAACTGACTTTTTGTTTAGTGGATTAGCATTTCTGCTTACCTTGGAAACCATTAGCGGACCAATTAGCTTCCTCTAAATAAAGTTCTGCTAACTTTGAGTCCGCTAAAAAAAAATTTCATACGTTGTTGGTTGCTAGTAGTCAGAAAGCAATGCCTTTTCAATGGCGCACGTGTTTGTCCCTGTCTGTTGTGGGCATTTCTCCAACAGTCAGTCAGGCATGCTATTGGCTGACTACGTGTAAACGTGACTTGTCAGTGCAGCAGCAGCAGCATCTGAGCAGCATCGTTATAGTCTTACAGTGCAAGCTGTAACCGGGATGTGTAGTCGCTTATCATTATTAACCCTTTGAGGGTCAACAGGCCCTCTCCGAAACTCGTTCTCAGGGTCGGCCAAATTTAAAAAAAAAAAATTATTTTCTCTTATGAAAAGATAGAGAATCTTTTCCCGATCATAAAGACACCAAAAGTTTGAAATTTGATAGAAAACTTACGAAATTATGCTCTCGCAAAGATAGCGGTCTCGGCGATGTTTACGCATCGGCGATTTTGCCCTCTTTGAGCCCCATTTTCGGCCAATTTCGCTGTACTAGTCGACAAAAAACATGAATATTTCGCTAGAAACTCCATTTTTTTCTATCGAATGGGTGCAAGAAACCACCCATTTATGAAATTCAACTATCCAGTACAGTGGTCAGAATTTAGCAATTTTGCCAATTTCACACAAATTTCAAAAGATGCCAATTTCCGAATAGGGTCCAGAATAAACAAGAAAGACATTCCTGGCACTAAAATGTCATTTCCTCTAGTCATTAGTCACGTCTCAAGGCCCCTCTTATATTCTTTTGCTTTCCATTTTGAATTTTTATTCTCACAAAAAATATAAGATTTACTGTTATGCAGACTACTGCATTAGTGTAAAAAATGGTATAAATATTATTGGTGCACTTGTGAAAGAATATTAGACTCACCAGTTGACGTGTATTGCACGCTTGGCATGATTTGTTTACTTTTGAAGTTTGGTAAAAATCGAACATTTCTGCTACTTTGAGCTCAATTTCAAGGCACCTTTCTTTGCAAAACCAGCCAAAATCATCTCAATTTCTGTAATATGTCTTCCATTCTATAAAATGAGACCAAGAAAACTAGAATACAACAATAAATACCATACGAAAATACACTGCAAAGTCGCTGATTTATTCCAAAAAAATGGTCAAAGTTTTTTTTTTCTCATTATGCACTGTGTGCTGCAGGATTTTTTTTAGACTGTGCACACTGACCACATAGACCCATTCTTTCATATGAAGGCCTACCAGCTTTCTCCCACTAGATTTGAGGCCGCTAGAATTTATGCGTACTAGTACGTCAAAAACCCCTATGCGTAAAACGTACTAGTACGACGAAAACCCTCAAAGGGTTAACAGGGGAGATGCTTCTGTTTTGCCTGAGGGTGTTATTGAGGAGTCTGCAGCGAGTAACATATTGTTATCGGATTGTATTGAAGTAAAAGTAATAGCAGACTTCAGTACTTAAGTAAAAGTAGTGAGCAGTTTCAGTACTTCTTAAAAAGTAAATACTAAAACAAGTTACTGAAGTACAGTACTCAAGTAGTTTTACTTTGTTACTTTACAACACTGGTATTTATACTCGATTGTTAAAGGTGAGTACTATTTGCAACACTGGCCTTTCCTTTAGCCTAAAAATTAACAAAATTTCACTTTTTTATCAGAGTTTTCCTTATTTTGGAGCAATCTTGTCTCGTTAAAACCTTATATCTTATTAGGAAGCTCTCCAGGTCTGTTCTAAAAGTCTTAGAAGTAAAAGACAAAAAACTAAACTAAATCTGAATTCATGTGAAAAAGTTAGCATTTAGCATTAGCTTCCACTAATTTTCTTGGCCGTTTAACTGTTTAGTGTTAGCAGGGCTAATTTTTTAGTTATTGGATTAGTGGTTAGCGAAGCTAAATTTTCAGTTAGCCGTGCCCACCACTGGCTACTTTACTTATCCTTATCATCATCTTTCTTTCTTTCAACATACCAGTCGTATCCCACTGAGGTGGGGTGGCCCAAAAGAAAAAATGAAAATTTCTCCTTTTAAATTTAGTAATATATACAGGAGAAGGGGTTACTAGCCCCTTGGTCCTGGCATTTTAGTCGCCTCTTACAACACGCATAGCTTACGGAGGAAGAATTCTGTTCCACTTCCCCATGGAGATAAGAGGAAATAAACAAGAACAAGAACTAATAAGAAAATAGAAGAAAACTCAGAGGGGTGTGTATATATATGCTTGTACATGTATGTGTAGTGTGACCTAAGTGTAAGTAGAAGTAGCAAGACGTACCTGAAACCTTGCATGTTTATGAGACAGACAGGCTTTTGTTTTACACTCACTTGGCAGGACGGTAGTACCTCCCTGGGCGATTGCTGTCTACCAACCTACTACCTAGCTTTATTGTATGTCTTCTTCTTTCACACCGGCCGTATCCCACCGAGGCGGGGTGGCCCAAAAAGAAAAACAAAAGTTTCTCTTTTTAAATTTAGTAATTTATACGGGAGAAGGGGTTACTAGCCCCTTGCTCCCGGCATTTTAGTCGCCTCTTACAACACGCATGGCTTACGGAGGAAGAATTCTGTTCCACTTCCCCATGGAGATAAGGGGAAATAAACTAGAACTAGAAAGAAAATAGAAGAAAACTCAGAGGAGTGTGTATATATATGCTTGTACATGTATGTGTAGTGTGACCTAAGTGTAAGTAGAAGTAGCAAGACACACCTGAAATCTTACATGTTTATGAGACAGACAAAAGACACCAGCAATCCTACCATCATATAAAACAATTACAGGCTTTCGTTTTACACTCACTTGGCAGGACGGTAGTGCCTCCCTGGGCGATTGCTGTCTACCAACCTACTACCTAGCTTTATTGTATGTATATACAGTACAGTGGAACCTCTACTTGTGAGCGTGTCCACGTGCGAGTTTTTCCAAATACGAGCAGTCGATGGGTCGATTTTTTGCTTCCATACATGAGCAAAATTTCCACAAGCGAGCAGACCTCAAGGCAGGTTCCTTGACACTGGTGAGGGGCTCTTGCTCTTGATCTCGGGAATTGTATCTCATTTATTTGTTGGACTATCTTATTGAAACTTGGGCAATGTATGATGGAAAGATGCTTCTTAATGTACACCAAAAATGAAAGAAATCTAAGCATAAATAATGGAGTTCACTTCTCAGCAATTAGTCACCTCTTAGTGGTAATTTCGAATGGTTTTTATGGTTGTATACTCGTTTTTTGGGTCACATTTGATAGAATGGAAGATATACATGTATTACAGAAATAGATATGATTTTGATTGCTTTCATGACGAAAAGTACCTTGAAATAGAGCTCAACCTAGGAGAAATAGTCCATTGCTTGGCTGTTTCAGTGTAAACAAATGACGTCACAGTAAATCTTATATTTTTGTGTGAATAAAAATTACAAATTATTTATATAATAATAATAATAATAATAATAATAATAATAATAATAATGAAAGAAATCTAGGCATAAATAATGGAGCTCAGTTCTCAGTAATTAGCCACCCCTTAGTGGTATTTTTGTATGGTTTTTATGGTTGTATTCTCGTTATTTTGGTCTCATTTGATAGAATGGAAGATATACATGTATTACAGAAATAGATATGATTTTGATTGCTTTCATGACGAAAAGTCCCTTGAAATTGAGCTCAACCTTGGAGAAATGGTCCATTGCTTGGCTGTTTCAGTGTAAACAAATGACGTCACTGTCCATTCCAATATGCAGTCGTGAATGGGTTGACATATTTATACAATTATTGCAATAAGGAATAACAGTAATTCTTATATTTTTTGTGTGAATAAAAATTACAAATAATTTATATAATAATAATAACGATAATAATAATAATAATATGTATAATAATAATATGAATAATAACAATACATATACACCTACCATCCGACTTACGACCTGCTCGACTTACGACCGTGTTTTTTTTTTTTTCCCAAATTTCTGGGAAATAAACATCTATTTGTGTTGTACACAGTGTTTATCCTAAGCCTTACAGTATAAAATACAGTACTAACAGCATAAAACGTAAAGTAAAACATGAAATACCAAAATAAAACAATAAAATAAAGTCATTACAAAAATGTGATGTTGATATTCAGTAGTAAAGTTCGACTTACGTCCATTTCGACTTACGACCGGTTTCTCGGAACCGAACTCGGTTGTAAGTCGGATGGTAGGTGTAATAATAATAATAATAATAATATAAGAACATAAGAACATAAAAATGTAGGAACACTGCAGAAGGCCTACTGGCCCATACGAGGCAGGTCCTTATCCAAACGACATCTACCTATTCAAACGACATCTACCTAGTAATAATAATATAATATGTATAATAATAATACATATATAATAATCTTAGCAGTTTGGAGGGATATGTTTTGTATCTTTATACGTACATAAACTGTTGTGTTTTGAGCACCTCTGCAAAAACAGTGATTATGTGTGAGTGAGGTGAAAGTGTTGAATGATGATTAAAGTATTTTCTTTTTGGGGATTTTCTTTCTTTTTTTGGGTCACCCTGCCTCGGTGGGAGACGGCCGACTTGTTGAATAAAAATAAAAAAATATATAATAATAATGTACTACATTTTTTATTATTATTATTATCACACTGGCCGATTCCCACCAAGGCAGGGTGGCCCGAAAAAGAAAAACTTTCACCATCATTCACTCCATCACTGTCTTGCCAGAAGGGTGCTTTACACTACAGTTTTTAAACTGCAACATTAACACCCCTCCTTCAGAGTGCAGGCACTGTACTTCCCATCTCCAGGACTCAAGTCCGGCTTGCCGGTTTCCCTGAATCCCTTCATAAATGTTACTTTGCTCACACTCCAACAGCACGTCAAGTATTAAAAACCATTTGTCTCCATTCACTCCTATCAAACATGCTCATGCATGCCTGCTGGAAGTCCAAGCCCCTCGCACACAAACCTCCTTTACCCCCTCCCTCCAACCTTTCCTAGGCCGACCCCTACCCCGCCTTCCTTCCACTACAGGCTGATACACTCTTGAAGTCATTCTGTTTCGCTCCATTCTCTCTACATGTCCGAACCACCTCAACAACCCTTCCTCAGCCCTCTGGACAACAGTTTTGGTAATCCCGCACCTCCTCCTAACTTCCAAACTACGAATTCTCTGCATTATATTCACACCACACATTGCCCTCAGACATGACATCTCCACTGCCTCCAGCCTTCTCCTCGCTGCAACATTCATCACCCACGCTTCACACCCATATAAGAGCGTTGGTAAAACTATACTCTCATACATTCCCCTCTTTGCCTCCAAGGACAAAGTTCTTTGTCTCCACAGACTCCTAAGTGCACCACTCACTCTTTTTCCCTCATCAATTCTATGATTCACCTCATCTTTCATAGACCCATCCGCTGACACGTCCACTCCCAAATATCTGAATACGTTCACCTCCTCCATACTCTCTCCCTCCAATCTGATATCCAATCTTTCATCACCTAATCTTTTTTGTTATCCTCATAACCTTACTCTTTCCTGTATTCACCTTTAATTTTCTTCTTTTGCACACCCTAACCAAATTCATCCACCAATCTCTGCAACTTCTCTTCAGAATCTCCCAAGAGCACAGTGTCATCAGCAAAGAGCAGCTGTGACAACTCCCACTTTGTGTGTGATTCTTTATCTTTTAACTCCATGCCTCTTGCCAAGACCCTCGCATTTACTTCTCTTACAACCCCATCTATAAATATATTAAACAACCACGGTGACATCACACATCCTTGTCTAAGGCCTACTTTTATTGGGAAAAAATTTCCCTCTTTCCTACATACTCTAACTTGAGCCTCACTATCCTCGTAAAAACTCTTCACTGCTTTCAGTAACCTACCTCCTACACCATACACTTGCAACATCTGCCACATTGCCCCCCTATCCACCCTGTCATATGCCTTTTCCAAATCCATAAATGCCACAAAAACCTCTTTAGCCTTATCTAAATACTGTTCACTTATATGTTTCACTGTAAACACCTGGTCCACACACCCCCTACCTTTCCTAAAGCCTCCTTGTTCATCTGCTATCCTATTCTCCGTCTTACTCTTAATTCTTTCAATTATAACTCTACCATACACTTTACCAGGTATACTCAACAGACTTATCCCCCTATAATTTTTGCACTCTCTTTTATCCCCTTTGCCTTTATACAAAGGAACTATGCATGCTCTCTGCCAATCCCTAGGTACCTTACCCTCTTCCATACATTTATTAAATAATTGCACCATATAATATAATAATTATATATATAATAATTATAATAATAGACGGCTTCAAAAGACCGTCACAAGATGGCATTGTTTACCACAACAAAGAGGGAGCGGTTGTGGCCGCCTCCACCTGTTACATAATGACATATTTTATTCATTCTAGAGTATATATCGTGTTTCTATGTTATTTATATTGTCTGTTATGTCATATTAGATGAATTGTGATATATAAATAAGCCATATAGATGATATTAGCTAAATTATTCATGAAGAATTTTGCCTGGTGTCCAGACAAACTCTCGTCCACCGCCGACACCGCCCATACCACTATATGAATGACATATTTTATTCATTCTAGAGTATATATCTTGTTTCTATGTTATTCATGTTGTTTGTTATGCCATACTAGATGAACTGCGATAGATAAATAAGCCGTATACCTGGAGTTTACCTGGAGAGAGTTCCGGGGGTCAACGCCCCCGCGGCCCGGTCTGTGACCAGGCCTCCTGGTGGATCAGAGCCTGATCAACCAGGCTGTTGCTGCTGGCTGCACGCAAACCAACGTACGAGCCACAGCCCTGCTGATCCGGAACTGACTTTAGGTGCTTGTCCAGTGCCAGCTTGAAGACTGCCAGGGGTCTGTTGGTAATCCCCCTTATGTGTGCTGGGAGGCAGTTGAACAGTCTCGGGCCCCTGACACTTATTGTATGGTCTCTTAACGTGCTAGTGACACCCCTGCTTTTCATTGGGGGGATGGTGCATCGTCTGCCAAGTCTTTTGCTTTCGTAGTGAGTGATTTTCGTGTGCAAGTTCGGTACTAGTCCCTCTAGGATTTTCCAGGTGTATATAATCATGTATCTCTCCCTCCTGCATTCCAGGGTATACAGGTTTAGGAACCTTAAGCGCTCCCAATAATTGAGGTGTTTTATCTCCGTTATGCGCGCCGTGAAAGTTCTCTGTACATTTTCTAGGTCGGCAATTTCACCTGCCTTGAAAGGTGCTGTTAGTGTGCAGCAATATTCCAGCCTAGATAGAACAAGTGACCTGAAGAGTGTCATCATGGGCTTGGCCTCCCTAGTTTTGAAGGTTCTCATTATCCATCCTGTCATTTTTCTAGCAGATGCGATTGATACAATGTTATGGTCCTTGAAGGTGAGATCCTCCGACATGATCACTCCCAGGTCTTTGACGTTGGTGTTTCGCTCTATTTTGTGGCCAGAATTTGTTTTGTACTCTGATGAAGATTTAATTTCCTCATGTTTACCATATCTGAGTAATTGAAATTTCTCATCGTTGAACTTCATATTGTTTTCTGCAGCCCACTGAAAGATTTGGTTGATGTCTGCCTGGAGCTTTGCAGTGTCTGCAATGGAAGACACTGTCATGCAGATTCGGGTGTCATCTGCAAAGGAAGACACGGTGCTGTGGCTGACATCCTTGTCTATGTCGGATATGAGGATGAGGAACAAGATGGGAGCGAGTACTGTGCCTTGTGGAAAAGAGCTTTTCACCGTAGCTGCCTCGGACTTTACTCTGTTGACGACTACTCTCTGTGTTCTGTTAGTGAGGAAATTATAGATCCATCGACCGACTTTTCCTGTTATTCCTTTAGCACGCATTTTGTGCGCTATTACGCCATGGTCACACTTGTCGAAGGCTTTTGCAAAGTCTGTATATATTACATCTGCATTCTGATCTGCATCTGCATCTGATATTAGCGAAATTATTCATGAAGTACTTTGCCCGGTCTCCAGACAAGCTCTCGTCCACCGCCGACACCGCCCATACCACTACATGAATGACATATTTTAGTCATTTTAGAGTATATATCAGGTTTCTATGTTATTTATATTGTTTATTATGTCATATTAGATGAAATGAGATAAATAAGCTGTAGAGTTGATATTAGCGAAATTATTGAAGAACAGAATTCCACTGGAACGGATTAATTGCATTTCAATTAATTTAAATGAGGAAAATTGATTCTGCAAATGAGCAAATCCAGTTGCGAGCAAGGTCATGGAACGGATTAAACTCGCAAGTAGAGGTTCCACTGTATTTAGAAAATGAAAATTTTTTGCTTATTATTTTAAATAATAACTTAAATTACAATATTGTAGAGAAATGTTTTAATTTCCCCACTAGAAAAGGGTTGTTGGCAGATATGTGTTTAGTGTTTTTTTCATTTATGTTTGAAGAGCTTAATAACATAGTAATTCAGAAAATAGTTAGGATGCATTTCCAGGGTAATAAATCTGCTAGATCACTCCTAACATTACTTTATGTTTTCAGATCAAATTGAAAATCCAATTTGTATTTTTTTAATATGGAACTTGGATAATATTTAAGGAGAGAGACTTGGAAATATTTTACATTGTATACTATATAGAAAACCAGAGTAGGAAGTAGACAATTCACAGTTAACCCACCGATTGGAGACAAAGTTTTAGACAATGTTTTGGTTCATCTTGAGGCATGATCAGTTTGAATGAGAGAGAAATGAGAAGAAAGCTGGAAGTTTCATTTACAGCTTGATAATGTTTCAGTAAGACCTAAAATGTTTTCTAAAGGTTTATCACTAATTTATGAGTTAGTTATGGGCAGTGCCAGCCATGGTATTCGTACTTTTATTCTCTCTTTTTTTTTTTTGGGGGGGGGGGGGGAGTAGACAATATTTGACTTAAATTATCTGTAAAGGCTTTATCAAATCTAACAAAGGTTGTTTTCTATTGTATACGATATTTCCATATATAAATTAGCGTCTGCATTTTGTGTACTGTTCAGACATTCATTTTGTCTATGCTCGTCCTCTGTTCAATTGTTGTGTTTTTCATACATTTACTGGAGCTTTTTCTTATCTATCGTAATCATGCCAAAGCTTTCTTCCTCTCGACTTCAGTCAGAAATACTTGGTAGCAATTTCTTTCTGTGAATACTTCATCTTTGTTAACTAGAAGTATTTTGTATATTCTGACAGTTACTTTTTCAGTCTTTGGGTTTCACTTTGTAATACTTGTTTCATAGTTTTTTTTTTTTTTTTAACAATTTTTTCGAAATTATTTTGAGTAGTTAAGCAGTTTGCTTGAAGACTTTAGCCTCGACGCTTCTAAAAAGGTCACTTGAGTTCCACCTTCATAATTTTCATTTGTGTCAGTGTTCACAGTAATCATTTGATGTCATATTAAAGCAGTGTATTAGCTAATTCTTAGTTGAAAGCTAGTATGACATCATTGATGATTAATGGAGGCATCTGTCAGTTGTTGGTATAGCATATGTAACATCTTACCTAGTGTGGACGTCTTGTGGAAAATGAAAGCACCTGCTAAGAGTTAATATATTATATACACGCTAGTAATTAGCTCATTACATACATGCTAATACTTAGCTCATTACATACATGTTAATACTTAGCTCATTATTTACATGCTAATTATTAGCTCATTACATACATGCTAATATTAGCTCATTATTATACTTGCTAATACTTAGCTCATTATATACATGCTAATACTTAGCCCATTATATACATGCTAATACTGGATTACCTGGAGAGAGTTCCGGGGGTCAATGCCCCCACGGCCCGGTCTGTGACCAGGCCTCCTGGTGGATCAGAACCTGATCAACCAGGCTGTTACTGTTATATACATGTTAATACTTAGCTCATTATGTACATGCTAATACTTTGCTCATTATATACATGCTAATACTTAGCTCATTATATACATGCTAATACTTAGCTCATTATATACATGCTAATACGTACTTAGTTCATTATATACATGCTAATACGTACTTAGTTCATTATGTACATGCTAATACTTAGCTCATTACACACATGCTGATACTTAGCTCAGTACATTCATGTAATACTACAGTACTTAACCCTTAAACTGTCCAAAGGTAGATCACCGTTCATGTGCGTACCGCTCTGAATATTTTTTGGGAAAAAAATTGCTTTTTGTTTAAAATGAAGAGCACACTTTTCCCGGCATCCCCGAATTTTGTCATACTCCGCACAGTGAGTGCACAGACTCATTCACTCATGTCTAGGCAACACAAGCTTATCGTGCCAAGGTTGTAAGTATGTAAAATAAAACGTAGATCTACAATTGAAGAGCTATGCACGTGGACGTAGCTCTACGTTTGGACAATTTAAGGGTTAATAGTAATAGTTGGTACAGTACATATATGCAACATTTTTCCTATGTACAGATATAATGTTGGTGGTTTAATCTTTATTAGAATACACACTTTTTTTTTCATGTATACATACTCTTGTTTTTTCAACAAATACTTTCCTTTGTATTAATTACCAACTATCATTGTATTGTGTGCTGTACAATTTACAGTTGCTCCTACAAAATCATGGACTTCCTTATTTCTGGGTTATGTGCATCCACAGGGTAAGGGGACTCCAGAATTCCTATGTAAGAAGGACTTACAGGGTGACTCATTGAAAAGGGAAAGGGGAGCTAAGGAACACTTGTCTTGTTGCATTTGCAGAGCAAGTGCCCTGGTTTTATTTAGTGTATCTTAGGCAGCAATAAAAATAGCAGTATTTTTTTTAAAAAGTTTTTAGTCACACTTATGGAAGTGCGATCTAGGATTTTGTTTTTTTGTGATAGTCAATTATTCCAGCAGTAGATTACAACCAGCAGTGTAGTTAATATTTTGGTAAATGGGCATTTTATGCCTGTGTTTTTCTTAAATGAGTACAAATTAACCTATAAAACCATCAACCTGGGGATTTTAACACATGCTTTGCCATTTGATTTTTGTTTCTTCTTCTTCTTTCAATAAATTGGCCACATCCCGCCAAGGCAGGGTGATCCAAAAAAGAATAAACAAAAGTTTTTCTTCTTTTATATTTAGTAATTTATATAGGAGAAGGGGGGTTACTAACCCCTTGCTTCCGGCATTTTAGTCGCCACTTACGGAGGGAGGATTCTGTTCCACTTCCCCATGGAATATTATTAATTATTATTTTATTTGGGGCTGATGGAGATTATAAGAGGGCTCAAGTGCCCCTCCTCTTGGTACTGCCACTATATCCAGAATATTTACTGATAACCAACATGCAAATAGTTTCCGTTTTATTCAGTGTTGTTCTGATAGTGCCTATTTTTCATGCTGGCTCCTGACCTATTAGGTGAAAAGTAACCATAAGATTTCATTCACATGTGATCAGTAACTTAATAAGAGGGATGTAACAGAAATATATCTGAAACAAAACAAACAAACAAACAAAAAAAAGCAGTTTATTTTTTTATTGATACATCGGCCTTCTCCCACCAAGGCAGGGTGCCCCGAAAAAGAAAACTTTCATCGTCATTCACTCCGTCACTGTCTTGCCAGAGGTGCACTTACACTAAAGTTATAAAACTGCAACATTAACACCCCTCCTTCAGAGTGCAGACACTGTACTTCCCGTCTCCAGGACTGAAGTCCGCCTGCTGGCTTCCCTGAATCCCTTCATAAGTGCTACCTTGCTCACACTCCTACAACACGTCACATCCTAAAAACCATTTGTCTCCGTTCGCTCCTATCTAACATGTTCACACATGGCTGCTGGAAGTCAAAGCTCCTCGCACAAAAAACCTCCTTTAACCCCCTTCCTCCAACCTTTCCTGGGCCGACCCTTACCCCGCCTTCCCTTCACTACAGATTTATACACTCTCGAAGTCACACAAATATACAATTTTGCATTTGTAGCTTTTAATAATAATAAAAATAATATTTGCTCTTTGGAGGGACATCTGAACTGTCATATCTGAGCACCTCTGAAAGACAGTGATTATGTGTGAATGATGGTGAAAGTCTTTCTTTCTTGGGTCACCCTGCCTCAGTGGGAGACAGCCAGCATGCTAAAAAAAATAATGATAATAATACTGCAGTTTATTAGCACAAGGTACATAGTTTTTGTGAAACTGGATGACATTTACTGTAATTGTATGCATGGATAGTCCTTGGTTATGCTGAGTATTAGTTTTACGGCTCCTTTAGAAACATAACCCCAGCAAATTTTGTAGAGTCGACTATATTCCATTTCATCACAAAGCTCATCTTTATCCTTCACCTTATCAAGCAGCCCTTGTATAAGTATCTTGGAATAAAGAAAAGAAAATCCACATGCTCTGCATTTATATTTTTATTCTGGATCATATAATGGGTGTTTGGTCATTCAGAACTTAAGTATCCAATCTATCTGTTGAGTATATTGGCCTTTCACATGTGCAGTATTCTAATGCTTTTGTATGCAGAACTATAACATTTGCTCTGTAGCCATATTTCCATTAAAATTCATGTTTTTACTTCTTCCCTTTCATTTCTCAATAAAGGAGTAGTAGATATTCACTCTGCTAACCTATCATTTGTAAATATTTTATGTTTAAGATACACTACAAGGAAAAGGCATCTTGCCATGCTACATTGTGTTTTAATATCAAGTACGTACATATTGCAGTGTTGTTATAATTGGAGGAGGCTAACATTACCAGGAACTGTTATTATATTACTCGCACCTATCAGGAGATATCCTTTCACCTAAGCTTTTAGCATTTTATTAATAGTTGTGCAGAGGTATTGCAGTTGTGCAGAGGTATTGCATGTAATATGCATACAGGTAGACGTTATTTAATATTTAAGTAACTGAAAGTGTAACTTCTATATCTAGGACTTGTTGCATTTTGTGGTTCAAGACTTGTGTATCATCATGTAAGATATTTTATTATGGATATGTTTTGGTCCTGGGACCTTGTTCACTCCAAGTAATGTCCAGAGTGCTTCAGCAAGTCTCTAACCTCTGGGTATCTTTATTGCAGATGTTTCGCCATCCAGTGGCTTTATCAATATGAATTCTAGAACATAATTTGAAGACAGTAGAACTATATACAGAAGATGAGGTAATCAGCCTCTCATCCTTGGAGTTAGTGTCAAGAGCACCGTAGTTGTGGGGACGTGTAGTAGACGAGGGCATAGTCACTGGTAGGCGGGATTCCCCAGTGGAAGTAGGTCATATATAGTTCTGCTGTCTTCAAATTATGTCCTAGAATTTGTATTGCTAAAGCCACTGAATGGCGAAGCGTCTACAATAAAGATACCCAGATGTTGCACGTGTCCTAATTTCATCTTGTCATCTTAATTTCATCATGTACAAGTCTTTAACCACAGCATGTAGTGTAAACCAAGTTTTTAACATATTGTCATGGTTTCCTGAGTGTAAGAATCACATAGAGTTTGGGATATTGGCAGTTTGGAGGGACATCTAAACTGTCGTATCTGAGCGCCTCTGCAAAGACAGTGATTATGTATGAGTGATGGTGAAAGTGTTGAATAATGATGAAAGTTTTTTCTTTTTTTGCGGGGGGTCACTCTGCCTGGGTGGGAGAAGGCCAATGTGTTAAAAAAAATATTGCAGTGCTGCTGGAGTTGTAGAAAGTTAGGCAAACTATCAAGACATTTTGTTGTTAATAGGGGTTGTCCTAGGAAAAGTTGGAGAGAGGGGGGTAAAGGAGGTTTTGAGTGCAAAGGGCTTAGACATCTAGCTAGCATGTGTGAGCATGTTAGGAGTGAGTGGAGGCAGGTGCTTTTCATGATGTGCTGTTGGAGTGTGAGCAAAGTATCATTTATGAGGGGATTCAGGGAAACCAGTTAGCTGGACTTGAGTCCTGGAGGTGGAAAGTACAGTGCCTACACTCTGAAGGAGGGGTGGGGATATTTGGAGTTTTGAACTATGGTATTGGTTCCCCTCTGGCAAGACAGTGATGGAGTGAATGATGGTAAAAAAATTTCTTCTTTTTTGGGTCACCCTACCTTGGTGGGAGATGGCCATTGTGTTAAAAAAAAATATGTATATTGTATATATAAATTACATACATGCACCCCTATTAGATATCAATTTTGTTTGTGGCTCCTTTTGCAGATTATCAAGGTAAGATTTGGAATTTGCCACTTTGTAAATGTTAATTTTGCAAGTGATGGAGGGCTTGATGTAATGGCTTAAATACTGCCAGAATATTTTTTCTACTGTATGCTTGAAAATCTACTCCATCTGCTATATATTGATGGGTTATACAAGAAAAGATTACCTATTAATGGTGGTATTAATTTGTTGGTTCAGCAAGTGCGGCAGAAACTCGAGACCACGACGGGTGCGGTAAGTGAAGGAGTGGCGAGTTCATTGGGTTTGATGGTTGAGATTTTTCATAATTGGTGTTTGTGGTGTACACTATGTAAGGTAGTTTTAAAAAGCAATATGATAAACACAGTTGAGTTTCATGCTCTTCTCAGTGAAATGCGAGAGTAGGTGCACAGTGTGTCTTGGTGAATTTCACTCTCTTTTATGTTGTCTTCCACTTCATTCCTTTCTTTGGGTGCTGCGTGCACATGCATATGTGCGCACACACACACACACATGGGGCCAGGAGCTTTGACTCAACCCCTGCAACCACAATTAGGTGAGCATGCACACACTCGTGTGCACACGCATGCATGCACACGCACACTCGTGAGCACATGCATGCATTCATGCACACACACTCACTGTTTTAAATTGTCTCCCTACTTTACACCTTTCTCTGCTGATGAATCCTCTCTCTGTCATGCTCCTTGCCCAGCTTCCTTACTGCTTGTGTTTATAGCATTTTTATTATACTAATCCCTTATCAACTTTTGAGAACTCCCACCTTGATTTTCCAACCTCTCACTTAGTATCTTTATGTACTGCACTTTATATTGTTATTCCTTTCTTCATCTATAGTCTACACAGTTCTTGGAACCCTGTTGCCACTTGTGCTTTCTCTTAAGTGAGCAGTACAAGTATCACAACTTAGTACATCAGCTTGCACTTATGTACAGTGTATAGTCTGACTTTCAGAAGACTGCCACACCTCTACAGTATCATCACAGTTTCCATAGAGCACCTGCTAACCTTCAGATCTTCCTCTATATATATTTTTTTTTTTTCAACAAACCAGCCGTATCCCACCAAGGCAGGGTGGCCCAAAAGGAAAAATGAAAGTTTCTCTTTTTAAATTTAGTAATTTATACAAGAGAAGGGGTTACTAGCCCCTTGCCCCCGACATTTTAGTCGCCTCTTACAATACGCATGGCTTACGGAGGAAGAATTCTGTCCCACTTCCCCATGGAGATAAGAGGAAATAAACAAGAACTAACATTGAAATGGTATAAAATACCTAACAAACAAGAACTAGAAAGAAAATAGAAGAAAACCCAGAGGGGTGTGTATATATATGCTTGTACATGTATGTGTAGTGTGACCTAAGTATAAGTAGAAATAGCAAGATGTACCTGAAATCTTGCATGTTCATGAGACAGAAAAAAAGGACACCAGCAATCCTACCATCATGTAAAACAATTACAGGCTTTTGTTTTACACTTGCTGGGCAGGACAGTAGTACCTCCCTGGATGGTTGCTGTCTACCAACCTACTACCTAGAATATACAGTAATTATGGTTACATAATCTGTCACTTATCCTCTCTAATAATCCAGGAATTTACCTTCTTTGGTAAATCTTTAACATTTCTACCTTCACTGTTAAACAAATAAATTTGTAACAAATGTTTTCTCTATCTGGATTGAAATAAAGAAATTCTTATTTTTATAAATCTGACATGCCCAGGTTGTGATGTATATACAGCTGTAACTATTGACCTCTGGTTTATTATATCCATATTCCAGAAAGGAGCTTCGAAAAATGAATTAGCAGTCCTTTACATGTAAGCCCAGCACGCACCCATAGAGTCAACCATTAGTACCCAGCTTCACTTTTTTCCCCTTTCTTTTGCACTCTGTTAGTGTGGTACAGTACTTTGATTTCAGTTTCCACACAATGATTCAACTGAACAAATGAAGAAAATGTTGTAAATGGCCCCTTTTTGATATCTTTTTACTAATGAATATTGTTCCTTCAAGAGTTGGAGTCTCTTGACATTTTATTGAAGGCATGTTATAGAGAGAGAAGCTACATACAGAATATTGCAGAGGTGTCTCAGTATAATTCTTTGCAGTCATGTTCACTTCAAGTGGGTTAAGTCTAATAATTCCATCAAATTTCATTAGTCTGTATGTGCTCCACACACACACACACACACACACACACACACACTGTATTAAAATGCTCCAAAGCAGTTAGGCCACTTATCTTTATTGTCCCACCTCCCCTACCCCCACCCACCCTTTACCTATATTTCCAACCTTACCCCTCCTTCTTCCTTTCCCATCTTACCAAAGCTCTGGTAATTCATGCTTCATGCTATGCACTCCACTGATATTCTGATATTGAATGTAAAAAAATTGCACAATTGCAATGTGTGTTAATAATAGTTATTAAAATCATTCTAATACTGGCATATTTATTGATTTATTTATTTTATGTCTTTGCAAACAGTAAATTGAGATTTTATATTTACAATAGTGGGTTGCAATGCAAAGAGAGCCTCTATTATGCCTAGGCATTATGGGCCAACTTAACATTATTGGCTTATAGATTACTTAGTACTAAGGATTTTATCATAAGTACAGTAGGACAGGAATTATTTCATAGTTGAACAGATGTATTTAATTAATATTAGTAATGTCTGATGCCGAATAATTTCAAGTTCATGGATATGATGACAGCTCTCATACTTAAATGAAATATTATTCATGACTGGAAAGTGTAGCATTAAATAATAGTGTCAAGAAAATGTGTAATATTGTACTGTAATTAAGTATACAGGAGTTGTATTTCAAAAGGTATTGATTGCATTCTAAATTTAACAGACTGCATCATAAAATACCATTAATTTATTTTACAAAATAAAGCATGCTTTATTCAGTCCTGGTATTAAACTATAATGTATTGAGAAGCAAAAGATTCATATACTATTCTTACAGTACTGGAACTAGTTGTGTTGTATTGAGACCTCAGCTAACATATATGTACAATATGCACAGTTAGTTTTATCACAACATCCAGTGAGATCCTTGGCAACTATCTGGATACTCTGTAGGTGACATAGAGTATTAACCCTTTGACTGTCGCAGGCCCCTTTCTGAAACTGTCATTCTATGTCGATAAATTTTTGAAAAAAAAAAAAATAATTTTTTCTTATGAAATGATAGAGAATCTTTTCCCGATGGTAATGACACCAAAAGTTCGAAATTTGATCGAAAACTCACGGAATTACGCTCCCGCGAAGTTAGTGGTCTCGGCGACATATGCGTATCTGCGATTTCGCCAACTTTGAGCCCTATTTTCAGCCAATTCCGTTGTTCCAGTTGACCAAACTCAGCTATTTCTTTAGAACTCCATTTTATCTATCAGCTGAGTACAAGAAACTGCCCATTTACCAATTTGAACTACCCAATATTGTGGTCAGAAATTGGCAACTTGGCCAATTTCACGCAAACTAAAAAAGATGCCTATTTCAAAATAGGGTCCAGAATAAACAAGGTAGACATTCTTGGCACTAAAATAACATATCCTCTGTTCATTAGTCACATCTCTAGGCCCCTCTTATATTATTATTGCTTTCTATTTTGATTTTTTATTCATACAAAAAAATATAAAATTTACTGTTATGCAGACTACTGCATTATTGTAAAAATGGTATAAATAATATCAGTGCACTAGTGAAAGACTCCCCAGTTGACGTGTATTGGACGTGTGGTGTGATTTGTTTACTCCTGAACATTGGTAAAAATCGAACATTTCCGCTACTTTGAGCTCAGTTTCAAGGTCGTTTTCATCGTCAAAGTAATGAAAATCATCTCTATTTCTGTAATATGTTTTCCATTTTATCACCTAAGACCATGAAACCGCAAATGCAACGATAAATACTGTACGAAAATACACCTCAAAGTCGGTGTTTTAATCCAAAAAAAACGATCATTTTTTTTTCTCATTACGCACTGTGTGCTGCAGGATTTTTTTTATGTGGTGCACACTGACCACACAGACCCATTCTCTCACATGTGGGCCTACCAGCTTTCTCCCGCTTGATTTGAAGCCGCTACAACTATTGAGTATGCTTCCCCCTTGATTATAATAATAATGAGTATATATACGTCAGAAACAGTGGCGCATAAGACGTATTTATACGGCGTAAACAGTCAAAGGGTTAAAAAATGATTATCCTCATATCACTGAACTCGGTTTATTTTATTTTTTGCCATTGTGTTTTTTAAGCACTACCACTGACAGCCAGAGTATGTATAATAAGCGAATGTAAAAGCTTTGTAAACAAAATGTGGAATGTAGTGTGTCTTGTGAAGTGTGATTGTACAGCAAGAGCACAATGTGAACAAAACTAGACCAAAAAATTTGCAATGAATGGTTTGAAAAACCGACAAGTTGAAGATTGAGACACTTGTGCAACATATGGGAATCTTTATTCAGGAAACGTTTTGCCACACAGTGGCTTCATCAGTCCAATACAAAGTAGAAAGGTGTAAGGAGAGGAGGAGTTTGAGGTAATCAGTCCCTCAGCCTGGAGTCGATGTGTTCAGTCCATCAATGATGAATAAAGATTCCCATATGTTGCCCAAGTGTCTCAATCTTCAAAAAATTTGCAATTTGAATCCAGAATTTGGTCCTACTATACATTACAGTACCATATTACCATCGGGTTATGATTTGAGTTCTGTTATTTTTTCCATCCACATTCTTTTACAGTTCGTGCCATTTGCCATTTCACATCTACAAGTCAGTATCAGTGCACATAATGAAGCTGATTAATAATGATTTGAAAACTAAGGTATAATACACCTCTTTAGGAGAATATGTAAAACTAACATTTTGATGATGCTAGGCCCCATAAATGCTTAGAAAGGATGACATTATGGTGTAATACAAAATAAATCGAATCAAATATGAAGCGTCATTTTTTGTGGTTAATAGAGAAGAGAGAAAGCTACTTCTTTCTTTCTTTCTTTCAACGTACCAGCCGTATCCCAACAAGGTGGGGGTGGCCCATAAGGAAAAATTAAAGTTTCTCCTTTCAAATTTAGTAATATATACAGGAAAAGGGGTTACTAGACCCTTGCTCCCAGCATTTTAGTCGCCTCTTACGACACGCATGGCTTACAGAGGAAGAATTCTGTTCCACTTCCCCATGGAGAAGAAAGCTACTTATTTTATATATAGTACCTTTCACTTTTCAAGCAAGAGATTATCATTCAAAACCTGGGGAAAGGGGTTTGTAATATAGATATTATTTGATGCAAACATTAATCTCATACATCAAATTATATACTTGAAGAGTT
The DNA here is from genome assembly GCF_026875155.1 of Cherax quadricarinatus. Taxonomy (NCBI): domain Eukaryota; kingdom Metazoa; phylum Arthropoda; class Malacostraca; order Decapoda; family Parastacidae; genus Cherax; species Cherax quadricarinatus. Next base: position 24,756,821 of record NC_069455.1, on the reverse strand, counting down.
GTCTGTGACTTTGGGACAGAACATAAGTAACCTGCATTTTTTTTTTTTTTTAAACAGGCTAAGAGCTTTTATCTTGCTTCAGCTCATTTCAAAGCTTGGCCCTATGTAAGGTATACTATCACCACCCCAGGATGCCACCCACAACAGTCAGCTAACACCCAGGTACCTACTTACTGCCAGGTGAACAGGGACAGCAGGCATAAGGAAACATGCCCAATGTTTCCACCCGGCAGGGGATCAAACCATAGACACTCAGTATGTGAGCCAAGACAAAATTTACCTGTGACTGTGAGACTGTTCACTGTAACTTTTTAAAAACTGAAGTTAATTAATAAACTTTTGTGTATGATAAGTGTGCCCCTTATAACCAATAGGGAGGTATTTTAAATGGATAAATATGTTGATTGCATTTTTTCCTTATTTTTTTTTTTCTCTCAACAAGTCAGCCGTCTCCCACCGAGGCAGGGTGACCCAAAAAGAAAGAAAATCCCCAAAAAGAAAACACTTTCATCATCATTCAACACTTTCATCTCACTCACACATAATCACTGTTTTTGCAGAGGTGCCCAGAATACAACAGTTTAGAAGTATATACGGATAAAAATACACAATATACCCTTCCAAACCGCCAATATCCCAAACCCCTCCTTTAGAATGCAGGCATTGTACTTCCCATTTCCAGGACTTGAGTCCGGTTATATAAAATAACCGGTTTCCCTGAATCCCTTCACTAAATATTACCCTGCTCACTCTCCAACAGCTCGTCAGGTCCCAAGTACCATTCGTCTCCATTCACTCCTATCTAACATGCTCACACACGCTGGAAGTCCAAACCCCTCGCCCACAACACTTCCTTTACCCCCTCCCTCCAACCTTTTCGAGGACGACCCCTACCCCGCCTTCCTTCCCCTACAGATTTTTACGCTCTCCATGTCATTCTACTTTGATCCATTCTCTCTAAGTGACCAAACCACCTCAACAAACCCTCTTCAGCCCTCTGACTAATACTTTTATTAACTCCACACCTTCTCCTAATTTCCACACTCCGAATTTTCTGCATAATATTTACACCACACATTGCCCTTAGACAGGACATCTCCACTGCCTCCAACCGCCTCCTCGCTGCAGCATTTACAACCCAAGCTTCACACCCAAATAAGAGTGTTGGTACTACTATACTTTCATACATTCCCTTCTTTGCCTCCATAGATAACATTTTTTGCCTCCACATATACCTCAAAGCACCACTCACCTTTTTTCCTTCATCAATTCTATGATTTGTGTACGAATGGTATATAATACCGACAAGATGAGAGTAAGACACATGTGCAACATCTGGGTATCTTTATTGTAGACGTTTCGCCATCCAGTGGCTTTATCAATACAAATACTAGGACATAACTTGAAGACAGTAGAACTATGTACAGAAGATGAGGTAATCAGTCCCTCAACCTAGGAGTAGGTGCGAACAGCACCATAGTCGTGGAGATTCTGAAGCAGAAGAAAGAATCCTGGCGCTTATATAGTAACATCAGGTGAAGCAGACGAGGGCAAATTCACTGGTAGGCGGGATTCCCCAGTGGAAGTAGGTCCTTCCCAAAGAGATGGGTTAGTTGTAGTAGTCGTGAAGGTTATGTACATGTCCTCAGAATTAAGATTCCATGATGTTGCAGTGTCTGACAAGTTGTGTACGAATGGTATATAATACCGACAAGATGAGAGTAAGACACATGTGCAACATCTGGGTATCTTTATTGTAGACGTTTCACCATCCAGTGGCTTTATCAATACAAATACAGTGGACCCCCGCTTAACGATCACCTCCAAATGCGACCAATTATGTAAGTGTATTTATGTAAGTGCGTTTGTACGTGTATGTTTGGGGGTCTGAAATGGACTAATCTACTTCACAATTTTCCTTATGGGAAAAAATTCGGTCAGTACTGGCACCTGAACATACTACTGAAATGAAAAAAGTTCGTTAACCGGGGGTCCACTGTACTAGGACATAACTTGAAGACAGTAGAACTATGTACAGAAGATGAGGTAATCAGTCCCTCAACCTAGGAGTAGGTGCGAACAGCACCATAGTCGTGGAGATTCTGAAGCAGAAGAAAGAATCCTGGCGCTTATATAGTAACGTCAGGTGAAGCAGACGAGGGCAAATTCACTGGTAGGCAGGATTCCCCAGTGGAAGTAGGTCCTTCCCAAAGAGATGGGTTAGTTGTAGTAGTCGTGAAGGTTATGTACATGTCCTCAGAATTAAGATTCCATGATGTTGCAGTGTCTGACAAGTTGTGTACGAATGGTATATAATACCGACAAGATGAGAGTAAGACACATGTGCAACATCTGGGTATCTTTATTGTAGACGTTTCGCCATCCAGTGGCTTTATCAATACAAATACTAGGACATAACTTGAAGACAGTAGAACTATGTACAGAAGATGAGGTAATCAGTCCCTCAACCTAGGAGTAGGTGCGAACAGCACCATAGTCGTGGAGATTCTGAAGCAGAAGAAAGAATCCTGGCGCTTATATAGTAACGTCAGGTGAAGCAGACGAGGGCAAATTCACTGGTAGGCGGGATTCCCCAGTGGAAGTAGGTCCTTCCCAAAGAGATGGGTTAGTTGTAGTAGTCGTGAAGGTTATGTACATGTCCTCAGAATTAAGATTCCATGATGTTGCAGTGTCTGACAAGTTGTCTTACTCTCATCTTGTCGGTATTATATACCATTCGTACACAACTTGTCAGACACTGCAACATCATGGAATCTTAATTCTGAGGACATGTACATAACCTTCACGACTACTACAACTAACCCATCTCTTTGGGAAGGACCTACTTCCACTGGGGAATCCCGCCTACCAGTGAATTTGCCCTCGTCTGCTTCACCTGACGTTACTATATAAGCGCAGGATTCTTTCTTCTGCTTCAGAATCTCCACGACTATGGTGCTGTTCGCACCTACTCCTAGGTTGAGGGACTGATTACCTCATCTTCTGTACATAGTTCTACTGTCTTCAAGTTATGTCCTAGTATTGTATTGATAAAGCCACTGGATGGCGAAACGTCTACAATAAAGATACCCAGATGTTGCACATGTGTCTTACTCTCATCTTGTCGGTATTATATACCATTCGTACACAACTTGTCAGACACTGCAACATCATGGAATCTTAATTCTGAGGACATGTACATAACCTTCACGACTACTACAACTAACCCATCTCTTTGGGAAGGACCTACTTCCACTGGGGAATCCCGCCTACCAGTGAATTTGCCCTCGTCTGCTTCACCTGACGTTACTATATAAGCGCCAGGATTCTTTCTTCTGCTTCAGAATCTCCACGACTATGGTGCTGTTCGCACCTACTCCTAGGTTGAGGGACTGATTACCTCATCTTCTGTACATAGTTCTACTGTCTTCAAGTTATGTCCTAGTATTTGTATTGATAAAGCCACTGGATGGCGAAACGTCTACAATAAAGATACCTAGATGTTGCACATGTGTCTTACTCTCATCTTGTCGGTATTATATACCATTCGTACACAACTTGTCAGACACTGCAACATCATGGAATCTTAATTCTGAGGACATGTACATAACCTTCACGACTACTACAACTAACCCATCTCTTTGGGAAGGACCTACTTCCACTGGGGAATCCCGCCTACCAGTGAATTTGCCCTCGTCTGCTTCACCTGACGTTACTATATAAGCGCCATTCTTTCTTCTGCTTCAGAATCTCCACGACTATGGTGCTGTTCGCACCTACTCCTAGGTTGAGGGACTGATTACCTCATCTTCTGTACATAGTTCTACTGTCTTCAAGTTATGTCCTAGTATTTGTATTGATAAAGCCACTGGATGGCGAAACGTCTACAATAAAGATACCCAGATGTTGCACATGTGTCTTACTCTTAATTCTATGATTAACCTCATCCTTCATAAATCCATCCGCTGACACGTCAACTCCCAAATATCTAAAAACATTCACTTCTTCCATACTCCTCCTCCCCAATTTGATATCCAATTTTTCTTTATCTAAATCATTTGATACCCTCATCACCTTACTCTTTTCTGTGTTCACTTTCAACTTTCTACCTTCACACACACTCCCAAATTCATCCACTAACCTTTGCAATTTTTCTTAAGATTCTCCCATAAGCACAGCATCATCAGCAAATAGTAACTGTGTCACAGTAAAACCTCTCAATGCATTTTGGCAATATCAGACCAAAAAGTGGCTGGACCAACACATGAATTATATTGGATAAAATGGACAAAATTCCATAATTCTGCATTTTGTCAGTAGCAATAGTGTCCAGTTGTCTTCTGAAGTATAGGGCCAAGTCTGCTAACTTCAATGTTTGTCCAATACAGGCTAAAGCAGCTATGTCCAGGACCTGTTCATTTTCATTGCTTACTGAGCCATAGGTCACCCTTGCCAGTTTATTGTTTGTTCTCACATATACACTCATTATTCAGTCTCTAATTTTCCCTGGATTTAGAGCATTTTGTGTGACTTTATTAACATATTCAATAAAGTGCAATTAACAATAATTTTTAAAGCAAATAATGGCGCCAAGAAGAAATGTGTGGTTTCAGTGTTAAGAAGAAATTTAAATTATTGAAGAAGGCTGAGTATGACATCTCATTGGCATGGGTATGTGAGGAATATGGTGTTAAGAAACAGTGTCTCATATCCATAGAATCAAGGACAAATTTGCAGACTGTGTTCTTTAGTATAGATGCTAGTCATAAAGGTTCAACAGTTGATCTTAGAAAGAATATGAAAACAGCCCAGACATTTATACTTCATCTCTCCACTACAAAAAGGTAAGTAAAATTACTGTAAATTACATTGAGTTCTATAAAATTACTGTCCAGTACATTACTGTAGTACTACAGGTTGCAGTACTCATATTGCAACCTGTCCACTACTTCAAAGACAACCGGACGGACGCTCATAAAATAATAATTTCGTAATTCAGGAGTTGCGGACAATTGGCCATACCATACACCCCCTTCCCCTTATTAGTCTGTTAATGAGAGGTTTTACTGTACTGTACTCACTAAATGCTTTTTGGTATATACATAAATATTATTTTGTTAATTAGTTTTCGCACATTTGTACTGTAAAAAAAAAAATTACTATGTGGTACTCATATTTTTTTTACTAAAACCACATATCTATATGTTGAAAAAAAAAATAAAAAAAATATCAAAATATTGGAAAAGCAGAAAAATTTTGAGTTGTAGCTCAGACATATTGGTATAAATTTATATGTTGACTTATAATAGACTTTCTGTTGACAAGTTGCACATGCTTGTGTACTTCATATGTGACACTTTTAATACATACTGCAGATACATCATTTTAAACTTTACACTTTGAACCATACAATGCAGTATACTGACTGCATGAGTGTGTCTTAAACTTATGCAAGTTAATCCCCCTTCAGGAAGTTCCTTAATCCTGGCGAGGGATTTTTGATTCAAGGAACTGGCCTTGTCCTCCTGTTCCTTGAATCAAATCCCAATATCTTCCCATTCCCCAAGTGATGTTTATATAACCCCCCTATGAGTTTAGAGCCTTCCTTAAATCTAAGGTAATTTTACTGATAAAAGTATTACTATATTATTATCAGTTTTAAAAAGTCCATTGATGTACAATAGTGTTAGTTATTATTTTTAACATTATTGAAAATTACTTGTTTACTTTATAATTTTCTTTTAAACCATAGTGTTGATTGATATAATTGTTATGGCATCTCTTACTGTTGAAGAACTCCCTCTTATGTAATAATGAAGAGTACAGTTAGCATTGTTCTTGTTCTGCAATTATGTAAAATTTTAACAACACAAGTCCCCTCAGGTAGATCTTTAAGGTGATTGGTTTTATTCCTCAGTTTTCGTTCAGTTTTGCACTTGTACTTTAAGTATCACAGGTCTTATGCTAATTTTGAATTTGTACTCTAATACTGAATATTTATGTTTCAAGAGGGATTGCTAAACCTGTAGGAGTCATATAGCACCTTAGGAATAGGGAATGGGAGGCAGTCAGATTTAATCCAAGGAAAGGAAAGAAGATTCCAGTTCCTTTGACCAAGATCCCTTCACTGTAATTAATTAAGGCATGTTCGTGGAAGGCTTTAATACTGCATAGTTTTGGGAAAACCTCACATCACATTTCCACTCAGTGTCCCCATTTTACATAGTAAGTACAGCACACTGACCTGGAGATGCTTAGTGGTTTAATCTTGGAATAGTCGAGGCAGTGGGATCATCATGGAAGTGCAGAATTTATCCAGTGGTTTGGGTAGATTTAACATTTGGCAGTAGATCATGTCATCATAGTTGGGTTATACTATTTAACATGTATTTACAAGAGTAACTAATAGTTTTAATGTAAAAAATGTTAGTGCCAATGGAATTACTGGTGTAAATGTCAGGGTTTAGAATAAGCAGTAGGTTCCAAATAATGAGTCTTACCATGCATCATCTAACTTGGATCTTTTTTGATGTGAATGTAGTGTACAGCCTCTCCTCACTTAGCGACGTACTTGTTTACCGACACCTCGGACTTACAACGGGCTCTGACCAGTATTTATACCTAAATAATATATATTACAGCTGATTTCCTCAATTCTGTTTATTAAAATATACAGTACACTGCTGTATAAACATTTAAAAATATACCAGAAATGTTATAAATGGTGTGAAGGTGGCATTAAAACAATATCAAAGGTGGTTGACACAAATCTACTATGATTATACTATGCTCCTCGTTGAGTGACGAATTCATTACCGACGGGGTCTTAGGTCCCTATCTCCGTCCTTAAGTGAGGAGAGGCTGAACATTAATAACTTAGCTCATATTGTACTTGAATTTTTGCCCAGTATATTTACTAATGTAAAAAATACAGTCAAACCTCATTTTTTGTATGCCCTAGTTTTTGTATGATTTGGTTTTCAACAACTTTTTTCGTCAAAATTTTGTCCCAGTTTTCGTACATCCACTCGGTTTTCGTACAGTTGAAAATGGTCTGTACCAAACTCATCCACCTTCCCGTGTGACTCAGCCACTCATTTCCCGGAATCGAGCACCCACACAAAGCATCCCATGCATTCGTGACTCAGCCTGCCTTTGTTTCTCATTGAGTGAGCATCACCCCGAGTGTTCATCTGCTTGTTTATTGAGTGCAATTGCTAAATAAGCCACCATGGGGCTAAAGAAAGTTCCGAGTGCCAGCTCTTTGATAAAGAAGGTGAGAAAAACAATAGAATTCAAGAAAGAACTCGTAGCAAAGTACGAAAGTGACGTACGCATGGCCGATCTCGCCAGGATGTACGGGAAGTCCACATCAATGATCAGTTCCATCCTGGTGAAGAAACAAGAAATCAAGGAAGCTGATGTTGCGAAAGGGGTAAATGTGCTAACAAAACAGAGATCGCAAACAGTTGAAGATATTGAGAAGTTGTTGTTGGTGTGGATCAACAAAAAACGGTTAGCAGGAGATAGTGTTTTGGAGGTGATAATTTGCGAAAAGGCAAGGCAGTTGCATGCGGATCTCGCAAAGAAAATGCCTGGAATGAGTGCTGCTATTAGTGAATTTAAAACCAGCAGAGGCTGGTTTGACAAATTCAAGAAGCGAACTGGCATACACAGTGTGGTAAGACATGGTGAGGCTGCAGGTTCAGACAAACATGGGGCTGAAGAATTTGTTGATGAATTCAAGGAGTACGTAGAGGCTGAGGGATTCCTCCCCAGTGAGTCTTCAGCTGTGACGAAACAAGCCTTTTTTGGAAGAAAATGTCAAAGAGGACCTACTTGACGCAGGAGGAAAAGGCATTGCCAAGACACAAGCCCATGAAGGATAGGCTAACTCTTGTTCTGTGGTAATGCTAATGGGGATTTCAAAGTGAAGCCTTTACTGGTGCATCACTCTGAAAATCCCCAAGTGTTCAAGAAAAACAATGTCATCAAGAGTAAATTGTGTGTGATGTGGAAGGCTGACAATAAGGCATGGGTCACGAGGCAAATTTTCATCGAGTGGGTCAATGAAGTATTTGGCCCGAGTGTGAAGAAATACCTCCTGGAAAATCAGTTGCCACTCAAGTGCCTCCTGGTAATGGACAATGCTCCTGCTCATCCTCCAGACTTGGAAGACCAATTGTTGGAGGAGTTTAGTTTCACCACAGTGAAGTTCTTTCCCCCTAATACCACTCTTGTCCAGCCCATGGACCAGTACGTCATTTCAAATTTCAAAAAACTCTACACCAAAGCACTGTTTCAAAGGTGCTTTGAAGTGACCTCGGACACTGAATTGACCCTAAGATAGTCCTGGAGGAATCACTTCAATATCCTCAATTGCATAAGCCTTATAGTTAAGGCTTAGTAGGGAGTGACTTCCAGGACGATGAACTCTGCTTGGAGAAAACTGTGGCCAGAATGTGTCCTGGAGAAGGATTTTGAAGGGTTTGAGGCTGACCCTGACGGCCTTACGTCTGTTGTGGAATCTACTGTGTCTTTGGGGAAGTCCATGGGGTTGGATGTGAGTGGCCAGGATGTGGAAGAGTTGGTGGATGACCACAGGGAAGAGCTAACCACTGAAGAGCTGCAAGACCTTCAACTGGAACAGCAACAGACCACAGCTGAGGAAATTACTTCAGAGGAGGAGAAAGAGAGAGGGGAGAATGTGCCTTCTTCAGTGATTAAGGACATGTGTACAAAGTGGAATGAGTTGCAGTGTTTTGTGGAGAAATATCACCCTAACAAAACTGTTGCAAGCCATGTTTGCAACATGTTCAGTGACAGTGTGTTGTCCCATTTTAGGCAAATCTTAAAGAGACGCCAAAAACAAACTTCTCTGGACAGATTTTTTTGTGCGACAGGGGTCCAGTGACTCAAGCTGGTCCTAGTGCCAGTAAAAGACAAAGAAGGGAAGTAACCCTGGATAGGCCCTTGATACCTGAATTCCTTATGGACAGGGATTCCCCTTCCAAACAATAACCTCTCCTCCTCTCTCTTCCCTCCTTGCCGTCTTCCATACACCAACAAGAGTCGTCAGTAAAGGTAAAAGTGATGTTAAATGTTCATTTATCCATTTTATTAATCATTTATATTCATTTCTCATTGTTTTCTGTATGTAAAACTATAGTTAGTCTCTACAAAATGTATTTTTTGTTAATATTTTTGGGTGTCTTCTGGAACAGATTAATTGGATTTACATTATTTCTTATGGGAAATATTGCTTCAGTTTTCTACGATTCGGTTTTCATCATACTTTTCTAACAGATTAATCACAAAAATCGAGGTTCCACTGTACTCATTTTCAGCTCATCATAGTATAAGTTCACTTTTATCTAACCAGCTTGATTTGTTTCTCACAGGTGAGTCTAGAGGTACATGTACCAAAGTTGCAGAAATCAGCAATGACTAACAGTTTAAAGATAGCTTTTATTTTGTGTACAACAAGATGATAAATTAACACTTTTGCAGTGTGCATATTAAAAGGTGACGTAGTCTGGTTTGCAGTATTGGTGTATGCTTAGTGGCTTGCTTTGTTTTTGCAATTTTCTGCTATAAATTTAGTTACTGATGCTCTTACAGCTTTTCTTACTAGCCAATTGTTTTGGTAGTTTGAGTTTTCATTGCTTATCAATTTTCAGATTTTTTTTACCGAATAATTACAGCATAGTTATGAAAACATTAAATATTTATAAAGCCATTGAAGTAATGCATATACAAAGGAAAATTTAATTGTCATGTATTTCTTACACAGGTGTTGCAGTCAGCCCGAGAGCAGCTCAAGTGGTCGTTGCTCAAGTGATGAACCCCACCCAGGAGTGATCTTAGATTTTCTTTAAGGATTGTTAATGGAGTTATGAACTCTTTATTAAAATAATACAAATTTTTTTTTTATGACATACCAGTAGGTTTCAGGTGGAATTATATATTAATAAAAATTAGCATGTTTTGTGAATTATTTTTAAATTCCTTCTCTTTTACGACATTTTATTATTTTATTATTTTATTTTATTTTATTTTTGTGGGTAAGGGGCTTGGACTTCCAGCAAGCGTGCGTGAGCGTGTTAGATAGGAGTGAATGGAGACGAATGGTACTTGGGACCTGACGATCTGTTGGAGTGTGAGCAGGGTAATATTTAGTGAAGGGATTCAGGGAAACCGGTTATTTTCATATAGTCGGACTTGAGTCCTGGAAATGGGAAGTACAATGCCTGCACTTTAAAGGAGGGGTTTGGGATATTGGCAGTTTGGAGGGATATGTTGTGTATCTTTATATGTTTATGCTTCTAGACTGTTGTATTCTGAGCACCTCTGCAAAAACAGTGATAATGTGCGAGTGTGGTGAAAGTGTTGAATGATGATGAAAGTATTTTCTTTTTGGGGATTTTCTTTCTTTTTTGGGTCACCCTGCCTCGGTGGGAGACGGCCGACTTGTTGAAAAAAAAAAAAAAAAAAAAAAAAAAATTTATATATTTATATATTTATATATTTATATATTGTGTATATTTATAATGAGTGTAAAACGAAGCCTGTGATTGTTTTACATGATGGTAGGATTGCTGATGTCTTTTGTCTGTCTCATAAATATGCAAGATTACAGGCATGTCCTGCTACTTCTACTTACACTTAGGTCACACTACACATACATGTACACATTTATTTATACACACTCATCTGAGTTTTTTTTTGATTTTATCTTAATAGTTCTTGGTCTTATTAATTTTCCTTTTATATCCATGGGGAAGTGGAATAAGAATCTTTCCTCCGTAAGCCATGCATGTTTTTAAAAGTCAACTAAAATGCCGGGAACAATGGGGTAGTAAAAACCCCTTTTCCTGTAAAAGATTACTAAAAAGAAAAAGAAGAAAATTGTCAAAGTGGAAGTCCTGAATGTGCGTGATGTTGTGCAGATGAAAAAGAAAGAGATGATTGTGGATGTTATGAATGAGAAGAAGCTGGATGTCCTGGCTTTAAGTGAAACAAAGCTGAAGGGGTGGGAGAGTTTTCAGTGGAGAGGAATAAAATGGGATTAGGTCCCGGGGTTTCAAAAAGAGTTAGAGCTAAAGAAGGAGTAGCAATAATGGGTTTAAGGATAAGCTATGGCAGGGAAAAAAGGAAATATAAATGTATTAATTCAAGGATTATGTGGAGTAAAATAAGATTGGAGTGAAAAGTGGGTTATAATAAGCGTGTATGGGACCTGGAGAAGAGAGAATGTAGAGGAGAAGAGAGATTTTGGGAAAAGTTGAGTAATGCGTGGGGGGTTTTGAATCAAGTGGAGAGTAATGGTGGTTGGGGATTTTAATGCTAAAGGTGGGTAAAATGTTATGGAGGGAGTAGTAGGTAAATTTGGGGTGCCAGGGGTAAATGTAAATGGGAGCCTTTAATTGAGCTATGTGTAGAAAGAAATTGGTAATAATAATACATATTTTATGAAAAAGAGTTTAAATAAATATACAAGGTATGATTTTAGAAACGTAATGAAAGTATTTATTAGATTAGAAATTGGTGGATAAAAGGTTGAGGGGTAGGCTCCGGAGTACTTTGTTTATAGGGGGGCAACTGATATAACGGATCTTTTATTTAGTTGTAGCTACAGTTAAGTAAGAGGTAGATGGGAAAACAGGAAGGTGGCAACAACAAGTAAGAGGGAGGTGAAAGTGTATAAACTGAGGGAGGAGGAAGTCGGGTGAGATATAAGCGACTATTGGCAAAAAGGGTGGGCTATTTGCAAAGATGAGTAGTGGGGGGGTTGAAGAGGGTTGGAATAGTTTTAAAAATGCAGTATTAGAATGTGGGGCAGAAGTTTGTGGTTATAGGAGGGTGGGGGCAGGGGGAAGAGGATGATTGGTGGAATGATGAAGTAAAGGGTGTGATAAAAGAGAAAAAGGTAGCTTATGAGAGGTTTTTACAAAGCAGAAGTGTTATAAGAAGAGCAGAGTATATGGAGAAAAAAAGGGTAAAGAGAGTGGTGAGAGAGTGCAAAAGGAGAGCAGATGATAGAGTGGGAGAGGCAACTGTCAAGAAATTTTAATGAAAATAAGAAAAAATTTTGGAGTGAGTTAAACAAGTTAAGAAAGCCTAGGAAAATATGGATTTTTCCAGTTTAAAAACAGAGTAGGGGAGTTAGTAGAAGGGGAGATGGAGGGATTGGGTAATGGCGAGAATATTTTGAGGAACTTTTAAAAGTTAAGGAAGAAACAGAGGGAGTAATTTCATGCACTGGTCAGGGGGGTATACCATCTTTTAGGAGTGAAGAAGAGCAGAATGTAAGTGTGGGGGAGGTACGTGAGGCATACTAAAAAGAAAGGGGGTAAAAACAGCTGGAACTGATGGGATCATGATAGAAATGTTAAAAGCAGGGGGGATATAGTGTTGGAAATGGTTGGTACTTTTGTTTAATAAATGTATGAAAGAGGGAAGGTACCTAGGGATTGGCAGAGAGCATGTATAGTCCCTTTATATAAAGGGAAAGGGGGACAAAGAGACTGTAAAAATTATAGAGGAATAAGCTTACTGAGTATACCAGGAAAAGTGTACGGTAGGGTTATAATTGAAAGAATTAGAGTAAGACAGAATGTAGGATTGCGGATGAGAAAGGGAGGTTTTAGAGTGGGTAGGGGATGTGTAGATCAGGTGTTTACATTGAAGCATATATGTGAACAGTATTTAGATAAAGATAGGGAAGTTTTATTGCATTTATGGATTTAGAAAAGGCATATGATAGAGTGGATAGAGGAGCAATGTGGCAGATGTTGCAAGTATATGGAATAGGTGGTAAGTTATTAAATGCTGTAAAGAGTTTTTATGAGGATAGTGAGGCTCAGGTTAGGGTGTGTAGAAGAGAGGGAGACTACTTCCGGTAAAAGTAGGTCTTAGACAGGGATGTGTAATGTCACCATGGTTGTTTAATATATTTATAGATGGGGTTGTAAGGAAGTAAATGCTAGGGTGTTTGGGAGAGGGGTGGGATTAAATTATGGGGAATCAAATTCAAAATGGGAATTGACACAGTTACTTTTTGCTGATGATACTGTGCTTATGGGAGATTCTAAAGAAAAATTGCAAAGGTTAGTGGATGATTTTTGGGAATGTGTGTAAAGGTAGAAAGTTGAAAGTGAACATAGAAAAGAGTAAGGTGATGAGGGTGTCAAATGATTTAGATAAAGAAAAATTGGATATCAAATTGGGAGGAGGAGTATGGAAGAAGTGAATGTTTTCAGATACTTGGGAGTTGACGTGTCGGCGGATGGATTTATGAAGGATGAGGTTAATCATAGAATTGATGAGGGAAAAAAGGTGAGTGGTGCGTTGAGGTATATGTGGAGTCAAAAAACGTTATCTATGGAGGCAAAGAAGGGAAATGTATGAAAGTATAGTAGTACCAACACTCTTATATGGGTGTGAAGCTTGGGTGGTAAATGCAGCAGCGAGGAGACGGTTGGAGGCAGCGGAGATGTCCTGTTTAAGGGCAATGTGTGGTGTAAATATTATGCAGAAAATTCGGGGTGTGGGAAATTAGGAGAAGGTGTGGAGTTAATAAAGTATTAGTCAGAGGGCAGAAGAGGGGTTGTTGAGGTGGTTTGGTCCCTTTAGAGAGAATGGATCACAGTAGAATGACATGGAAAGCATATAAATCTATAGGGGAAGGCAGGCGGGGTAGGGGTCGTCCTCGAAAGGGTTGGAGAGAGGGGGTAAAGGAGGTTTTGTGGGTAAGGGGCTTGGACTTCCAGCAAGCGTGCGTGAGCGTGTTAGATAGGAGTGAATGGAGACGAATGGGACTTGGGACCTGACGATCTGTTGGAGTGTGAGCAGGGGAATATTTAGTGAAGGATTCAGGGAAACCGGTTATTTTCATATAGTCGGACTTGAGTCCTGGAAATGGGAAGTACAATGCCTGCACTTTAAAGGAGGGGTTTGGGATATTGGCAGTTTGGAGGGATATGTTGTGTATCTTTATATGTTTATGCTTCTAGACTGTTGTATTCTGAGCACCTCTGCAAAAACAGTGATAATGTGCGAGTGTGGTGAAAGTGTTGAATGATGATGAAAGTATTTTCTTTTTGGGGATTTTCTTTCTTTTTTGGGTCACCCTGCCTCGGTGGGAGACGGCCGACTTGTTGAAAAAAAAAAAAAAAAAAAAAAAAAAATTTATAAAGCTAAACCTGCATGGGTCATTCAGGACTTCAAACTCACCTGAATAAGTTAAACTTTTCACATGTATGCTTATTGTTCTTTTAGAAAGGAGATTGGGGCCCCTGTTGAGGAATATAGTACATTCTTTCACATTGTCAAGAATGGCTATTTTTGTACCTAATGTGCAGAATATCAAGTTCTATATTATAAAAGGTATTTATTTAAACTATTATTATTATTACAGTCATAACAGTGCTAAATTTAAACTATTCTAATATCTGGCTATTAAGTATAAATTTCTTCATACATACTTTTATAATGCATCTTTCCATGTACATACCAAGTATTGCACAAAGTAATTCTTTGAAAAAGAGAGAAGCTCGAGGGAGGTATCTTGATGCCAGTGAAAGGCTGTTGCTCCAGTGGGCTTGTCCTCTTGTTAGTTGAATCGGATCTCATTGCCTCCTCTCCCGGGTGTCATATAACCTCTATGGGTTTAGTGCTTCCCAATAAAATATGCAAAAAAAAAAAAAAAAAAAAATCCTGAAGATTTAAGAGCAGTTTTTTGTTGTCCCCTCAATGGATGTGCCTTCATGCCATAAGGAGCTGTGATTCAACCCCTGCAACCACATTTTGAACAAAATGCTATGGTTTGCTTTCAGTTTAGGGGTTGTGCATAAAAGTAAAAAAAAAAACTTGCATCATGAAAAAACATTCAAATAATCTAGGCCAGAGCTTCTGAAAGTGGTCCATGGACCACTGTCTAAAGCACCAATACCTGGTTAGCAGTGTCACTGGTATACAGGAAAGAAAATAGCCCATTTTTGGAAGAATAATGCTGATATGTCACAGTGCCAAAGCTCACATATTTCCAAGTGAATTCAAGATCATGGAGATATTTGGGTCACACTACAGCATAAACATGAAAATGAGACACTTGGACAAGCTCCAGTCACATGTGGCCAACAGACCTCGAAAGCAGAATTTTCTGGATAGGTATACACAGATTCTTCCACCAGATGAGCATGTGACCTGTGTTATGTATGCATCTGCCTGCTATCAAATCTGAGAATGTAAGTATTAATTTAAAATTAAAATACAAAATAATCATTGTAACAATGAATTAATGTACTATTTATTTCAAATTATAATTATTATACATAATAATAATAAACTAAACTGCAAGGGTTATACAGCTCAAATTATAATAAGTTTAAATTCTGATAAATTGTGTAAAAATGTAACTTTTTTGAATCATGATACCCAAATCTATTTGACTTTTATCCAACTATAAAAAGATGTTTGTGTGTTTGACTTGGTGTATGTAAGAAGCACTTAGAAATTGGCTTACACTTACACGGCTTATCTTAATGTACCGTAAAATTAAAGAGTACATTAACGTGACTGCCAATCCATTTTACATTACTGGGTACTAAATTAGGGTACGTCAGTAAAATCAAGTTTTAACCATAAACAATATATGTGAAGTGTCACATGTATTGTTTGTTTTAATAAGTTTCACAAATCTGCAGCAACCATTGCCAATGCAGAAGACTTTGATGCAACATCTCTAAACACCCAGCAAATTTAGCTAAGCATTCTAAGTTCTACTTTCCAGTAGATGATACATGGAAAGTAACTAGATGGATAGAAAACCCATTTACTGTGGAAGAAAAATTACTGGAGCTGGCTGCTGACGAAGGATTGAAGACGGAGTTTTGAAGCTGTAGCATCACTTGCTTCCTTTTTGATTACCCTGCTGGGTTTTTTTGCTTAGTTTTGATTATAACAATTCCTTTTGGATTAAAGTAAAAGCAGAATATCCTGAACTTGCTGAAAATTCTCCGAAAGCTTCCCCCCCCCCCCCCATTTTCCTCAATACAGTATCTTTCTCAACCATGAATGTCATTAAGACCAGTAGAGGAACAGTATGTACATCTGATCTCGCGTGTTAGTGTCACTTATCTCAATGGGGTCACTGTTTGATAAGCTGGTAAATAGGAAGCAGGCTCACCTGTTGCACTAATAACAGTAAGCTGTAATTTTTTTTTTTTTTAAGTCGGCCGTCTCCCACCGAGGCAAAGTGACCCAAAAAGAAGGAAAATCCCCAAAAAGAAAATACTTTCATCATCATTCAACACCTTCACCTCACTCACACTTAATCACTGTGTTTGCAGGTGTTCAGAATACAACAGTTTAGAAGCATGTACCTACAAAGATACACAACATATCCCTCCAAACTGCTAATATCCCAAACCCCTCCTTCAAAGTGCAAGCATTGTACTTCCCATTTCCAGGACTCAAGTCCGGCTATATAAAACTAACCGGTTTCCCTGAATTTTTTTTTTTTTTTTTTTTTTCAACAAGTCGGCCGTCTCCCTGAATCCCTTCACTAAATATTACCCTGCTCACACTCCAACAGATTGTCAGGTTCCAAATACCATTTGTCTCCATTCACTCTTATCAAACACGCTCATGCATGCCTGCTGGAAGTCCAAGCCCCTCGCCCACAAAACCTCCCTTACCTCTTCCTTCCAACCTTTTCGAGGACGACCCCTACCCCGCCTTCCTTCCCCTACAGATTTATACGCTCTCCATGTCATTCTACTTTGATCCATTCTCTCTAAATGACCACACCACCTCAACAACCCCTCTTCAGCCCTCTAATACTTTTATTAACTCCACACCTCCTCCTAATTTCCACACTCCGAATTTTCTGCATAATATTTACACCACACATTGCCCTTAGACAGGACACCTCCACAACCTCCAACCGCCGCCTCGCTGCTGCATTCACAACCCAAGCTTCACACCCATATAAGTGTTGGTACTACTATACTTTCATACATTCCCTTCTTTGCCTCCATAGATAATGTTTTTTGTCTCCAAATATACCTCAACGCACCACTCGCCTTTTTCCCTCATCAATTCTATGATTAACCTCATCCTTCATAAATCCATCCGCCGACACGTCAACTCCCAAGTATCTGAAAACATTCCTCCTCCCCAATTTAATATCCAATTTTTCTTTATCTAAATCATTTGATACCCTCATCATGACCTTACTCTTTTACTATGTTCACTTTCAACTTTCTACCTTTACACACACTCCCAAACTCATCCACTAACCTTTGCAATTTTTCTTTAGAATCTCCCATAAGCACAGTATCATCAGCAAAAAGTAACTGTGTCAATTCCCATTTTGTATTTAATTCCCCATAATTTAATCCCACCCCTCTCCTGAACACCCTAGCATTTACTTCTTTTACAACCCCATCTATAAATATATTAAATAACCATGATGACATTACACATCCCTGTCTAAGACCTACTTTTACCAGGAAGTAGTCTCCCTCTCTTCTACACACCCTAACCTGAGCCTCACTATCCTCATAAAAACTCTTTACAACATTTAGTAACTTACCACCTATTCCATATACTTGCAACATCTGCCACATTGTTCCCCTATCCACTCTATCATATGCTTATTTAATAAATATTAGTAAAGATTATTTGTTTGTTTTCCATAACTGAATTTCAGTAATATCTTTTAGTATTTTCTATTAAAAATATATTTTTGCAATTTATCGCATTTTTAATATACCTAAGATGGCAACCTACAATGGACGCTGGCACAACGGAAAAATTTATGATCTGCCATATTAGAAAGTTTGAGAAGCACTAATGTAAGTTTTTCATGGTAGGCCCATCAGTAAAATGGATAATTGAAGTATCCATAAATTAGGAAACTCACAAATTTCAGGGTTCAACTGAACATAATTTTAGGTTAGATCAACAAACTGACAAGACCAAGGAAGTTTACCTTGTGCAAGTACACGAATCAATACTTCTTGGGCTGTATAGCCCTTGTGGCTTAGCGCTTCTTTTTGATTATAATAATAATAATAATACTTCTTGGTAGTAAATACTGGACAATTAACAGTCCTATGTGGTGAACATACAACATTCTGTAGTTTCTAAACCTGGTATTTTTTTTAAGGGGATGGGATGCAAGGCTGCTAAGTTAAGTGTTGCAGAACATAGTGTAAGGGATCCTAGCTTTCAGTAACTTGCTATGTTTGTTACCTAGTTAGTTTTCTATGGAAATAAGAGCTGTTTACATAGCATCTTTTCTTATTTTCCCAGTCACCAGATACTTGAAGTTTACCCTCTATAAATTATTTCCTGCATCACTAAATATTTTCAAGAAAAATTCCACTCATTATTTAAACTCTCAAGACATAAGGACATAACTATAACAAAATTAGAGAATAATTTTTTATACCACATTTTACCCAGGTTAAACACACCTGAATTTCAGTTTTTAATACCAATTAGCAATAAGAAAGATAACTAAACCTATTTGAAAGTTTTACTGTTTTATTCTTCCCCAATATAAATGTAAATATCTTAAAAAAAAATAATTTTTGTACTACATTTTTCAACAGTTTATGCTTCTCTAACAGAGGTAGAGAGAGAACCAGTGAGCAGTACCTTACGAGGACTGCTAGCAGCTTCACTATGTACAGGAGGGACCCACATATACAGCACCTTTTCAGTGTTCTATGTTTTTGTTGGCTTCAATTTCAGCCACCATTCATTATGTTCCACCTGCTGGCAATAGTCACTGGTGGGTGGGACAACGGCTAAATTGAAAGCCAACAAAAATGTGGAACACTGAAAATAAACACTATATGAGGGAGGCCCCTTCAGTACACTTGAAAAAAAAAATGACTTTGCTGCAAGCCATAATCATTAACCAGCTGTTACAAATATAATTTATATTCTTTCAGAATACAAAAATGCCTGAAAGTTAATAGTGCAAAAGCTCCACCTCTACTCCAAACTACAATCATAATATAGTAAAAAATAAATAAATCATCTAAATAAATACTTCACCTACATAAAAATTCCTATGTTGTATGTAAATACAACACCACATACAGAATGTATTTTACAAACACTGTTTTACAATGCAGCAAAAAAAGCATCGCATGTTGGTTGTGGTCTTGAAGAGGCTTATTTAGTGAAATGGTCTAAGATTTTATCTTATGTGGCATTTTATTTACATAATCATTTGAACTTGGTGCTACTGAACATTTCATGTGCAGTATTCTGCTGAAAAATTTTAATCTAGATAAATAAGAGTACTCCAATGGATTTTTTTTTTTTACATTCAGAAGATTTTCTTTTGTGTCTTTCAATAAAAGATATGTGAAAAAAAGAAAACTAACATTCCACTAGATACTCAGCCTCACTCCATACAGCTGCTGCTGCACCATGATAAAATATGTGTACTGTATATAAATGATTAATATATAAAATCTGCTTAGCAAAAAAAAAATAAAAATTTGTGAAAATTGAAATTAACAGCTGACAGATTGCAGTGGCACAAAATAAAAATATTAATTTGTCATTAGTAACACAACTATACACACTTACTGAGTAGATTCGGGAATCTAGTCGACATCCCAGACAACACCTTAAAGTTTGCTCTATATCATTTCCCTCTCGAGCATGATCCTCTGCCCCTCCTCTGTTTCAGTTTCATTTCAAAACTTATACAGCTCCGCTATAATTGTGTGTAACTTTTGAATAATAATTTTATATTTTCTGGTGAAAGTAACTTAAAACTACAAAAAAAATTCATCAGTATTTATTTAGTACTGTAGTTTCCAAAACACTGATTGGACTACCTTACTAAAGTTTTATGTATATAATTTACAGTAAACAAAATCATTATAATGCACTTGTTAACATATCACTGCATTCATTTGTAAAATGTTCATTTACAATAAGTCTCACACAAGTTTAAATCCACCGGAATCTTAAAAAGTCACTTCGCATAGAAAATACACTTGTGCACTACCAGTTAAATGTCTCTCGAGCACACCAATAAATTTTACACAGAAATTAGCTGGTGTAAATAACAAACTGTTGGTCGTCTGGTGAGGGCATCTCAACCTGCACGTACTGCTGGGTTGAGTTATACTCGGCTTCATATTGTGGGGTTGTACTGGCAGCTGCTCGCATGTTGTTTCTGCAGAAAGGAAACACACTATGTAACCATTTTTCATAACACACTGGCCATTTCTCATCAATGCAGGGTCACCCAAACAAGGCAACATTAATCATCACTCATTCTTTGTTATTTTAGAAGTGTAAGGATATCATATATTGCCCTCTGAAAAATTACATCCCTACCCATCCTTCAAAGTGTAGACACTGTACTTCTCATGTCCAGAGGTCAAGTCCAGATAACAGTTTTCCCTATCTCACTTCATAGATATTACCTTGCTAATACAACAGCATGTCAAATACTGACAACCCTTCGTTTCGCCTCACTCAATAAGGCATGGGTCACGAGGCAAATTTTCACTGAGTGGGTCAATGAAGTGTTTGGCCCGAGTGTGAAGAAATACTTTAACAAGCTCACACACAAAAATTATTTACAGTAGAACAAATATTGAACAGATTTTGAAGAGTACAGTAACTGTTGCAAAGCCCAGAGTATGCACAGCATTTGAACAAAACACAATTTTCAAGTTTATAAAATATTCAGTCTAGATAATAACGTACAGTGGAACCTCAAATATCGAACTTTCTTCGGTCCAGAAGGCTGTTCGAGTGCCTTTACCGAAGGAATTTATTCCCATCAGGAATAATGTAAATTAGATTAGTCCATTTCAGACCCTCAAAAATACACTTATAAAAGCACTTACAAAAATACACTTACATAATTGGTTGTGTTGGGAGCAGTTCGATTTTTGAGGTTCCACTGTACTCAGTAGAGATCAGGTTAAATATTTTCTTGAAGTTATATTCTATATAGGAACTTAGTATTAATAGCAAAGACACCGAGCATCATAAATGATGTAATCATAAACACCAAAAAAAAAAAAAAAAAAAAAAAATATCAGCAATGTCAATGAAATACTAATAATAATATGGTGTATAGATAGTATTCAAACTTGGGATGGGTTACAAGTGCAAATGTTGTTATACACCTGAAAATATAGTTTGTGATAGTGAATTTGAATTTATACATATAATGATGATAATAATAATTAAACATTAATAGTAAATTTATCCACAAAAGCAAAGAGGGGAATGTTATACCAATGCTCTTGTATGGGTGTGAGGCATGGGTTGCAAGGGTTGCAACAAGGAGAAGGTTGGAGGTAGTGGAGATGTCGTGTCTGAGGGCAATGTGTGGTGTGAATATAATGCATAAAATCTAGTTTGGAGATTAGGAGGAAGTGTGGGATTACTAAAACTATTATCCAGAGGGCTGAGGAGGGGTTACCGAGATGGTTTGGACATACAGAGAGGATGGAACGAAATAGAATGACTTCAAGAATGTATAAATCTGTAGTGGAGGGAAGACGGGATAGGGGTCAGCCTAGGAAAAGTTGGAGGGAGTGGGTAAAGGAGGTTTTGTGTGCAAGGGGCTTGGACTTCCAGCAAGCATGCGTGAGCGTGTTGGAGTGTAAGGAAGGTAACATTTATGAAGGGATTCAGGGAAACTGGCAGGCCAGACCTGATTCTTGGAGATGGGAAGTACAGTGCCAGCACTCTGAGGGAGGGGTGTTAATGTTGCAGTTTTATAACTGTAGTGTAAGCATGCCTCTGGCAAGACAGTGATGGAGTGAATGATGATGAAAGTTTTTCTTTTTTTGGGCCATCCTGCTTTGGTGGGAAACAGTTGATGTGTTAATAAAAAAAATAATAACAGTAAATTAAAAGCACAGTACACAATTTATGTTGAAAATATTTTATAAACTATAAAAATAAATTGTGTAGAATAAGAGTAATAATAATAAGGCACATTATTTATATGGAGCTTTTCTAGTAAGTCACTGATGTGAAGGAAGGTCTAGACTGTTGCCTTCCCCCCTTGCAAACAGCAATGTTTATTGCTCAGAGGAGAGAACCTAGTGTATATAACACTGTTAGCAAATAGCAGTCCTGGACACTTCCTATACACAGGGTGCACATAGTCACTGCTAGTCCTGTCCTATGGCGATTTTTTGCTAACTTCCTAACGTGACATATGAGAGGAAGACAAGTCTATGGAGTCCCCAGGTCTACCTGAAGTTAACCTGATGACAGCTTCCTCTGTCAAGACCCCTGTTGAGCTGTTCCAGACCAGGCCTTCCCAGGTTGTGTGGGTCCATCTCTTAAAGTGTGTCAGAAGCAAAACAAGCTAAATTACAACTATTCCCTGTCTAAATGATTTCTAAGATTTACAGTGGGGACCTCTGGTATGCTTTATAGCATTCCACTAATGCTGCAGTTTTCAATTATACCCATTCACTTATTCAGACTTCCTACAATAAATATATTCACCACTCACTATCAACTAAGGACAAAAATATTTTAAGGTAATGTGTGTGCTGTATATGCTTTTTTTTTAGGCCTTGCTCACTTAATATATGATAGTATAAATATGTTATCAGGCTTTTTTATGTACCTTTGATATACCTTTGAAGAATTTCAAGAGTATATCTACTCTCTGAGCCCGGCCACGGGCCAGGCTCGCCTGGTCAACCAGGCTGTTGCTGCTGGAGGGCCGCTGCCCCACATATCCATCACAGCCTGGTTGATCTGGCACCTGGTAAAGATACTTGTCTAGTTTCCTCTTGAAGGCTTCAACACTTATTCCAGCAGTGTTTCTGATATCTTCTGGTAAGATGTTGAAAAGTCTGGGACCCCAGATGTTGATACAGTGTTCCCTTATTGTCCCCACCGCACCCCTGCTCCTCGCTGGGTTTATTTTACACTTCCTCCCATATCTCTCACTCCAGTATGTTGTTATGGCAGTGTGCAGATTTGGGACCAAGCCCTCAAGTACCTTCCAGGTATATATTATCATGTACCTCTCTCTCCTCCACTCCAATGAGTACATGTTCAAGACCTGCAGGCATTCCCAGTAGTTTAGGTGCTTTACTGGCTCAATGTGAGCCGTAAACGATCTCTGTATTTGTTCCAGCTCCGATATTTCTCCTGCCCCGAAGGGGGCTGTCAGCACTGAGCAATATTCTAAGTGAGGGAGCACTAGCGATTTGAAGAGTGTCACCATCGGCATTGTTTCCCTTGTTTTGAAAGTTCTCAATACCCACCCAGTCATCTTCCTGGCTGTCGTGATCTTTGTCTTGTTATGGTCTTTAAACAAGACAAAGATCACGACAGCCAGGAAAATGACTGGGTGGGTATTGAGAACTTTCAAAAACAAGGGAAACAATGCCAATGGTGATACTCTTCAAATCGCTAGTGCTCCCTCACTTAGAATATTGCTCAGTGTTGACGGCCCCGTTCAGGGCAGGAGAAATATCGGAGCTGGAACAAATACAGAGATCGTTTACGGCCTACATTGAGCCAGTAAAGCACCTAAACTACTGGGAACGCCTGCAAGTCTTGAACATGTACTCATTGGAGCGGAGGAGAGAGAGGTACATGAAAGTGAAAAAAAGGCTGTTTCACTTTACAGTGATTTTCATTTTACAGCAGCAGCCCAGAATCTAATCTGCAATATAAGTGGGGCCCACCTGTACAATGATATAATTAAGAGTTTTTTAACCACAACAGCTATTTCCTGATAAGACAGGGTGACCCAAAAACATTCAATCACCATATTCAATAGTTGTTATGCCAAAAGTGCACAGACATCTCAATTCAAATGACAACATTCCCACCCCTCTTTCCAAGTGCAGGCAATGTACTCTCCACCTCCAGGACTCAAGTCCTATTAACAAATATATTGATACTAATCCCATTGTTCTCTTGATAATGACACAGAGGAGACTGAGAAGGTAGTTTAAGTAATGCAAAATAGGAGTACTAAAATGCATTAGATAATGATTACAAAAAAATTAATCACAGCATTGGCTACCAACACCCAATACAGGCTTCCCTTGCTTCCTCTGGGTTCACATTATACAACTGAGTTATGCAAACTCCCATTTCTATTGGTAATTCCATATGTATTATACAATAAAGTCACCATATTCAATTGGTACATTTCACAAAACAGGGTAATGATTTTTATTACAGTATTTGGAATAACTGTTCCATGACATGGAACATATCTTCTGCATAAAGTGAGACACACTCGAGCATAATCTGCTAGTTCACTGGCATTACACGGTACACATTGTTTACACTTTTCACATTTTTTAATTTACAACACTCTGGAAAACTTACTTCGCTTTGGCATGAGTGAGGATATGTGATTTAAGGTTGGTACTCTGAGCAAATTTCTTATTACATCCATCAAATGGACAAACATAAGGTCGATCTCCCGTGTGAATTCGTACATGAGTTCGGAGATTGAAATCCAATGAAAACCTCTTGCCACAGCCCTCAAACGTACACTGAAAAATAAAAATTGTGTCAGTGAGCAAATTTAAAACTAAACCCACTTGTTCAGCAATGAAACAAGTTTCAAGAGATATATACCACATAAACTACCATGAGTGTATTTACTTGAAAAGGCTTTTCTCCAGTGTGAACAAGCTGATGCCTTTTGAGTTTCGAAGATTCGACAAAAGCTTTACCACATTCTGCACATACGTGTACCCTAGGGCCATGAGTGTGTAAGTGTTTTCGCATGGCAGAGTTGTCACGAAACATCTTATTGCAACCCTGGTGGAAGAAAAACACATTTATATACATTATTAAATAAGAAATTATAAACAAATGAACTTTACTGACATTACACTTACCTACACAGTGGATGAGCCACAGCTAGTGGGATGTCTGGCAAACTGAAAAATGATCTAGCCAAAAATCGACGTACATACCAAATAGAATATTTCAAGTACAATATTTACAGTGTTATGTCAGTACAGGCAGGGGATCCTTTACAAGTTGCAGTCTATAAGGATAAAAGTACATAGCTGGATATTACATGGCAACTGGTAGCAAAAAGTAGCATGTAGCTTTATCAGATGGACAGATGACATAAATGGTCTTCAGCCATCTTTTAATAGCTTGTACACCTTCAAACCAAATTCATCCCAACCCAAGCACCCCATCTCATCAAATTTTTAATTGAAAACAAAAATTAACATCCAAAATACACCATATTAAATGAATAAAAATAAATTCTCCATTTGGCTGAAGTTAACAAACATGGGAATTACTTAGTCTTAGCAGAAAAAATAAACAGCTGAGTGAGACATCTAGTTTTGCATTTTACTCATGAGCAATTTGAAGAGACAGAGTGGTTGAGTGCCAGGCACATGTCATACTGACTGCTGAGGTGGTTCTTATAATGTATTTAGTTATGCTCACAAGAGTGGTAAGTAGTAATGAAAAGGACAAGGGTATCAAGTACGTGTACTTGAAGTGACAGCTCTGGGAGTTAATATAATATTTGTTTACCAAATGCTCAATTCACCCCAGGGAGTGCATGCATCCCCCAGTTAAAAAAGTGTTCTAATAGAAACCACATAAAAGTTATATGTTGTTGTATATTTACAATACATAAAAAGCACAGAATCTTTGAGATTTATAACAAGGTTACAATTTAACACAAACTATACAAACCTTGTGTGGACAGGCAATTGTTCTAGCAATGTCATCACTGCTAGATTTCTTTGGCTTTATCTTGGCAAATTCTGCTAGTTGTTTAGGGTCGGAGAGGTCAACTCCAGGTATACCCGCCAACTTCTTGTTAGAACCAGCCATATACTCTGTATAGTCTGGATCTGGCTCTGGATTACTGAGATCATCTGAAAATTAAAAAAACTGTATTAATTTAACCTGTCAGTCTTCAAGACAGAAAGACAAACTAGAAAACTATCTATTCCACAAAAATAATAATTTTTAAAATACAGTAATACCAAACAATACCAAATTCTATTATTAGTATTATTACTATGGTATTTTAGTCACAGGGAAGTACTAAACCAAAAGGTGTCATATACCACGTGAAGAATGAAAGGTAATGAGGATGAAGACAAGGATGACTTTAGTCAGATGAGCTACCTCAGAGGGGTAGCTCATCTGAATAGTCATCTGAATTTTCACTGACGTCCTATAAACATCCTCCACCCTAGGATACAAGCCACAACATTTGCTTGACTCTCAGATATCTATTGCCAGGTAACGGGCCAGTTTGATCCTAGGAAGAGCTTTCAGTTCTCTAGACACTCTTGCAACACAACCTCAGAGAACACGAGTTTGTTGCTACTTGAAAATTCTGACACTACTGTATGCACAAAACATCTAAAAAATCGATCGAATCGATTGCTAGCGCACTCAGCTCACACACTGAGGTCCAGAGTTCGAATCTCCTCCGGTGAGGCTGGAAAACATTAGGGACATGTTTCCATAAGACACCTGCTGTCCCTGTTCACCCATCAGTTTAAAATGGGTACCTGGGAGTTAGTCGACTGGTGTGGGTCATATCCTGGAACAAAACTGACTTATTTTGCCCGAAATGCTCTACATAACAAGCGGCTTTCAATACAGTAGTACATATGTCATTGATGTCAGCTAGGCCTGTATACCTTGTACACGTACTTGTAGAAATAAAGATAGTACATGTATTATATTATTATTATTAAGTCTGGGTATAGTGTACAGTCCGTAGTTTTTCAACGGCTACAAGTGATACAGCCTCCCACACTATTTTATTAGTACTAAGCATTGCGTTGAAAAAGCCACTAGTCTGCAAGACATCTCTACTGTTAACTCTTAACCTGCCAAAGGGTCTACAATTAATGTGCTCTCAGTGCTGGCAATTTTGAAAAAAAATAAATAAAAAATTTTTTACCTACCAAAAAATTCTCCCTGATTTTAGAAATGTAATAAGAAATAAATGAGTGAGATCTGATTAGCTCTTATGAAGAAATTATGGTTGGAATGAGGCATTCATGACACTGTTATGGCAACATGAGTCCTTGCCACATGAAGATGCCAGTTTTTTTTTTTAATGATTTTTTCCAGCTTTTCCTAATTATTTTTATAGATCATGTGTTTTATAACTACAGTATATCTGTTATCATATCATATTTCACTTATATTTATTGCTCAATGACTAATGTAAATGGTATTTATTGGCCAGGGCCACTAGCTGTGAGCTGAACCCTTACAACTACAAATAGGCAAGTACAGTGCTCGGTTGGTAATGCACTCAACTCATACACTGAAGTTTGTGGTTCGATCCCCAGTACAGGTGAACCATTGGGGCATGTTTACTCAAGACACCTGCTGCCAATGTTCATCTAGCAGTAAAATAGGCACCTGGGTGTTAGCCAACTGGTGTGGGTCACATCCTGGGGACAAAATTAATCTGATTTTCCTAAAATGCTCTGTATAACAAGGGGCTATCTATATAGTATGTCACTGATGTCAGCGAGGTCTGTATGAGCTGTATCATGTACTTGTAGATTATTATTATTATTATTATTATTATTATTATTATTATTACTGTGCACACCTACAATGCACCCTTGTTTCTTATGGTGTAGGTCTAACCAGGCCAATCATGACCATTCTGGAGGTCCTAGAATTTTGGAATAAATTTATGTCACTGGTACTTTCCTAGCTGACAAATTTATTTCATGACTTTGCCAAAGATTGTCATGAAGATTGGGGAAGGGCAAAGAAGACCGCAGACAGAGCATAGGCTAGGTGAACAAAGACTGCAAACCTCACTCAAGGAGAAAGATCTTGGGGTGACCATAACACCAAGCATGTCTCCAGAGGCACATATCAACCAGATAACTGCTGCAGCATATGGGCGCCTGGCAAACCTGAGAATAGCGTTCCGATACCTTAATAAGGAATCGTTCAAGACACTGTACACTGTGTACGTCGGGCCCAAACTGGAGTATGCAGCACCAGTTTGGAACCCACACCTGATCAAGCACATCAAGAAGTTAGACAAAGTACAAAGGTTTGCAACAAGGCTAGTTCCAGAGCTCAGGGGAATGTCCTATGATGAAAGGTTGAGGGAAATTGGACTGACAACACTGGAGGATAGAAGGGTCAGGGGAGACATGATAATGACATACAAGATACTGCATGGAATAGATGAGGTGGACAGATACAGGCTGTTCCAGAGAGGGGACACAGAAACAAGGGGTCACACTTGGAAGCTGAAGACTCAGACAAGTCCCAGGGATGTTAGGAAGTACAGTGGATCCCTGACCAACGGCGGCATCGACTAACGCCCAATTCATCTAACAGCGCTCTTTGGCGTAAAAATATTGACTCTACCCACGGTGAAAAACTCATCAACAGCTTTCGTCCTGAATGTGTCCATGCGGCCGGAGCTCAGCCTGAGCGGGCCCAGCCACTCCAAGACTAAGTGTGCCAATGTTTACAAGCTGTTGCGGTCGATTCCACATGTACCTGCGATATATTTTGTATTATTCCAGTGAATTTAGTGCTTGTAACCGCTAAATAAGCCACCATGGGCCCCAAGAAAGCTTCTAGTGCTAACCCTGTGGTAAACAGGGTGAGAAATACTATCATACCACGGTCAGCTGCTGCTGCTGCACTACCTTCAGCTGCTGCTGCACCATGGTCAGCTGTACTACTTGAGGATGTGGAGAGACTGTTGTTGGTGTGGCTGATCGAGGATACCGAGAAACAATTAACCCCAGAGAGTTAGCCACCCAGGATAACCCAAGAAAGTCAGTGCGTCATCGAGGACTGTCTAACTTATTTCCATTAGGGTTCTTAATCTTGTCCCCAAGGATGCGACCCAAACCAGTCGACTAGTAACCCAAACCAGTCGACTAACACCCAGGTGAACTGAAAAAAATGCCTGGAACTAGTGCTCATATTGGTGAATTTAAGGCCAGCAAAGGTTGGTTTGAGAGATTTAAGAATTGTAGTATCATACACAGTGTGATGAGGCATGGTGAAGCTGAAAAATTCCAACCCCAACAAGTGTTTAATTGTGATGAAACAGTCCTGTTCTGGAAGAAAATGCCAAACAGGACCTACATTATTCAGGAGGAAAAGGCACTCCCAGGACACAAACCTATGAAAGACAGGCTAACTCTCATGTTTTGTTGTAATGCTAGTGGGGATTGCAAAGTGAAGCCTTTACTCATGTATCACTGTGACAATCCCAGTGTTCAAGAAAAAAAGTCTCATCACTCAACAGTACTTTTCAATAAAGGTAAGTGTCATTTTAGTATTTATTTATGTATGTATTGGGCATGTCTCATTGTTTTCTGTGTAGGGAAATGTATATTTCATGTAGAAAAAATTATTTTGTTTTTAATACTTTTGGCTGTCTGCAACGGATTAATTGGATTTCCATTATTTCTTATGGGGAAAACTAATTCGACTAACAGCTAATCTGACTAAAGGCTAGCTCTCTGGAATGGATTGAAGCCGTTGGTCGAGGGTCCACTGTATTTCTTCAGTCACAGATTCGTCAGGAAGTGGAAAACCTAGCAAGTGACATAGTGGAGGCAGGAACCATACATAGCTTTAAGACAAGGTATGACAAAGCTCAGGAAGCAGAGAGGGGACCTAGTAGTGATAAGTGAAGAGGCGGGGCCAGGAGCCGAGTCTCGACCCCTGCAACCACAATCAGGTAAGTACAATTAGGCGAGTATACACACACACACACACACACACACACACACACACACACACACACACACACACACACACACACACACACACACACACACACACAACGACATGACGGAAGGAATAGACTCTGAGGTGTCCCTGTTTGCAGATGACGTGAAGTTGATGAGAAGAATTCATTCGATCAAAGACCAGGCAGAACTACAAAGGGATCTGGACAGGCTGCAGACCTGGTCCAGCAATTGGCTCCTGGAGTTCAATCCCACCAAGTGCAAAGTCATGAAGATTGGGGAAGGGCAAAGAGACCGCAGACGGAGTACAGTCTAGGGGGCCAGAGACTACAAACCTCAAGGAAAAAGATCTTGGGGTGAGTATAACACCAGGCACATCTCCTGAAGTGCACATCAACCAAATAACTGCTGCAGCATATGGGCGCCTGGCAAACCTCAGAACAGCATTCCGACATCTTAATGAGTCGTTCAGGACCCTGTACACCATGTACATTAGGCCCATATTGGAGTATGCGGCACCAGTTTGGAACCCACACCTAGCCAAGCATGTAAAAAAACTAGAAAAAGTGCAAAGGTTTGCCACAAGACTAGTCCCAGAGCTAAGAGGTATGTCCTACGAGGAGAGGTTAAGGGAAATCAACCTGACGACACTGGAGGACAGGAGAGAGAGGGGGGACATGATAACGACTTACAAAATACTGAGAGGAATTGACAAGGTGGACAAAGACAAGATGTTCCAGAGACTGGACACAGCAACAAGGGGACACAGTTGGAAGCTGAAGACACAGATGAATCACAGGGATGTTAGGAAGTATTTCTTCAGCCACAGAGTAGTCAGGAAGTGGAATAGTTTGGGAAGAGATGTAGTGGAGGTAGGATCCATACATAGCTTTAAGCAGAGGTACGATAAAGCTCATGGTTCAGGGAGAGTGACCTAGTGTCGACCAGTGAAGAGGCGGGGCCAGGAGCTTGGACTCGACCCCTGCAACCTCAACTAGGTGAGTACAACTAGGTGAGTACACACACACACACACACACACACACACACACACACACACACACACACACAGTGTCAGTGAAGAGGTGGGGCCAGGAGCTGACTCGACCCCTGCAACCACAAATAGGCGAGTACACACACACACGCATGCACGCGCACACACGCGCATACACACACACGCACACTCAGTCTGAGAAATACACCCCTCAGCATATATATCCTGTAGTATAACAAAACATCTAATATATTTAGATAGTTTGGGTCAAGCTAGTTTTAAACAGGTACTCAGGGACCAAAATGTATATAAAGTGGAACTTCGGTTTTCATTTGCCCTGGTTTTCGTCGAATTCGGTTTTCAATGACTTTTTTTTTGTCAAAATATTGTCCCAGTTTTCATTCATCACCTCAGTTTTTGTCCGCCGTACCAGCCATGTCAATCTGCCCGCACGCACACAAAGCATTCCACACATGCGTTCTAAGTCAGTTTGACTTTGTTTCTCGTCAAATGAACATTACCTTGTGCATTCACATGAAACATTTCGTAATAATCCATTGTTTTTTGTATTGTTTATTGAGCGCAACTGCTAAATAAGCCACCATGGGGCCAAAGAAAGCGAGAAACATGACAGAATTCAATGGTGGTAGAGGGTGGTAGGGATGGTGGTAGAGGGTGGTAGGGATGGTGGTAGAGGGTGGTAGGGATGGTGGTAGAGGGTGGTAGGGATGGTGGTAGAGGGTGGTAGGGATGGTGGTAGAGGGGGTAGTGATGGTGGTAGAGGGTGGTACTGATGGTGGTAGAGGGGGTAGAGATGGTGGTAGAGGGGGGGTAGAGGGTGGTAGTGATGGTGGTAGAGATAACCTCTCCTCCTCGCCGTCTTCCATATACCAGCAAGTCTTCAAAAAAGGTAAAAGTGATTTAAATGTTCATTTATCCATTTCATTAGTGCTTTATATTTATTTATCATTGTTTTCTGTATGTAAAACTAGAGTTATTCTCAATAAAATGTATTTTTTGTTAATATTTTTGGGTGTCTGGAACGGATTAATTGGATTTGCACTATTTCTTATGGGAAATATTGCTTCAGTTTTCGTCGAATTCGGTTTTCATCAGACTCTCCAGAATGAATTAAAGACGAAAACCAAGGTTCCACTGTAATATTGTTCACAAGTAGTGTCCAGAATATCTTACCTGCAAATTTTATCAAGGTTGGGAACCAAAACCAGTATGGTGTTAGGGGAAAGTCAACACAATTTTGTAGTACCTACAGTTGGTGGTCAGGCCTCAAACACCATTTATTATACAGCAATAAAGGAGTGGAACAGATTGCATGAAAATGCCAAGGTCTGAACATTAAAGATTCTTTATTTAATCATGATATAATGTTTGTACAGAGGTAGGTAACATTTAGGTGTGCACACAGAAACTCCCTTAGTATGCAGAGCACTTCGGGCAAACTTAAGCCTATCTTAACACTAAAAAATGCAATAATTAATCGATTGCTCAGGAAGAGAGCTTAAAGTACCAAATGAATGAAAGTAGAGAGACTTTTATGGGTTATTCTACGTAATTTACACTATGTATGATTATAGTACTTGTGTACCTGTGCCTAGAAAAACTTATTAAGCTGGTTTTCTATATTTAATGTTGATGCAAGTTTATTTAGGTACAGGTACACAAAAAAATACAGTTACATAAATTATCATACATGGCAATGTGTGTAGATTACCTAGGATAACCCCAAAAAGTCAGACAAAATGGCTTATTTCCACATAAATGACTCAGTTCACCTTAGTCTTACTGCACCTCTTTTTATTGCAACTGATTTTCACACAGCTGACTCACTTAGTTCTATTAATTTTTATAGTTATAATCATGACTGATTTCTACTGTCTCTTTTAGATAGGCTGCTATTAATATTACAAGGACAACAATGGAAATGTCACAGACTTATTTTAGGGGGTTTATCCTACCTAATTGATACATGTTACTCTGTATGATCATAGTAATCACCTAAAACTGGAATAACTCTACTTGTGTAACTACCTAAATAAACTTAATGGATACAAGTCATTGATTTTTTTGGGTGCTATCCTAAGTAAAACAATTGTAATCAACCAAAGATTGTGTAATTGTACCTGCATAAACTTACTTTTAAATACCAAAAAAAAAAAAAATGAAATATAGAACCCATCTCATTAATATTCGCTGAAAACAAATTTCATTATCTCTATATTTTCTATTATCTTTTTGTACACGAATCAATAAAAAATAACAAAATTCCACCTTTAACACTCAGTAGCTGAGTGTTAGAGCTATTTATTAAAAAAAGATAATTTTTAATAGTACATCAACAAACACTGAACTTTCATCATTTATTTTAAATATCACCCATTACATAAAAGTAATTCGTTTGGGAACATTTAAGAGTTAATTTGGTTAGGTAGGAGGATAAATAAGGAAAAATATAACTTAGTTATGGAGTTAATCATTTAAGGTCTTTTGAATGCACGGATTAATGAGGAAATTTACCTGTACATCATAATGCATGATGAGTAATCCACAAAATAAAGATTTAATTAATGATGCAAATATATGTATATAGTAATGATATATGTATACACATGGAGAGATGTATATACCGTGGGAAAGTAATGTAGTGAAGATAATGATAGATGTGGCACCGTTGGACGAGATCCAAGGTCGACCTCCCTGCCTCCTCCTCCACTATCATCCTTCCTATTGTCTTCCTCCGTGTTTCTCAACTCCATAAATGGCTAGAAATTACAAATAGGCCAGCAGGTGGGAGAAAACGTCACCCCGGGGGTAAAGGAGTATAGGCATGCATGGTAAATGGTGTAAAATAGCGAGAGCGAGCACTCCCCTGTGGCTGAAAATGGCGGCTGGCCGCCATTGTTGGTCCTCCGCCATATTTCGGTGCCATATTTAACATGGCTGCGCCCAGGCCTTCATGGCGGACCCCACAACAAAAAAACCCCCCAACCCCCAGCCAAAACAAAACCCTAATATAACAAATCGAGGCAAAACAGCCCAATTGCCCAGCAACAGGGCCCTTATCGATCTTTTGCCCAGAAAGAAAAGGCCCCGACGGCCCAGAAAGAAGATAATTTTAAAAGACAGGAGACTTGTCCCACCGCTGACTCCTTCAAAAAATTTTTCGTTTTGATGGGATTGTTAAGTTCACCTTCGTCTACCCGGAAGACACAGGTGAGGAGTTCCCCCCTAAAGTTGATTGCCTGTTTTGCCCCCACTTTTGTCCCACATGGCGATGGTGGTAAAAATACCCATTTCCCCGTTACTTTTCTGCCCTTTTTTATGTTTTTAGACGGTCTGGCGAGGATTCCACACATATTCTTTGTCCACTGGCATGGGTTTTCGTGGGAATTTCCTTTTCCCCCACCCCTCCTCCGGGGTTTTGGAAAAAAATTTTCTTTCCCGCCCCTGGTCGGGAAATTGTTGGAGGGCTATGTAGGCTCCCGTCGAATTTTTCTATCGATTCTAGGGCATATCCACGGTAGGGCTTCTTTTTAAACCTCCTGGATCTCCGGTGCACTCCACCCCCTTTTACGAAGTGGAGGAAAGCCATTTTCCCAGCTCACACCACGTAAAAAAGGAGTAAATCACCACACTTTGCACCACCACCTCCACCAACACTATTGCCAGTTGTCCATTCTTACTCCAACACGGTCCGCGCAGCCCCACCTCCACCTTCCTCAACTCTCACCATTATTTACACCTAAACTCACCACCCAAACGTTAAACCTCGCCACTGAGAACGTTTACTGACATGATATCTAAACTGGGGTTCCATCAAAGTGGGGAATTAGAGTGGTTTAAATGAGAAAATATTAGTAACATGAACACTAGGTAGTGACCGTCCAGCTGCTACCCAGAGTTGTATGTTGAGCGCATGACGTCACACCGCGGGAACTTTGACTCACTATAATAATAATCATAATAATTATAATAATATCAAGCAAGTAAATAAGTTTATTTAGGTAGAGGTACACATACAGTTATACAAAGTATCATACAAAGTAATTTTTATTATTATTATCATACTGGCCGATTCCCACCAAGGCAGGGTGGCCCGAAAAAGAAAAACTTTCACCATCACTCACTCCATCACTGTCTTGCCAGAAGGGTGTTTTACACTACAGTTTTTAAACTGCAACATTAACACCCCTCCTTCAGAGTGCAGGCACTGTACTTCCCATCTCCAGGACTCAAGTCCGGCCTGCCGGTTTCCCTGAACCCCTTCATAAATGTTACTTTGCTCACACTCCAACAGCACGTCAAGTATTAAAAACCATTTGTCTCCATTCACTCCTATCAAACACGCTCACGCATGCCTGCTGGAAGTCCAAGCCCCTCACACACAAAACCTCCTTTACCCCCTCCCTCCAACCTTTCCTAGGCCGACCCCTGCCCCGCCTTCCTTCCACTACAGACTGATACACTCTTGAAGTCATTCTGTTTCGCTCCATTCTCTCTACATGTCCAAACCACCTCAACAACCCTTTCTCAGCCCTCTGGACAACAGTTTTGGTAATCCCGCACCTCCTCCTAACTTCCAAACTACGAATTCTCTGCATTATATTCACACCACACATTGCCCTCAGACATGACATCTCCACTGCCTCCAGCCTTCTCCTCGCTGCAACATTCATCACCCAAGGCTCCAGGCGGACATCAACCAAATCTTTCAGTGGGCTGCAGAAAACAATATGAAGTTCAACGATGAGAAATTTCAATTACTCAGATATGGTAAACATGAGGAAATTAAATCTTCATCAGAGTACAAAACAAATTCTGGCCACAAAATAGAGCGAAACACCAACGTCAAAGACCTGGGAGTGATTATGTCGGAGGATCTCACCTTCAAGGACCATAACATTGTATCAATCGCATCTGCTAGAAAAATGACAGGATGGATAATGAGAACCTTCAAAACTAGGGAGGCCAAGCCCATGATGACACTCTTCAGGTCACTTGTTCTATCTAGGCTGGAATATTGCTGCACTCTAACAGCACCTTTCAAGGCAGGTGAAATTGCCGACCTAGAAAATGTACAGAGAACTTTCACGGCGCGCATAACGGAGATAAAACACCTCAATTACTGGGAGCGCTTGAGGTTTCTAAACCTGTATTCCCTGGAATGCAGGAGGGAGAGATACATGATTATATACACCTGGAAAATCCTAGAGGGACTAGTACCGAACTTGCACACGAAAATCACTCACTACGAAAGCAAAAGACTTGGCAGACGATGCACCATCCCCCCAATGAAAAGCAGGGGTGTCACTAGCACGTTAAGAGACCATACAATAAGTGTCAGGGGCCCGAGACTGTTCAACTACCAGCACACATAAGGGGGATTACCAACAGACCCCTGGCAGTCTTCAAGCTGGCACTGGACAAGCACCTAAAGTCAGTTCCTGATCAGCCGGGCTGTGGCTCGTACGTTGGTTTGCGTGCAGCCAGCAGCAACAGCCTGGTTGATCAGGCGCTGATCCACCAGGAGGCCTGGTCACAGACCGGGCCGCGGGGGCGTTGACCCCCGAAACTCTCTCCAGGTAAACTCCAGGTAAACCCATGCTTCACACCCATATAAGAGCGTTGGTAAAACTATACTCTCATACATTCCCCTCTTTGCCTCCAAGGACAAAGTTCTTTGTCTCCACAGACTCCTAAGGGCACCACTCACCCTTTTCCCTCATCAATTCTATGATTCACCTCATCTTTCATAGACCCATCTGCTGACACGTCCACTCCCAAATATCTGAATACATTCACCTCCTCCATACTCTCCCTCCAATCTGATATCCAATCTTTCATCACCTAATCTTTTTGTTATCCTCATAACCTTACTCTTTCCTGTATTCACTTTTAATTTTCTTCTTTTACATACACTACCAAATTCATCCACCAACCTCTGCAACTTCTCTTCAGAATCTCCCAAGAGCAGTGTCATCAGCAAAGAGCAACTGTGACAACTCCCACTTTATGTGTGATTCTTGATCTTTTAACTCCACGCCTCTTGCCAAGACCCTCGCATTTACTTCTCTTACAACCCCATCTGTAAATATATTAAACAACCACGGTGACATCACACATCCTTGTCTAAGGCCTACTTTTACTGGGAAATAATCTCCCTCTTTCCTACATACTCTAACTTGAGCCTCACTATCCTCGTAAAAACTCTTCACTGCTTTCAGTAACCTACCTCCTACACCATACACCTGCAACATCTGCCACATTGCCCCCTATCCACCCTGTCATACGCCTTTTCCAAATCCATAAATGCCACAAAAACCTCTTTAGCCTTATCTAAATACTGTTCACTTATATGTTTCACTGTAAACACCTGGTCCACACACCCCTACCTTTCCTAAAGCCTCCTTGTTCATCTGCTATCCTATTCTCCGTCTTACTCTTAATTCTTTCAATAATGACTCTACCATACACTTTACCAGGTATACTCAACAGACTTATCCCCCTATAATTTTTGCACTCTCTTTTGTCCCCTTTGTTTTTATACAAAAGAACTATGCACACGAAAATCACTCACTACGAAAGCAAAAGACTTGGCAGACGATGCACCATCCCCCCAATGAAAAGCAGGGGTGTCACTAGCACGTTAAGAGACCATACAATAAGTGTCAGGGGCCCGAGACTGTTCAACTGCCTCCCAGCACACTAAGGGGGATTACCAACAGACCCCTGGCAGTCTTCAAGCTGGCACTGGACAAGCACCTAAAGTCGGTTCCTGATCAGCCGGGCTGTGGCTCGTATGTTGGTTTGCGTGCAGCCAGCAGCAACAGCCTGGTTGATCAGGCTCTGATCCACCAGGAGGCCTGGTCACAGACCGGGCCGCGGGGGCGTTGACCCCCGGAACTCTCTCCAGGTAAACTCCAGGTATGCTCTCTGCCAATCCCTGGGTACTTTACCCTCTTCCATACATTTATTAATTAATTGCACCAACCACTCCAAAACTATATCCCCACCTGCTTTTAACATTTCTATCTTTATCCCATCAATCCCGGCTGCCTTACCCCCTTTCATTTTACCTACTGCCTCACGAACTTCCCCCACACTCACAACTGGCTCTTCCTCATTCCTACAAGATGTTATTCCTCCTTGCCCAATGAAAAGCAGGGGTGTCACTAGCACGTTAAGAGACCATACAATAAGGTGTCAGGGGCCCGAGACTGTTCAACTGCCTCCCAGCACACATAAGGGGGATTACCAACAGACCCCTGGCAGTCTTCAAGCTGGCACTGGACAAGCACCTAAAGTCAGTTCCTGATCAGCCGGGCTGTGGCTCGTACGTTGGTTTGCGTGCAGCCAGCAGCAACAGCCTGGTTGATCAGGCTCTGATCCACCAGGAGGCCTGGTCACAGACCGGGCCGCGGGGGCGTTGACCCCCCGAACTCTCTCCAGGTAAACTCCAGGTAAACACGAAATCACAGCTTCCCTATCTTCATCAACATTTAACAATTCCTCAAAATATTCCTTCCATCTTCCCAATACCTCTAACTCTCCATTTAATAACTCTCCTCTCCTATTTTTAACTGACAAATTCATTTGTTCTCTAGGCTTCCTTAACTTGTTAATCTCACTCCAAAACTTTTTCTTATATTCAACAAAATTTGTTGATAACAGCTCACCCACTCTCTCATTTGCTCTCTTTTCACATTGCTTCACCACTTTCTTAACCTCTCTCTTTTTCTCCATATACTCTTCTCT
The DNA here is from genome assembly GCF_026875155.1 of Cherax quadricarinatus. Taxonomy (NCBI): domain Eukaryota; kingdom Metazoa; phylum Arthropoda; class Malacostraca; order Decapoda; family Parastacidae; genus Cherax; species Cherax quadricarinatus. The sequence goes on along the minus strand of NC_069455.1, from coordinate 24,718,306 downwards.
CCTTGCATCACTTCTACTTTGTAAAAACTTCTCATATGCTAACTTTTTCTCTCTCACTACTCTCTTTACATCATCATTCCACCAATCGCTCCTCTTCCCTCCCGCACCCACTTTCTTGTAACCACAAACTTCTGCTGAACACTCTAACACTACATTTTTAAACCTACCCCATACCTCTTCGACCCCATTGCCTATGCTCTCATTAGCCCATCTATCCTCCAATAGCTGTTTATATCTTTCCCTAACTGCCTCCTCTTTTAGTTTATAAACCTTCACCTCTCTCTTCCCTGATGCTTCTATTCTCCTTGTATCCCATCTACCTTTTACTCTCAGTGTAGCTACAACTAAAAAGTGATCTGATATATCTGTGGCCCCTCTATAAACATGTACATCCTGAAGTCTACTCAAAAACAACCACCATGAAAACAGATTGATCTTCCAATGGCTTTCGTGATTTCTCACATTATCAAGGAACTGATTTATTGCACATGTTACTATGTGTGATAATTTGTATAACTGTATTTGTGTGCTTGTACCTAAATAAACTTACTAAAGACTACTTGAGAACCAGATATGGACTATTAAGAAGGAGGTTTTAAATGTAAAATTCAATTTGACTTAAGCTGTACACGTATAAATGCCACTAGCACGATAAGAGACAACACAGTAAGTGTCAAGGACCCAAGACTGTTCAACTGTCTCCCAGCATACATAAGGGGGATTACTGATAGACCCCTGGCTGTCTTCAAGAAGGCACTGGACAGGCACCTAAAGTCAGTACCTGACCAGCCGGGTTGTGGGTTGTACGTCGGTTTACGTGCAGCCAACAGTAACAGCCTGGTTGATCAGGCCCTGATCCACCATGAGGCCTGGTCAAAGACCGGGCAGCGGGGGCGTTGACCCCCGGAACTCTCTCCAGGTATACTATAGAGCACAGAGGTTTTAAAGGTACTCGTGTCTAGTATCTTATGCAAGATCTGATCGATGATATTCCACTAACATCAACGTGCCCACAACACCATTGTAAAACATCAACGTGCCCACAACACCATTGTAAAACATCAACGTGCCCACAACACCATTGTAAAACATCAACGTGCCCACAACACCATTGTAAAACAACGTGCCCACAACACCATTGTAAAACATCAACGTGCCCACAACACCATTGTAAAACATCAACGTGCCCACAACACCATTGTAAAACATCAACGTGCCCACAACACCATTGTAAAACATCAACGTGCCCACAACACCATTGTAAAACATCAACGTGCCCACAACACCATTGTAAAAAAAATGATGAATGTCTCGTTGTTTGAGTTTATTGTAAAGAATCAAAATACACAATACCGTGATTGAAACAATACAAAATAGCCTGCACACAGGAATGGTCCAAGACCGACCGAAACGTCGTCATACGTTAAATTCTATGTGTAGGCTATGTAAATTGTACGTAATTTACTATGTAAATCGATTGTAAAAATGTAATTTACGTATGAAACTTAAATAGAACGTACTTTGCATAGCCCTAAATAGAAACATTAGAGTTAAAAATGTGACTTATTTCCATTATTCAAAAATGTATATAATCTTTAGTTTTAATGTATCTATAGACGCCCTACACAAGAGGCCTGAGCTTGCTACCATCTGCAGCTCATAAGACTGCTATCCCCACGAGCCCCTTTGAGGCGGGGTAGATGGCAGACCAGAGGCCTAGCTTCTCTCTACGAGCCCCGTGAGGGCGGGGAATGTGGCTAGGCCTGGGGACACTTGGTCCCAAAGATGAGGAGGTACTTGTACCTCCTCCCATGGGAGACTTAAGTCTCGAGACACTCCCCAGATAGGGAGCCAAGGCCGGGTCACCACTACTTGGAAAAGACCCGGGCCGGGAGAGTACCGGCGAATAAAAAAAAAAAAAAAAAATGTATCTATAGAGGTTTTTTTAAGTCCATAATTTTGCACAGGATATCAGATAAACAAAATAGAAACTAACTTATTAGGTTTTCACACATTTAGTTGATGCTCTCTAATATACAGTATATGATATTATATCAACAAGTATAATTTATCTTAATAATCTATAATTAAATATTTAATTGCACGTTATATATTGTGGCTCTAATGGTATACAATACACAAGGTGTTAAGACATACAGGCAGCAGTTAAGTATCTTTATTTAGAAACGTTTCGTCTACACAGTAGACTTCTTCAGTCGAGAATAAGCCTAACCTCCATAGTGGGAAAATTTATGGAATCAATAATTGCCGAGGCAGTTCGTAGCCACCTTGAAAAGCATAAATTAATCAACGAATCTCAGCATGGTTTTACAAAGGGGCGTTCCTGCCTTACGAATTTATTAACTTTTTTCACTAAGGTATTTGAGGAGGTAGATCATGGTAATGAATATGATATTGTGTATATGGACTTCAGTAAGGCTTTTGACAGGGTCCCACATCAGAGACTATTGAGGAAAATTAAAGCACATGGAATAGGAGGAGAAATTTTTTCCTGGATAGAGGCATGGTTGACAATAGGCAGCAGAGAGTTTGCATAAATGGGGAGAAATCAGAGTGGGGAAGTGTCACGAGCGGTGTTCCACAGGGGTCAGTGTTGGGCCCCCTGCTGTTCACAATCTACATAAACGACATAGATGAGGGCATAAAGAGCGACATCGGCAAGTTTGCGATGACACCAAAATAGGCCGTCGAATTCATTCTGACGAGGACATTCGAGCACTCCAGGAAGATTTGAATAGACTGATGCAGTGGTCGGAGAAGTGGCAGATGCAGTTTAATATAGACAAATGCAAAGTTCTAAATGTTGGACAGGACAATAACCATGCCACATATAAACTAAATAATGTAGATCTTAATATTACGGATTGCGAAAAAGATTTAGGAGTTCTGGTTAGCAGTAATCTGAAACCAAGACAACAGTGCATAAGTGTTCGCAATAAAGCTAATAGAATCCTTGGCTTCATATCAAGAAGCATAAATAATAGGAGTCCTCAGGTTGTTCTTCAACTCTATACATCCTTGGTTAGGCCTCATTTAGATTATGCTGCACAGTTTTGGTCACCGTATTACAGAATGGATATAAATTCTCTGGAAAATGTACAAAGGAGGATGACAAAGATGATCCCATGTATCAGAAACCTTCCCTATGAGGATAGACTAAGGGCCCTGAAACTGCACTCTCTAGAAAGACGTAGAATTAGGGGGGATATGATTGAGGTGTATAAGTGGAAGACAGGAATAAATAAAGGGGATGTAAATAGTGTGCTGAAAATATCTAGCCTAGACAGGACTCGTTAAATGGTTTTAAGTTGGAAAAATTCAGATTCAGGAAGGATATAGGAAAGTACTGGTTTGGTAATAGAGTTGTGGATGAGTGGAACAAACTCCCAAGTACCGTTATAGAGGCCAGAACGTTGTGTAGCTTTAAAAATAGGTTGGATAAATACATTAGTAGATGTGGGTGGGTGTGAGTTAGACCTGATAGCTTGTGCTAACAGGTCGGTTGCCGTGTTCCTCCCTTAAGTCAATGTGACCTGACCTGTCTAGGTTGGGTGCATTGGCTTAAGCCGGTAGGAGACTTGGACCTGCCTCGCATGGGCCAGTAGGCCTTCTGCAGTGTTCCTTCGTTCTTATGTTCTTAACACGAGACAGGAGAGAGAAAGACAACCCAGAGGAGAAAAGGAAAGAGGAAAGGGGAAGAGGAAGAAGAAAAAGAAAAAGAAAAAATGAGGATTCAGGTTAAGTCACGGGTGTTCTGAAGTTTGGAGCATTTTACAATGTAGTGGGAGAGGAAGGCATCTACAGAGACGAGCCAGGGCTAAGGTTCATACAAGGAAAGTTGTTGGTGGGTAAGACACGGGGGCAACAGTTGGGCAGCTTTGTTCCGAGGCGTTTCGCCTGCACGGTGGGTTTCTTCGGTCGAGTGCGGAAGGTGGGCGGGAGCGGTGGAGGTGTGGAGACGGTGTGGTCGGTCCATCACCCTTGAAGTCGTGGAGTTTGGGGTTGTCGGTCCCTCGGCCTGGAGAGTTCGGTTCCGTGGTCGGGGGCTGTCTGAGGATCGGGCGACGGTGCGGAGACTTGAGTACTGTCGGGGGGAGGGGTGCGTAGTGGTGGTGGTGGTGGTGGTGGTGGTGGTAGTGAGAGTGTAGCCACTGATAGGTCAGGTCCCTCTCGGATCCAACAGTTCTCACTTGAAGGGGTTGTCCAAGGTGTTTTCTGTTCCTGCCTACTTTCTGTATTCGACTGAAGAAGCCTACTGTGTAGGCGAAACGTTTCGGAATAAAGTTGCCTAACTGTTGCCTTTGTGTCTTACCTACCAACCTGTCGGTATTTTATACCATTTTGATGTTCATCTTGTCAGACACTGCAACACATGGCCTCTTGGTACAGAAAGCACCTTGGACAGCCCTTTCGGGTGGGAGCTGTTGGATCTGAGAGGGTCACCGTATTACAGAATGGATATAAATTCTCTGGAAAATGTACAAAGGAGGATGACAAAGTTGATCCCATGTATCAGAAACCTTCCCTATGAGGATAGACTGAGGGCCCTGAAACTGCACTCTCTAGAAAGACGTAGAATTAGGGGGGATATGATTGAGGTGTATAAATGGAAGACAGGAATAAATAAAGGGGATGTAAATAGTGTGCTGAAAATATCTAGCCTAGACAGGACTCGCAGCAATGGTTTTAAGTTGGAAAAATTCAGATTCAGGAAGGATATAGGAAAGTACTGGTTTGGTAATAGAGTTGTGGATGAGTGGAACAAACTCCCAAGTACCGTTATAGAGGCCAGAACGTTGTGTAGCTTTAAAAATAGGTTGGATAAATACATGAGTAGATGTGGGTGGGTGTGAGTTAGACCTGATAGCTTGTGCTAACAGGTCGGTTGCCGTGTTCCTCCCTTAAGTCAATGTGACCTGACCTGACTAGGTTGGGTGCATTGGCTTAAGCCGGTAGGAGACTTGGACCTGCCTCGCACGGGCCAGTAGGCCTTCTGCAGTGTTCCTTCGTTCTTATGAGAAATAGTATGGTGATAATAAGACGTGGAAAGAGACACTTACGTACCTGCAGTCCATTAGGACTGAAGAAACCACTCGTGGTGAAACGTTTAATATAATAAATGTCCTGAACTGTACATTAGTGCCTTTTTCCACTTCTTCAGTCAAATATAGAGATGTATAGACATTGCAATCAATCCATCACCATCGAAGACGCAGTTTTGAGGTACTCACTCCCTCAGCCTGGAGAAGAGTTCTGCTCCAGAATCTGGAACAATGACGCTGAAGTAACAGAATGTAGATATACTATCAAAGGTGAGGTGCTACCCCCAGGATGCCACCCAAAACAGTTCCTATATCTTCTCCAAAGGATACCAGTTACATCATTTCTTGGGTCCTCCCCAAGGATACAACTCACAAGTCCTCAGGTTCTTCCCCAAGATCCCACCCACAATAGGGAAGTGTTGTGTGGGTTATGATAACTGTGGGATGTGAGAAGCGGGTCAGATTAAACGTTTATGCAGCTAGAAAGAGATTTTGGGAGGTGTTATGGGAATGTATGGGAGTTTCGAACCAAAAACATGATGAAGTGCGCAATGGCAGCAGTTTGTTATATTATGTATTAGTATATAAAAGGCTGACGGGTAAACCTCTGTAACTAGTGGTGACTAGCTATAGTAAGAGTAAGAGGCTGATGGGGTACAGGGATAAAGGTATCAGTGGGTAAGAATAAGCTAAACAAGGAGCACTCTCAGGAGAGAGTGCAAGGAATGATATGCATGTCAAAGAGGCGTTGGGTAAGTTTTAGAATGCAATGTAAAAACGTATAGCTCAGGCTTGTAGTTACAGGAGAGTGGATGGGACTTGAAAAAAAAGATCGGTTGATGGAATGACGAGATAAAGAAGGTGGTAAGTAATTAAGTTTATTTAGGCACAGGTACACATAAGTACAATTATCATACACGGTGTAAGTTATCTAGGGTAGCCGTAGGATATAATGCATAGGGCACAGGAAAGGTTGTTGAAGTGGTTTGGCTATCTAGAAAGGATGGAAGGGAATAAAATGGTAAAGACTGCGCATAAATTTGGGATCGAAGGAAGAAGTTGTGTTCATCCCAGGAAAGGTTGGATGGATGTGTGAAGGAGGTTCTAAGTAGCAAGGGTTTGAACATATAGCAGGCTTGTGTGAGCGTAATACATCAGTATGTGAAGAGAGGTTATTTTTAGAGCCTGACATGTTGGAATGTGTGCAGGGTAACATTTATGAAGGATTCAGGGAAACCAGTTAGCCAGACTTGAGTCTTGGAGGTGGAAAGTACGGTGTCTGCGCTCTGAAGGATGTGTAAAGATGTTGCAATTAGGAGAGTCATCCGAAGTATGATGTCATCTCACTTCTGGCAAGATAGATTTTGAATAAGAACATAAAAAAGAAGGAACATTGCAGCAGCTGCAGCAGGCCCACTGGCCCATGCGGGGCAGGTCCACGTCAACCTCCAGCTTAGACCAATGGCCTAAGTGATGGTGAATTTTTGCTTCCCTTTCTGGATCATCCTACTTGGGTGGGAGACGGCGATATATATATATATATATTTATATATATATATATTATATATATATATATATATATATATATATATATATATATATATATATATATATATATATATCTTCAGTATTGATTCAGAATGTTTTCCAGTAATTTCAACCGTACATTTTGTTTTATAAACAAAAAGTGCATGTGTCGGGTAAATTATATAGAAGATAAAAATAATCTTTGACGCTCAAGTTATCGTGGAACAATTTTATTATTGCCAGACTGATATATTTACTGTCATAATATACCATTAGTTTTGATTTTCCTCTTAAGAAATCACAAATATACCTTTTCCTTGAGCTATATAAAATTCCCATCACGCCTCAATATTGAGCTAGAATACGTAAGCATTAAAAAAAAAATAGGCTGATTTGTATTCAACAATTTAGTTTATATTAGGCCTAATTTACCTATGGTGGCACGTTATTTTCCAGCAAAATATCGTACTATAACTATATACAAGTGAGAATGGAAGACAAAACAATATGCAATGTTTTCTTACCATAAAGGAAATAAGACCTTCATATCACTTTCACTACGCGGTTGCCACCTTTCCACATAATATATATTCCCCCACAGCTCTCAAAATTTTGATTTCCACTACATGTAGCTTAATTAGAATGTGAATTTCAGTTAATGCTTTATCAGACTGAGGTGTAATTAAACTAAAGTAGGAAATTATTGAAATGTATTGAGTATGAGGCAACGTGAGTCAGGTGAGGGAGTAGCAGAGAGAGTTAGTGGTTAGTGAATGTTGAACTTATTGACAGTGTTGCTGGACACTCTGGCTTCCATACATCTCCCTGTGTATACTCTAAAGTCTAGCTAATAGTTGTGTTTGTACTTATAACAATACATAAGCCATAGAAAAGCCCCAGTATAGTGCCATGGACAAATTTACACTTTTCTGATGCGACCATCTTTCTGGAAGGTAAGTCTATATATTAACCATATATCTAAGTCGCTATGTTTATACACAAGACTATCACGAATTTAACAAGTATTCATATATATAAAATTACAGTATGACTGAATATTATTAATTAAATCCAAATTATCCACAAAAACCAAGTTTTATATAATTTAAATAAACATATGTTCATGCCATATGTACTGACTGATTTTAGACATACAGTAGTTGTGTTTTATTATGATTAAGACGAGGATAAACAAAACCAAATACTATGGTTTATTTCCAATAAAATCCATTTTGTTTTGTGTATAATTTTGAAACATATGTATCAAGATGTGATGAAATCTGGGATGGTTGTGATTGTGGTAGTGATGGTGGTAGTAGTGGTAGTGTTGGTAGTAGTGGTGGTATAATAGTAGTGATAGTGACGGCAGTAATGTTGATAGTGTAGTAGTAGAGGTGGTAGTGACAACTACAGTGGCAATAGTAGTGATAATAGAAGTGGTAGTGAAGTAGTAAAGGGTTGGTGATGGTAATCATGTAGTAATAGTAGTGGTAGTATTAGTACAAACGGGTGGTGATGGCAGTGCTGGTAGTAGTATCAGTGAAGGTAACAATGCTGCTAGTAGTATCAGTGAAGGGTAATAATGCTGATAGTAGTATCAGTGAAGGTAATAATGCTGGTAGTAGTATCAGTGAAGGTAATAATGCTGCTAGTAGTATCAGTGAAGGTAATAATGCTGGTAGTAGTATCAGTGAAGGTAATAATGCTGCTAGTAGTATCAGTGAAGATAATGCTGCTAGTAGTATCAGTGAAGGTAATAATGCTGGTAGTAGTATCAGTGAAGGGTAATAATGCTGATAGTAGTATCAGTGAAGGTAATATGCTGGTAGTAGTATCAGTGAAGGTAATAATGCTGCTAGTAGTATCAGTGAAGGTAATAATGCTGGTAGTAGTATCAGTGAAGGGTAATAATGCTGATAGTAGTATCAGTGAAGGTAATAATGCTGGTAGTAGTATCAGTGAAGGTAATAATGCTGCTAGTAGTATCAGTGAAGGTAATAATGCTGGTAGTAGTATCAGTGAAGGTAATAATGCTGCTAGTAGTATCAGTGAAGATAATGCTGCTAGTAGTATCAGTGAAGGTAATAATGCTGGTAGTAGTATCAGTGAAGGTAACAATGCTGCTAGTAGTATCAGTGAAGGTAATAATGCTGGTAGTAGTATCAGTGAAGGGTAATAATGCTGATAGTAGTATCAGTGAAGGTAATAATGCTGGTAGTAGTATCAGTGAAGGTAATAATGCTGCTAGTAGTATCAGTGAAGGGTAATAATGCTGCTAGTAGTATCAGTGAAGGTAATAATGCTGGTAGTATTATCAGTGAAGGTAATAATGCTGGTAGTAGTATCAGTGAAGGGTAATAATGCTGCTAGTAGTATCAGTGAAGGTAATAATGCTGGTAGTATTATCAGTGAAGGTAATAATGCTGGTAGTAGTATCAGTGAAGGTAATAATGCTGGTAGTAGTATCAGTGAAGGTAATAATGCTGCTAGTAGTATCAGTGAAGGGTAATAATGCTGCTAGTAGTATCAGTGAAGGTAATAATGCTGGTAGTATTATCAGTGAAGGTAATAATGCTGCTAGTAGTATCAGTGAAGGGTAATAATGCTGCTAGTAGTATCAGTGAAGGTAATAATGCTGGTAGTAGTATCAGTGAAGGGTAATAATGCTGGTAGTAGTATCAGTGAAGGTAATAATGCTGGTAGTAGTATCAGTGAAGGGTAATAATGCTGGTAGTAGTATCAGTGAAGGTAATAATGCTGGTAGTATTATCGGTGAAGGGTAATAATGCTGGTAGTAGTATCAGTGAAGGTAATAATGCTGGTAGTAGTATCAGTGAAGGGTAATGCTGGTAATATTATCAGTGAAGGGTAATAATGCTGGTAGTAGTATCAGTGAAGGGTAATGCTGGTAGTAGTATCAGTGAATGTAATAATGCTGCTTGTAGTATCAGTGAAGGTAACAATGCTGCTAGTAGTATCAGTGAAGGGTAATAATGCTGGTAGTAGTATCAGTGAAGGGTAATAATGCTGGTAGTAGTATCAGTGAAGGTAATAATGCTGGTAGTAGTATCAGTGAAGGTAATAATGCTGCTTGTAGTATCAGTGAAGGTAATAATGCTGTTAGTAGTATCAGTGAAGGGTAATAATGCTGGTAGTAGTATCAGTGAAGGTAATAATGCTGCTAGTAGTATCAGTGAAGGGTAATAATGCTGCTAGTAGTATCAGTGAAGGGTAATAATGCTGGTAGTAGTATCAGTGAAGGTAATGCTGGTAGTAGTGTCAGTGAAGGTAATAATGCTGGTAGTAGTATCAGTGAAGGTAATAATGCTGGTAGTATTATCAGTGAAGGGTAATAATGCTGGTGGTAGTATCAGTGAAGGGTAATGCTGGTAGTAGTATCAGTGAAGATAATGCTGGTAGTTTACCTGGAGTTTACCTGGAGAGAGTTCCGGGGGTCAACGCCCCCGCGGCCCGGTCTGAGACCAGGCCTCCTGGTGGATCAGAGCCTGATCAACCAGGCTGTTGCTGCTGGCTGCACGCAAACCAACATACGAGCCACAGCCCGGCTGATCCGGAACTGACTTTAGGTGCTTGTCCAGTGCCAGCTTGAAGACTGCCAGGGGTCTGTTGGTAATCCCCCTTATGTGTGCTGGGAGGCAGTTGAACAGTCTCGGGCCCCTGACACTTATTGTATGGTCTCTTAACGTGCTAGTGACACCCCTGCTTTTCATTGGGGGGATGGTGCATCGTCTGCCAAGTCTTTTGCTTTCGTAGTGGGTGATTTTCGTGTGCAAGTTCGGTACTAGTCCCTCTAGGATTTTCCAGGTGTATATAATCATGTATCTCTCCCTCCTGCGTTCCAGGGAATACAGGTTTAGGAACCTCAAGCGCTCCCAATAATTGAGGTGTTTTATCTCCGTTATGCGCGCCGTGAAAGTTCTCTGTACATTTTCTAGGTAGTATCAGTGAAGGTAATAATGCTGGTAGTAGTATCAGTGAAGGGTAATAATGCTGGTAGTAGCATCAGTGAAGGTAATAATGCTGGTAGTAGTATCAGTGAAGGTAATAATGCTGGTAGTAGTATCAGTGAAGGTAATAATGCTGGTAGTAGTATCAGTGAAGGGTAATAATGCTGGTAGTAGTATCAGTGAAGGGTAATAATGCTGGTAGTAGTATCAGTGAAGGTAATAATGCTGGTAGTAGTATCAGTGAAGGGTAATAATGCTGGTAGTAGTATCAGTGAAGGGTAATAATGCTGGTAGTAGTATCAGTGAAGGGTAATAATGCTGGTAGTAGTATCAGTGAAGGTAATAATGCTGCTAGTAGTATCAGTGAAGGGTAATAATGCTGGTAGTAGTATCAGTGAAGGGTAATAATGCTGGTAGTAGTATCAGTGAAGGTAATAATTCTGCTAGTAGTATCAGTGAAGGTAATAATGCTGGTAGTAGCATCAGTGAAGGTAATAATGCTGGTAGTAGTATCAGTGAAGGTAATAATGCTGGTAGTAGTATCAGTGAAGGTAATAATGCTGGTAGTAGTATTAGTGAAGGTTTACCTGGAGAGAGAGTTTCGGGGGTCAACGCCCCCGCGGCCCGGTCTGTGACCAGGCCTCCTGGTGGATCAGGTAATAATGCTGCTAGTAGTATCAGTGAAGATAATGCTGGTAGTAGTATCAGTGAAGGTAATAATGCTGGTAGTAATGGTAGTAGTAGTAGTAGTAGTAGTAATGAAAGGTGGTAGATACGACCAAGGTCATGGTACAAGCCTCAAAGTAGAAATTCTCAGCTGCTGTCCTTGGCTGTCATCGTTCAGAACTACGCATGTATATTCTCAATCTCAATGATCCTTTAATTATGCTATCCTATCCTATTTTTTCAAATGTTTCATATTAATAAAAGTAAAATATAAATAAAATGTAGAACTACGACTTGAGAATAAGAATTTTTTTCCATATTTTTTGTATGACTAAACTCTTTACGTGCATGTGAATTGATTGGCGTTAATGCAGGATATATATACTGAGAGGTATATACATCGCAGTATATATATACATATACACTGAGAGTTTTATCACTGTTTAAGGTATTAAAGTGTTCTTGACTGATAATGAACAGGTGACCTACAGTCTTAATAACCAGCGTGTAGTCGATAGGCTTCAAACCCCATTAATCCCGGAATTCATGATGTGGGTGGACATAAGAAGGGAGGAACGCTGCAGCGGGCCTGTTGGCCCATACTAGGCAGGTCCTTTACAATTCATCCCACTAACAAACATTTGACCAACCCAATTTTCAATGCCACCCAAGAAACAAGCTCCGATGTGCAAGTCCCACTCAAATCCAACCCCTCCCACTCATGTACTTATCCAACCTAAATTTGAAACTACTCAAAGTCCTAGCCTCAATAACCCAACTAGGTAGACTGTTCCACTCATCAACTACCCTATTTCCAAACCAATACTTTCCTATGTCCTTTCTAAATCTAAACTTATCTAATTTAAATCCATTACTGCGGGTTCTCTCTTGGAGAGATATCCTCAAGACCTTGTTAATATCCCCTTTATTAATACCTATCTTCCACTTATACACTTTGATCAGGTCTCCCCTCATTCTTCGTCTAACAAGTGAATGTAACTTAAGAGTCTTCAATCTTTCTTCATAAGGAAGATTTCGAATGCTATGTATTAATTTAGTCATCCTACGCTGAACGTTTTCTAACGAATTTATGTCCATTCTGTAATATGGAGACCAGAATTGAGCTGCATAATCTAGGTGAGGCCTTACTAATGATGTATAAAGCTGCAGTATGACCTCTGGACTTACGTTGCTTACACTTCTTGATATAAATCCCAGTAATCTAATATGGTTCTGTTAGTGTGGGCCTGCAGGCCTGCTGCAGCGTTCCTCCTTTCTTATGTTCCTATCTAAAAAAGTGGCATATACATTTCAATGTGGACAAGTATAAAGTCCTAATCCTTGTGACTGAAAATAACCCTCATAGTTATAAACTGGGTGATATAAAGCTTGATCATACGTAATTTATTTATTTATTTAATGTCTTTGCAAATAGTACATTGAGATTTTGTATTTACAATAGTGGGTTGCAATGCAAAGAGAACCTCTATTATGCCTGGGCATTATGGGCCAACTTAACATTATTGGCTTACAGACTACTTAACACTAAGGAGTATATCATAGTTGTACAGTAGGATAGTAATTTTTTCATAGTTGTACAGTAGAATATTAATTATAAGTGAATCTAATTTGTATAAGACAAAAGATATATTCATATATTCAAAAATGCTTTTTGTGAAACCAATGATTCAATTATATTCCTGTCAACAATGGCTGAAAGGTTCAAAGTGATTGTTGAAGTTTTGATGTGGGAGTACATAAGTGAGTAGGTGTGTACTGAGTATTTAACATTTAGTCTAGGGTGATTAAGTGGCTTTTGAAAAGAGTCTTAAATTGATTTTCAGACCGGGTTACTTTAATATCTTCTGGTAATGAATTCCATGTTTTGGGGCCCTTTATGTGCATAGAGTTTTTACACAGTGTGATATGGACACGAGGTATATCAAAAAGAGATCATTAGTAAGGCCTCACCTAGATTATGCAACTCAGTTCTGGTCTCCATATTACAGAATGGACATAAATTCGTTAGAAAACATTCAGCGTAGATTGACTAAATTAATACATAGCATTAGAAATCTTCCTTATGAAGAAAGACTGAAGACTCTTAAATTACATTCACTTGTTAGATGAAGAATGAAGGGAGACATGATCAAAGTCTCTATCTGCTTCACAACCACAGTCACTAGTGAAATGGTTGTGAAGCAGATAGACCGATTGAAGCAAAATAAGTCACCGGGTCCTGATGAGGTATTTTCAAGGGTTCTTAAGGAATGCAAAATGGAAGTCTGTGAACCATTAACTAATATTTTTAATTTATCTCTTCAAACAGGTGTAGTGTCTGATATGTGGAAGATGGCGAATGTAATTCCTATTTTTAAAACAGGGGACAAGTCGTTACCGTCAAATTACCGCCCAATAAGCCTGACCTCAATTGTAGGCAAATTACTAGAGTCAATTATAGCTGAGATTATAAGAAGCCATCTCGATAAGCATAGCCTGATTAATGATACTCAGCATGGATTCACAAGAGGCCGGTCTTGTCTAACTAATTTATTAACTTTCTTCAGTAAAGCTTTTGAGGCTGTTGACCATGATAAAGAATTTGATATTATTTACTTAGATTTTAGTAAGGCATTTGATAGAGTTCTGCACCAAAGACTGTTGAAGAAAGTAGCAGCTCATGGCATTGGGGGAAGGGTGCTCTCGTGGATCGAGTCATGGCTCACAGACAGGAAGCAGAGAGTGTCCATAAATGGGGTTAAATCCGAGTGGGGATCAGTTACAAGTGGCGTTCCACAGGGATCAGTCTTGGGCCCGTTGTTGTTTATAATATATATCAATGATCTTGATGAAGGAATTACTAGTGATATGAGCAAATTCGCTGATGACACGAAGATAGGTAGGATAATTGATTCAAACGTAGATGTTAGGGAACTTCAGGAGGATTTAGACAAACTTTACTCTTGGTCAGAATAAGTGGCAGATGCAGTTCAATGTAGATATAAATGCAAGGTTCTGAAGCTTCGGGAGTGTCCATAACCCTAGCACTTATAAGTTAAATAATGTAGAACTTAGCCATACAGATTGCGAAAAGGACTTGGGGGTTATGGTAAGCAGCAACCTTAAACCAAGACAGCAATGCCTAAGCGTACGTAATAAGGCAAATAGATTACTGGGATTTATATCAAGAAGTGTAAGCAACAGAAGTCCAGAGGTCATACTGCAGCTTTATACATCATTAGTAAGGCCTCACCTAGATTATGCAGCTCAATTCTGGTCTCCATATTACAGAATGGACATAAATTCGTTAGAAAACATTCAGCGTAGGATGACTAATTAATACATAGCATTAGAAATCTTCCTTATGAAGAAAGATTGAAGACTCTTAAGTTACATTCATTTGTTAGACGAAGAATGAAGGAGACCTGATCGAAGTGTATAAGTGGAAGATAGGTATTAATAAAGGGGATATAACAAGGTCTTGAGGATATCTCTCCAAGAGAGAACCCGCAGTAATGGATTTATAATTAGATAAGTTTAGATTTAGAAAGGACATAGGAAAGTATTGGTTTGGAAATAGGGTAGTTGATGAGTGGGAACAGTCTACCTAGTTGGGTTATTGAGGCTAGGACTTTGGGTAGTTTCAAATTTAGGTTGGATAAGTACATGAGTGGGAGGGGTTGGATTTGAGAGGGGCTTGCACATCGGAGCATGTTTCTTGGGTGGCATTGAAAATTGGGTTGGTCAAATGTTTGTTAGTGGGATGAATTGTAAAGGACCTGCCTAGTATGGGCCAACAGGCTTGCTGCAGTGTTCCTCTTTTCTTATGTTCTTATGTTCTTATGTATTAATAAAGGGACTGTTAATAAGGACCTGCCTCGCATGGGCCAGTAGGCCTTCTGCAGTGTTCCTCCATTCTTATGTTCTTATGTCTTGAGGATGTCTCTCCAAGAGAGAACCTGCAGTAATGGATTTAAATTAAACAAGTTTAGATTTAGAAAGGACATAGGAAAGTATTGGTTTGGAAATAGGGTAGTTGATGAGTGGAACAGTCTACCTAGTTGGGTTATTGAGGTTAGGACTTTGGGTAGTTTCAAATTTAGGTTGGATAAATATATGAGTGAGAGGGGTTGGATTTGAGTGGGACTTGCAAATGAGTGAATAGAGTTATCAGAGCTTATTTCTTGGGTAGCATTGAAAATTGGGTTGGGCAAATGTTTTGTTAGTGGGATGGATTGTAAAGGACCTGCCTAGTATGGGCCAACAGGCCTGCTGCAGTGATCCTCCTTTCTTATGTTCTTATGTTCTTAAGTCAAAAGATTAGAGGCACATTATCCAGACTGATGTTCTGTTGTATTCTGCCAGCTCAGGCTGAAGGATTTATGGAACTTATCCTATGTGAAGAAGCTAATATTATCATTAATACTCGTCTTTCTTCATCATCGTCATCTCTTATATTTATGGGGAAGCGTTAGACCCTTATAAATCCATAAAGAATTTTTTCTGTATCATAGGTTGCTTCTTTCTTTAATAACTTAATGCGACTCTCAGTAGCCTTGCTGAAATCTAGGTAGTCATTATATTCGTTATCATGATCTGTTGCCTTAAATGCCGTGTTGAAAAAAATCGTGAATCTGTGTCGAAACTCATTAATCAAATTATTTTCATCATAGTGGCATCTGATTATATCCGGCACTATTGATTCCAGTAATTTTCCCTCAGGCTGAATGGGCGGTAATTCGATGGTAAGGCTTTTTCTCCCTTATTTTTCTTACATATGACTCACATTTATAGCGACATTGAACATCTTGCATTCTTTAAGAAATCTTGAAAACAGTTCATGGGGACCCGGGGACTTATTGTGTAGCATTTGCTTCAATCAATCTACATGTTTAATAACAAGGTCTATCTCTAGTGATAATACGTAATGTTCCCTGAGGGTCTTTAAAATTATCAGTTACGGGTGGTTCATTTGCGTCTGGTCTGTAGATTTAAATTTGAACACTATAGTGAAGTGCCCTAAGTACAGCCTATTGCCGTAAAATTCATCATTTTCTTTTGGTTTAGATAGGTTGTGTCTAACCCAGTTTTAACGCTACTTGTACAAGTAGGCTCCTTAATAGTTTGTTCCACTTGTCTACAGATGCCGACCCAGTGCTTTCCCGTATCTTTGTGTCAAATTTGAAGCCATGAGAGCCACATCTAGACCTAAAACATCTACACTCAAGATGTAACTAATTGGGAAGGAGGGTGTACAAAATGTCCTTGAGGGAGCCTCAAGGCTGGGAGTCAAGAATTATGATCTTGTATTACAGACCAAAGTTATGGCTAGCTGTGGAGAAAAACCTGGTGTTAGTTTAACTAACAGCCTATTATGCACCCCATACCCATCCTATGGATGACAGTCAAAAGATTACAGAGGTACATAACTGGTCCAAGGACTGGGCCCCAAAGTTATGATAGCTAACCAAACTGCAAGAATATGGAACTGTTTACATGTTTATATCTGGTCACAATCGTAATAAATTGTTCATGGATGTGGTCAAACCATCATTGTGAAGCTTGTAAGTGGTTTTTGTAACATGTGACTAATTCTGAACTCGACAGTATTACATTCCAGTGGTCTAATTATAGTGTTCAAACAGCCAGGTATTTGTGTGTTCGTACGTTTACCCTGACGGTAAAAATAAATCAGTAGATACTTAAAATGATGTAAATAATTCTGCTTGTTCCTTGGCTTATTAGGTTTAGAGTCTATCGACTACACATTGGTTATTCAGGCTGTACGTCATCTATAAACCAATCAAGAATACTTTATCTTTAAAATAGGAAATAAAGTAACAATACGTATACACTGAGATGTATATTTCTAGGTATAAATATATATATACCCTGTCATTCTAGAAGCCGGGTATCTTTGTTAATGTATCATATATAACTCAGATCGAATTCCGATTTGTTAAAGTAACTCAAAGTTGTCTGCAAGTTAGTGAATCTGTCAGATAAATAGAATGTGCATGACCATTCAGCTAGACGGAAGTAGTGTTGGGGGGGGTGTCATTATATGACGCACTGGCTGGACGGGTGGGTGTGGTGCCACCTGTCACACTGTGCTGTCACTGGCTGGACTGGTAGGTGTGGTGCCACCTGTCACACTGTGCTGTCACTGGCTGGACTGGTAGGTGTGGTGCCACCTGTCACACTGTGCTGTCACTGGCTGGACTGGTAGGTGTGGTGCCACCTGTCACACTGTGCTGTCACTGGCTGGACTGGTAGGTGTGGTGCCACCTGTCACACTGTGCTGTCTACTGGCTGGACTGGTAGGTGTGGTGCCACCTGTCACACTGTGCTGTCACTGGCTGGACTGGTAGGTGTGGTGCCACCTGTCACACTGTGCTGTCACTGGCTGGACTGGTAGGTGTGGTGCCACCTGTCACACTGTGCTGTCACTGGCTGGACTGGTAGGTGTGGTGCCACCTGTCACACTGTGCTGTCACTTGCTGGACTGGTAGGTGTGGTGCCACCTGTCACACTGTGCTGTCACTGGTAGGTGTGGTGCCACCTGTCACACTGTGCTGTCACTGGCTGGACTGGTAGGTGTGGTGCCACCTGTCACACTGTGCTGTCACTGGCTGGACTGGTAGGTGTGGTGCCACCTGTCACACTGTGCTGTCACTGGCTGGACTGGTAGGTGTGGTGCCACCTGTCACACTGTGCTGTCACTTGCTGGACTGGTAGGTGTGGTGCCACCTGTCACACTGTGCTGTCACTGGTAGGTGTGGTGCCACCTGTCACACTGTGCTGTCACTGGCTGGACTGGTAGGTGTGGTTGCCACCTGTCCACACTGTGCTGTCACTGGCTGGACTGGTAGGTGTGGTGCCACCTGTCACACTGTGCTGTCACTGGCTGGACTGGTAGGTGTGGTGCCCACCTGTCACACTGTGCTGTCACTGGCTGGACTGGTAGGTGTGGTGCCACCTGTCACACTGTGCTGTCACTGGCTGGACTGGTAGGTGTGGTGCCACCTGTCACACTGTGCTGTCACTGGCTGGACTGGTAGGTGTGGTGCCACCTGTCACACTGTGCTGTCACTGATAGGTGTGGTGCCACCTGTCACACTGTGCTATCACTGGCTGGACTGGTAGGTGTGGTGCACACTGTCACACTGTGCTGTCACTGGCTGGACTGGTAGGTGTGGTGCCACCTGTCACACTGTGCTGTCACTGGCTGGACTGGTAGGTGTGGTGCCACCTGTCACACTGTGCTGTCACTGGCTGGACTGGTAGGTGTGGTGCACCTGTCACACTGTGCTGTCACTGGCTGGACTGGTAGGTGTGGTGCACACTGTCACACTGTGCTGTCACTGGCTGGACGGGTAGGTGTGGTGCCACCTGTCACACTGTGCTGTCACTGGCTGGACTGGTAGGTGTGGTGCCACCTGTCACACTGTGCTGTCACTGGCTGGACGGGTAGTGTGGTGCCACCTGTCACACTGTGCTGTCACTGGCTGGACTGGTAGGTGTGGTGCCACCTGTCACACTGTGCTGTCACTGGCTGGACGGGTAGTGTGGTGCCACCTGTCACACTGTGCTGTCACTAGCTGGACTGGTAGGTGTGGTGCCACCTGTCACACTGCTGTCACTGGCTGGACGGGTAGGTGTGGTGCCACCTGTCACACTGTGCTGTAACTGGCTGGACGGGTAGGTGTTGTGGTGCCACCTGTCACACTGTGCTGTCACTGGCTGGACGGGTAGATGTGGTGCCACCTGTCACATTGTGCTGTCACTGGCTGGACGGGTAGGTGTGGTGCCACCTGTCACACTGTGCTGTCACTGGCTGGACGGGTAGGTGTTGTGGTGCCACCTGTCACACTGTGCTGTCACTGGCTGGACGGGTAGATGTGGTGCCACCTGTCACACTGTGCTGTCACTGGCTGGACTGGTAGGTGTGGTGCCACCTGTCACACTGCTGTCACTGGCTGGACGGGTAGGTGTGGTGCCACCTGTCACACTGTGCTGTAACTGGCTGGACGGGTAGGTGTTGTGGTGCCACCTGTCACATTGTGCTGTCACTGGCTGGACGGGTAGGTGTGGTGCCACCTGTCACACTGTGCTGTCACTGGCTGGACGGGTAGGTGTGGTGCCACCTGTCACACTGCGCTGTCACTGGCAACACGTGAGACAGTGCTGATTTTTGAAGTTTGCGATATACAAATACACGGGGCCAGGAGCTGTGATTAGACTCCTGTACCCACAATTACTCAGATATGGTAAACACGAGGAAATTAAATCTTCATCAGAGTACAAAACAAATTCTGTCCACAAAATAGAGCGAAACACCAACGTCAAAGACCTGGGAGTGATCAATGTCGGAGATCTCAATCTCACCTTCAAGGACCATAACATTGTATCAATCGCATCTGCTAGAAAAATGACAGGATGGATAATGAGAACCTTCAAAACGAGGGCTGCCAAGCCCATGATGACACTCTTCAGGTCACTTGTTCTATCTAGGCTGGAATTATTGCTGCACAGCAAACAGCACACCTTTCAAGGCAGGTGACAATTGCTGACCTCGAAAATTACTAGAGAAACCTTCGACAGTCGCGCATAACGGAGATAAAACACCTCAAGTACTCGGGAGCGCTTGAGGTTCCTGAACCTTATTACCCTTGGAACGCAGGCGGAGAGATACATGATTATAATACACCTGGAAAATCCAAGAGGGACTAGTACCGAAACTTGCACAAAACGACTACAATCAAACTCACGTACTAAAGCAAAAGACTTGGCAACGATGCAACATCCCCCCATGAAAAGCAGGGGATGTCCCACTAGCACGATTCAGAGACCATACAATAAGTGTCAGGCCCGAGACTGTTCAACTGCCTCCCACATACATAAGGGATTACCACAGACCCATGCGCAGTCACTTCGCAAGCTGGCATCTGGACAAGCACCTAAAGAAGTCGGGCGGTTCCTGATTCCAGCCGGCTGTGGCTGCCTTACTTGTTTGTCGTGCAGCCAGCATAACAACAGCCTGGGTAATCAGTCTCTGATCCACCAGAGGCCTGTCACAAGAGACCGGGCTCCGCGGCGGGCGTTGACCCCGAACTCTCTCCAGGTAAACTCTAGGTAAACAATAGGTGAGTAATATATACATAGAAATATATATATAATTATAATAATATAAATATATAATATATATATATAATATATATATATATATGCTTTTTGTATAATATATAATATATATAATATATATATGTATATATATCTATTTTATATATGTAGATAATAATAATATATAATATAATAGTATATATATCAATATATTAATATATTATATTAAAATATAAATAATATATAAATCATATATAAGAATGGGGGTCCCGACTCTGGTGTAAATTGTGTAAAATATATATATAATATAATAAAATTAAAATTATTATATATAATCTATAAATAATATATAGTATAGGTATTAGGTTGGTAACACAACCACCCAGGGAAGTACTACAAACCGTTCCTGCCAGATGACTGTGAAACAAAAACCTTTAATTGTTTTTGCATGATGGTAAGGATTGCTGTTTCTTTTTCTGTCTCATAAACACGACTAGATAACAGGGAGTATCTTGCTACACCTACTTACACTTTGGTCACACTGTTCACAGACACCGCACATGCATATATATATATACATAACCTCTAGTTTTTCTCTCCCTTTTCTAAAAATACCTCATTGTTCTTTTTTATTTCTTCATATGTCCATGGGGACATAGGAAAAGACTCTGTTGCACCGTAATGCCATGGTGTCGTATGAGCGGATCAAAATCCCGTATCAATTGGCCTTAGTAACCCCTTCTCCTGTATACAATTAACTAAAAAAGATAAGAGAAAAACTTAATAAAACTGGGGTTGCTAAATGTTGCGTGGATGTAGTGCGGATGACAAGAAAACGATGATTGCATATGGTTATGGAATGGCAAAGAATTGAGGATTTCCTGGTCCCTTAGCGTAACAAATCTGAGTGGTTAATGAGAGTTTGTCAGTGGGGGAAATTAAATGGGATAAACCTGGAGTATCTGAAGAGTTATAGCAAAGGGAAGGGGTAGCATAATTAAAAGATCAGTTAATGGAAAGAGAAAAGAGAATATGAATGTGTAAATTCAGCATTAATGTGGATTAAATAAATGTTGATGCGAGAAGTGGGCATAATAAGCGTGTATGCACCTGGAGAAGAGAGGAATGTCAGAGGAGAAGAGAAATTGGGAGATGTTAGTGAATTTATAGGGACCGTTGAACCAAGTGAGAGATAATGTGGTAGGGACTTGAATGCTAAAGTAGGAAAGAAACTGTTAGAGAGGGTTGGTAGGTAGTATGGGGTGCCAGCGGTGTAAATGATAAAGGGGAGCCCTTTTGATTGAACTTTGTATGGAAAGGGATTAGGTTATAGGTATACATATTTTAAGAAAAAGAGGGGATAAATAAGTAACACACCTAACACCGGGAAATATGTTGTAGGGCGAAAGGACAGGTAGTTTTGTTGTTATGTATTGGGTTATAAAAAGACTGTTGAGTAGACCTCAGGATTGTACATGTTATAGAGGTGGGGCCACAGAAAGATCAGATCACTTCTAGTTGTAGCTACACTGAGAGTAAAAGGTAGATGGGGAATACCAAGGAGAAATAGAAGCATCAGGGAAGAGAGAGGTTGACGGTTTAAAACTAAAAAGGAGGCAGTTAGGGTAAGATATAAACATTCTATTGGAGGATAGATGGGCCTTATAGAGCATTAGGCAATGGGGTCGAAAGGTATGGGTTGTTTAAAAATGTATGTTAGAGTTTCAGCAGAAGTTTTGTGGTTTACAGGAAAGTGGGTGCAGGAGGGAAAGAGCGATTGTGGAATGATGAGTAAAGAGAGTAGTTCAGGGAGAAAAAAGTTACATATGAGAATTTTAAACAAAAGTAGAAGTATGCAAGTAGGGAAGAGTATATGGAGAAATAGATAGAGGTTAAGAGATTGGTGGATGCAATGTAAAAAAGAGAGCAAAGAGAGAGTGGGTGAATGTTATCAACAAATTTTGTTGAAATAAGAAAAAGTTTGGAGTGAGATTAACAAGTTAAGAAAGCCTAGAGAAACCAATGGATTTGTCATGTTAAAAATAAGGAGGGAGAGTTATTAAATGGAGAGTTAGAGGTATTGGGAAGATGGAAGGCATATTTTTGAGGAATTGTTAAATGTTGATGAAGATAGGGAAGCTGGGATTTCGTGTAAGGGCAAGGAGAATAACATCTTGTATGAGTGTTGATGAAGAGCCAGTTTGTGGAGTGGTGGGGGAAGTTCGTGATGCAGTAGGTTAAAATGAAAAGGGGTAAGGCAGCCTGGATTGATGGGATAAAGATAGAAATGTTAAAAGCGTGGGGATATAGTTTTGGAGTGGTTGTTGCAATGTTTAATAAATGTATTGAAAGAGTAATGTACATAGGGAATTGGCAGAGGCATGCATATTTCCTTTGTATATAAGGCAAAGGGTAAAAAAGAGAGTGCAAAAATTATAGGGGGATAAGTCTGTGATGTAAACCTGGTAAAGTGTATGGTAAGAGTTATAATTGAAAGAATTAAGAGTAAGACGGAGAATAGGATAGCAGATGAACAAGGCAGGCTTTAGGAAAGGTAGGGTTTGTGGACCAGGTGTTTACAAGTGAAAACATAATAGTGAACAGATTTAGATAAGGCTAAAGGAGTCTTTGTGGCCATTATGGATTGGAAAAGGCGATGACAAGGGTGAATAGGGGGGCAATGTGGCAGATTTCAGTGTCTGTGTAGGGTAGTTACTGAAAGCATGAAGAGTTTTAACGAGATATGAGGCTCAAGATTAGAGATGTAGGAAAGAGGAATTTTTTCCCAGTAAAAGTAGCCTTAGACAAGGATGTGTGATGTCACCGTGGTTGTTTAAAAAATATATTTAATAGATGGGGTTGTAAGAGAAAAAATGCAGGGTCCTTTGGCAAGAGGCCGTGGAGTTAAAAGATAAAGAAATCACACACCACAAAGTGGGAGTTGTCCACAAGCTGCTCGTGCTGATGACACTGTCTCATTTGGAGATTCTGAAGAAAGTTGCAGAGAATTGGTGGATGAATTTGGTAGGGTGTGCAAAGCAGAAAATTAAAGGTAATACAGAAAGAGTAAGGTTATGAGGATAACAAAAAGATTAGGTATGAAAGATTGAATATCAATTGGGGGAAGGGAGAGAGTAGGAGAGGTGAACGTATTCAAGATATTTGGGAGTGGACGTGTCAGCGGATGGGTCTATATGAAAGATGAGGGTGAATCATAGAATTGATGGAGGGAAAAAGAGTGAGTGGTGCACTTAGAGTCTGTGGAGACAAAGAACTTTGACCTTGGAGGCAAAGAGGAATGGTATGAGATTATAGATTTACCAACGCTCTATAAGGGTGTTGAAGCGTGGGTGATGAATGTTGCAGCGAGGAAAGCTTGGAGGCAGTGGAGATGGCCAACAATGTCTGAGGGCAATGTGTGGGTGTGAATATAATGCAGAGAATTCGTATTTGAAGTTAGGGAGGTGCGGGATTACTCAAAACTTTGTCCAGATGGCAGAGAAGTTGTTGAGTGGTTCGGGACTGTAGAAGAATGGAGCGAAACAGAATGCACTTCAAGAGTGTATCAGTCTGTATGGAAGGAAGGCGGGTAGGGGTCGGCCTAGGAAGGGTTTGGAGGGAGGGGGTAAAGGAGGTTTTTGTGTGCGAGGGGCTTGGACTTCCGCACAGGCATGCGTGAGCGTGTTTGATAGGAGTGAATAGAAAAAAGACAAATGGTTTTCTAATACTTGACCGTGCAGTGGAGTGTGAGCAAAGTAACATTCTATAAGATTTCCGGGAAACCGGCAGCCGACTTGAGTCCTGGAGATGGGAAGTACAGTGGCCTGCACTCAAAGGAGGGTGTTTTAATTTGCAGTTTAAAAACTGTATGTAAAGCACGCCTTCGGCAAGACAGTGATTGGAGTGAAGATGGTGAAAGTTTTTCTTTTTCGGGCCACCCTGCCTTGGTGGGAAAATCCCGACCGTTGTATAATAAAAAAAAAATAAAAACTATATATATATATAATCTATTAATATATATAATAATATATAAATATAATATATATTATAAGATGGGTCCACTCTGGTGTCAATTGTGGGACCCATAGCCCGGAGAAGTGGATAAAAAGGCTTTCAAAGGAAGATATTTGGATTTCTTTTCTGAAGCAGTTTGAATATTCACTTCCCCTACCACCCCATCTTTTAATAAATTTTATTTTTTTTTATTTTACCAATAGGATATTTTATTACATAAAGGGTACAGAAGATTTAAGAGATACATGTTGATATAAGGGTGGCATATACGGTACATGTTTACGTGTGAATCAACCGATATAAGGCGAAAATCTCATCCAGCGCCTCAGAGCTGGGCGTGTGCCCAAAATCCAGCAGGCTTACCCCTTTGAAACAGCCGCACTGAGCCCGCTGGGAACAGAAAACTAGCTGCCCTGGGATCCCTAGTTACCCTGATGAGCCTTTTTCCCCCCAGCTCCTTCAAGGAATTAGATGCACTCTTTCCCCCCATGAGCCTTGATAGGGTCTCTGAGCCTATGGGAACAAACAATAATGATGGCAAGTTCTCCAAATTTTCTAGACTTTTGGGACTCCCTGAAGCTGGCAGCTGCCCCTCCTCTTCTCCCTGGTGTATGGAGATAGGTATCAGCCAAGTTAGATGCACATTATAGTCCCCACACCACCCCTGCTTCCCATCTGTCCAGGCTTGAAGCCAGGCTGGACGCTTCCTGGATGCCATCAGATCTGCATAGCAGGGTTGGCATCCCTTACTGCGGCATCGGCTGTTGTGAGGCCACCTCTTGATATGTTATTAACCTCCTCATTTCTTGCAAATCTTTTCCCCGGATTTACGGCACACAAGACTCATGGTACCCGAACGGTCCTGCTGCTTCACTGCCACAAATACACCTGTGTTTCGGGCGAAATAGGGGCGGGCAAGTCGAAGGGCAACACCGATGCCGGATGGTCAGTGGTCGAGGCTGTGCCAAGGCTGGAGTTGGGGAAACAGCCAACAGAAAGTCCCCAGCATGAGGGCTCTCACTGCCAGGAGCGGCTCTAACCTTCCCTGACACACTCTAAAGCATTGTTAGCTATATTTCCACTATTGGACCATCCAGTGCGATTGTTTGTATAGTTGTTGGGGGGAGCAGGTCTGGTTTTCGAGCCCGATAGATTATCCAGATCATCGCTCCGTCAATGAATTTTTTTTTTTTTGGTCCTGACTCCAATCTTGTCCCTGTAAGATGTTCAGGGAGAATCGCTGCTACAAGCACTCCTGGATGCAATACACGAGGACAGATAGCAGATAACGCAATCTGTCGCCGTTGATGACTTGCGGACACCAATGCACTCCTAGTACCCCTTGGAACTGAAGTGTACTTGGTTCCACTCTGCCCGTCTTCTAGAGTAAGGTTAAGTTACTTTCGTAAAAATCTGCCATCAAATACTGTCATAGTTCGTGCAGTATAGGTTTATCATATGAAGGTGCACATCCTTGGAAATATGTCACCCTGGGCAGGACTCCAAGCACTTGTGAGAAGGTACAAGGCAACGTGAGTGGCCCAGATGCCTATTCGTTGTTCATTTCTCCTTAACTCTCCAATTTCTCTTCCTGAAATTGTGTCAATGGCAATTGCTTCCCCCAGAGGTGCTCCTAGCAAGACACTATTTTATGGGTGCAATGACTGCTGCTCCTGGTAGTTTTGATCTCACTGCATTTATCACTCGTTAACTGACTGAGATGATTTCACATTTGGATAGATTCAGGATGAGACCCATTTCCTGTCAGTGTCATTACCTGTGTAAGGTCATGTAGGAGGGACTCCTTTGTACCTGCTAGTGTGCCATCATCTAGGAACCAGATGTTTAGCTCGCTGGTCAGTCTGTGATTTCCCTAACTGCTATACAGAAAGAAATGGTGCAAGAGGATCTCCTTGTTGGACACCCTCCGATGATGTGATTTCATGCTCTCCAAAGAGCAATAAGTATATGTTATAGGTTACGTTACGTTGCATGTAAGTATATTTAACCTACAATAACAAAGTTAACACATCTTCCTGAACTAATTCGTTTAATATCTGACGATGCTAGTGTATGTTGACAGGCCATACAGTCCCCTAGCAACAAGATATTTATTACTGCTGGGTAACAGTAGCAGCAGATGTTGTAGAAACGACCACATGCGTACAAACCCGTTCCAGGTTTGCCCCTGTTCTTTCGTTGTTAGTCGATAATACTTTAAGTCCCCTAAAATTACCACCGTTATGAAACCAATTTGAGAGGGGAGGTGAACTATAAAATATAACCTATCAATTTATATTGTAATAAAATTTTAATAACAACTAAGACGTAGCTGGATTTTTCAGCTGCGGTATGATACTGGGATAAATGATTTTTATTTTTTTTGAGATGTGGTAAAAATACTAATTTGGTATCGATAAGTCTGTCATGATCGGTTGGTCAAAATTAAGAAGCTGTGTAAAACCCAGGATTCTCCAGTTGTGTTCATGTGATTACTGATTAATACACTATGTAATCTGCAGTGTTTGAACTAATGTTAATGAAGATGTTGGCTCCAGTTCATCCTGCTTGCTCTGACCGCATCTGAACTGAAGGAATATTCTTATGTAGGCCATATTCGCGTCTTTAGCTTCCATCATTGTCGCAGGTTTGTTTCCCTACTCTTTAATAACAATCTTTTTCTCTCCATGTAAAGTTTTCTCTATGGTACTTTATATGTTGTAATGACCGTCTCAGCAACCCTTGTAAAAAATGACCCCTCTTATTAACGCTGATTTTTTCCCCACAGAATCAGTTTTTGCAGCATGAGTGTGGTGACAATAGTAGTAGCAACAACATTAACAGGAGCAGCAACAACAGTAGCAAAACAACTACAGTGCAACAGTAATGATCACAGTTTCATGAACACAACAGAGCACAAAAAAGCTGTTTAGGAACAGCAGTCCTTCCTGTGCAGAAAGTACAGTAGTTACTGTCGTAGCTACAGCAGCAGCACTACAAAGATGCTGACAGACAGACAGACGAGGTTGAAGAGGCTGGTGGTGGTAGCGGTGATGTTAATGATCCTAAGCTGGCGAGAGAGCTGTCTTCAATCCTCCTGTAACACGACCCAGCCCACTCACCACGACCCCAAGGTAACAATAACTCCCTTTCTCCCTCTCACCTTCCTTGCTTGGTTAATGGGGTGTGAAGCCTATCGACTACACAAGGGTCATTCAGGCTGCATGTAACCTTGTCACCACCAGACAAGGATAATTTAATCCCTAAAATAGGGATTAAATCTCCAGCGTATACACGATAAGAGAAATGAGCCTCTCCGGTAATATATCCTATGACACATTATTCACACGATGTACTTGTAATATTTAGTGGTAATTAACCTAATATATATAAGATTTGATTGTTTATCTGCAAATAAGTTGAAATGTCTCACTGAGTTTTCCTATTTAATCTAGAAGAAAAATCTCTATAAATGGTGAATGATAGAGAACCTTCACCATTTTCTAAGTGTCTGCCGTATACTTTTTTAATTGTGCCCCCTCTTTCTTAGCCCTTTCCCCGTATACTTGTTTGGTATAGTATTTATTCCCGTGCGTGGGTGGCTTCCAGATCTCTCTAACAAATGTCATTAATTAACTTGCAACTGGAAGATATGTTATTGGCAATTAGCAGCAAAGATCTTGTCGCTAAATGGTCAAACTTGCATAATTAGGTTCATTCTACCTGTTATCAGGGAAATGTGAAACAGCGTAGTTACTGGTGCATATATGTGTTGACGTCAAGGGTGCTCTGTCAAGTGATTGGCTGTTTTTAATAAATTAATAAGTGCAGAATATGGTATCATCTAGTATTGCCTGAGTAGTTTTGTTCTTAAAGAACAAAAAACCTAGTCAGTAGTCCAAGTCGGACCATAAGCTTTTTTTTTTTCTGTATGTGCGGGTTAGTATTTGTGTTTTGTTAGCCTTATCGCACACAACCAATATTGAGTGTGTGATTTCTTCTTACCATGACTCCGAAGTTCTTTCCAGTCTGAATGATCAAGCTTCACAGCACATAGTTTGTAAGTACAGTATGAAGGTTACTTTCGTTTCCAAGGATTGGGACTTTAACCTTTACCACACTGAACCGCATCTGCCACTCTTCCAAAACATTAGCTTGTCTAAATCTTATTGTGGTTCAGTGATATATTCTTGCTATTCTGTTATTCAGCCTATTTTTGCGTCATCAGCGAATTTATTCATTTTTGCATTTTATTCCCTCGTCAAGGTCATTAATATAGATTATGAACAACAAGGGGCCTAAAACTGATACTTGTGGAACGTCACTTACAACTGATCTCCATTCTTATTTCACCTCCAAACTGTTTCCTGTTAGTCAGCCATGCCTCGATCTATGAGATAACTTTTCCTTTAGTGCTATGTGCTACCACTTTCTTAATCTTTCCGTGTGGGACTCGTCAAAAGCTTCACAGAAATCCATATAAACGCCATTGTATTCTTCACTATGTCCCACTGCCTTAAAGTTAGAGGGTTAATAAATTTGATTCACGAAATCGTAATGAAACGATTGCAAACAAACCATACCACGGGTGAGGTTAGAACCCGCGACGGTCTGGAGTTTTGAGATTCTGATAGCGGGTTCTAACCCCGTCCGTGGTATTTTTTTTTTTTTTAGTAAATTTGTCAGTCAAGAACGGCCCCTTGTAAATCCATGTTGAAATTCACTAATTAGGTTGTGCTCATCAAAGTGCTTCTTATTATATCGGCTATTGTTAATTCTAATAATTTTCCTACTATTGAGGTCAGGGTTATTGGGTGGTCAGATTTATTGTACCAGTCGCAGTATTGTGCCTTTTTGTTCTTATTGGGCAGTAATTTGATGTATGCTTTATATTCTGATTGGAAGACAGGAATTTCATTAGCCATCTTCAACATCAGCATGATGTTGAAGATATGCCGAACAAGGTTATTTATTCGTTTTGACCTTCAAGTGACAACTGCATTCTTTAAGTACCCTTGAGAGCATTCGTCCAGTCTAGGGACGACTTTTTTTTTTAATGTGTATACTTGTTTAATAACCATGTCCCTGCCCGGCCTATATAATTTTAATTGCTGGGATGTCATTTGTCTTCTTTGGTGAAGAACCGCAAAAAGTAAACTTAAAAAGAGAGCACATTCATTAGTTTTTAGTGGATCAATTTTACCGATGATATTTGAGCCCATACACTTGAAAGAATTATTTGTATTTTATCGTGGATTCACTTGCCACTTTAAAATTTCAAAGTCACTGACGGTCTTTAGCTTTTTCAGATCTCCCCCCCTCCCCATTTTTTTTAACCCTCTTAAGATGCGCCTGTAAAGTTTTCTTTCTTCAGTCCAAAGATATGTTTTTGTCTCTTCTTAATCCCATTTGTATAGTTTTAAACTTGATTTAATTTCTTCACTGCCGTTACAAAATCATCGACAACTCAACAGCCTATAACCCAGTCAGGCACAAGACAGGTGCTCCTAAGTCTGCTATAAACTACAGAACTAAAATCTGAACCTGTACTGCATAATCCTTCTCATCAACCCTCCCAGTTATAAGAAAAGTAATAACTTCGCGTGATTACTTGTGTCAGGGCTCATCCTTGATCTCAGACTATTTACTAAGGTGCTCCTTGTTTGACAGAACCAGGTCCAAAGCAGGTTCATTACAAACTGCTTTAAAGAAGGCATCTTGAACTGTTTCTGGTGAAGTTAACAGTATTCCAGTCAATTTGCTACAATTATATATTCAATTCAAGTTTATTCTCTATAAGGATTACAATGCTGAGTTTACAGAAATTTTGTTATTGGTTTGGTTTACATGTAGTAAAATTTGTGATTACAGAATGTAACCACTAGAACGCTTAGCATGGCTTAGGCTATTTCGGGCATACTTAGTTTATTCTAATTGTAAAATATTTACGAATTTTGAGGTAAGTTGGTATTATGGCTAAGTGACTAAATACTAGTTTGTGAGTTTAGCAATGTGAAGCTTTTTGTTTTGGCACAGTATATAGTTTCAGTATTGGAGTTCACAGGATCATTATTTTAAGAACTGAGATTAATATTTTCTGTTATGGTTCAAATGAGTGAGCGGAGTGTAATGTGAACCAACCAGGTGGATCACTACGTTATCGTATTTCGGAAGCCGTAACATTTTCGTCCCGAAGTTGTCCCTTGGTCCGCTTTTCCATCGCTTGGGAGGGGTCAGTATATCACATCTTTTAAAAACTTTTCGAGCCTAAAATCATAACTCGAGAGATTGTGTGTCTGTTTCCCCTTTCGGCCTTTAGATCTGTGTTTTAAAAGGAAGCAGTTTTCTTTGACTTATAGCGCCATCCGTAGCCCCCATCCCGATTTCCAGTAACGTGGAGCAACCTCTTGAAATGTGGCATTTGGCTGGCACGTCCCCCGATTTTGCAAATTAAATCGGAAGATGTCTCTCTTTATGTATCTTCACGTTTGTTTTCCAGTCCGGATTACTTTTAATAACACTCATACGGGATAACAGTAATGAGTTTCGCCACTGTTGTGTCTGTAACGAGGTGCGGTGGTACCCACATTTTGGCGGCGTAGTGACAAGGTCCTGTAAGGAGGATGGTACTCTGAGTCCTTGACTCTCCAAGGTGTCAACTTTCCAATTGTCCGCTTTTTCACCACACCCACCTAGTTTGTACCATTCGGCCTTGATGTGCAGAATTATACTATTGTTGAAATGTTTCTCATGCCCGAAATACCTCAGCATGCTAGTGGCTTACCTTGTACCTTTAAACACGCTTTTAGATACAGTCTACATTGTACCCTATGCAAAGAAAAAAACTTTGATTTGCTACACATTAAGGCTTCTTCAGTCAAATAACAGAGTCAGCAAGTGTAGTAGTGAAAGCAGATGACGTGATCAGTCCATCAATCTTGGAAAAAAAAGTATGTATTTGAGGTGGTCAGTTCCCTCAGCCTGCGAAGAGTTTAAGTTCCATATCTGGAACGACCATGGAAACCACCTCACTATTTATCTAAGGTGAAGACTGATTAACATCATCTTCATTTTCACCTATACACTTGCTGACTCTGTATTTGACTGAAGAAGCCTACTGTGTAGGCAAAACGTTTCAATACTAAACCATACCCATGTCCTGCATCATCAACTTGTCAGTATTTTATACCCATTTTCAGGCATTATCTCTTACATTAGGACAAACATTAAAATAAACAGACTTAGACGGCTGTCACTCTCATGCACCGACCATCTTGTCTCACACCTGTTTTCAACTCGCTTTCCTTCCTGCTTTCAATCTTCTAGTTTAACTTTTTCCCTTGTGTACACTCCATTTTGTTTACAGTATTACTTTCCCACCTTACACCTCAAGTTGACCATTATCTCAACTACTGTATCCACTAGATAGTTTTTTTTTTTGTCGAGATCAGCTTACAAATTTAAGTTTTCCCAATTGTCGTATTACGGTAAAAATTTAAACCAGACCCAATATGCGGTGTATTGCTTTTTATAAGACTTTTCGACCACCTGCAAACAAAACTCTCAATAAAATGCAATAAACCATAATTAAATCTTTTTAAATAGTAACTTTGGCGCAAATTTAATCGGCAAAACTGGGTTAAATAGATTTTTTTTTTGTGTCGAGTTTCTGTTTTAGTTAACTGTGATCACTTATTTTAAGTTACATGCAGTTAACGAGGCTAGGTGCTTGTTCAAAATTCAAATATAAGGAAAAGTAGCATTGTGGTAGGTTACTGGCCTGTACAGCTGGCTTTACTAGGCGGGCATGTCTAGGCGGCATTATAGGTGGCAGTACAGACGGCATGTATAGACGGCATTACTGGGCGGCCTGTACTGACGGCGACTAGGCGGCATTACAGGCTGGCATGATAGGCTGGCAGGGACAGGCTGGCATGTACTGGGCTGGCATGTACAACGGGCATGTACTGGGCTGGCCTGTACTGACGGCAGACTATGCGGGAAAGTACAGGCGGAAATGTACTAGGCTGGCATGTACTGGGCTGGTTTGTACAGCTGGCATGTACAGGTGTCATTACTAGGCGGCATTACAGGGGGCATTTACTAGGCTGGCCTGTACTGGGCGGCATGACTGGGCTGGCATGTACTAGGTTTGGAACTTCAGGAGTCTTGGATCGCCAAATTTAAACGGGATACAAGGATTAGTCCCGAGGATTGCTTCCTTAGGGAAATCAAATTTGGGAACCCTCAGTGGTATAAGACTCTTTTAAGGGGTGTGGGAAAGGTTCCTTTGAGGGTTGTGAGGGTGGTGGAGGTTGTGAGGGTGGTGTGGAAGTTTTTGGGGTGGTGTGGAGGGTGTGAGGGGGGTGTGGAATTGGGGTGGGTGGTGGGGGGTTTGTGGGGGTGAGTGGATTTTTAAGGGTGAGTGGGGGGTTTGAGGGTGTGTGAGGTTGTGGGGGTAGTGGGGGGTTGTGAGGGGGGTGTGGGGGGTTATGAGGGTGGTGGGAGGTTGTGGGGGTGAGTGGAGGTTGTAGGGTGGTGAATTTGTGAGGGTGGGGGGGAGGTTGTGAGGGGGGTGGGGAGGTTGTGGGGGTGGTGTGAATTTGGAGGGTGGTGTGGGGGTTGTGAGGGGGTGTAAGGTTGGAGGGGGTGTGGGGGTTTGGAGGGTGGTGTGGGGTTGTGAGGGGATGGGGAAGTTATAGGGTGAGGGGGAGGTTTGAGGGGATGGGAGGTTGTGGGGGGGGGGGGTTTGTGGGGTGGGTGGAGTTTGAGGGGGTGTGGGGGTTGTGAGGGCGGTGGGGGTTTGGAGGGGGGGGGAATTGTGAGGTGGTGTGGGGGTTGTAGGGTGGTGGGGAGGTTGTGAGGTGGTGGGGAATTTTTTTTGGGGGGGTTTGGGGGGGGGGTTGGGGGTGGTGGGGGGTTGTGGGGGGGTTGTGGGGTTTGTGGGTGGGGGAATTTTGTGAGGGTGGGGGAAAGTTGAGGGTATGTGGGGGTTGTGAGGGGGGTGGGGGTTGGGGGTGGTGTGGGGTTTTGTAAGGGTGGTGGGGAGGTTGTGAGGGTGAGTGGGGGGTTTGTAGGGTATGGGGAGTTTGAGGGGGGTGTGGAGGGTAAGGGGGGTGTGGAAGTTGTGGGGTTGGTTGGAGGTTGTGAGGATGGGGGGTTGTGAGGGGGGTGGGGAGGTTGGGGTGTGGGGGAAGTTGGAGGGGGGTGGGAGTTTGAGGGGGGTTGGGGGTTTTGGAGGGTGGTGTGGGGGTTGTGAGGGTGGGGGGGGTTGTGGGGGTGGGTGGAGGTTGTGGGGGTGGTGTGGGGGTTGTAGGGGGGTTTGGGAGTTGTGAGGGCGGGGGGGAGGTTGTGAGGGGGGTGGGGAGGCTTGGGGGGTGGTGTGGAGGTTGGGGGGTGTGTGGAGGTTGTGAGGGCGGTGGGGGGTTGTGAGGGGGTGTGGGGGCGGAGGGTGGGGGGGAGGCTGTGGGGTGGTGTGGAGGTTGTGAGGGGGTTTGGAGTTGTAGGGGGGTGTGGAGGCTGTGAGGGTGGTGTGGGGGCTTGAGGTGGGTGGAGGCTGGGGGTGGGGGTGGGGGCGGAGGGGGTGGAGGCTTGGGGGTTGTGGAGGTTTGAGGGCTGTGGAGCTGTGAGGGGGTGGGGGTTTGATGGGGGGTGTGGGGTTGTGATGGGGTGGGAGGTTGTGATGGGGGTGGGGGAGTTGTGAGGGGGTGTGGGGTTGGAGGTGGGTGGAGGCTGTGAGGGTGGTGTGGAGGTTGGGGTGGTGTGGAGGCTGGAGGTGTGGGGGGTTTGTGAGGGGGTGGGGGGCTGTGAGGGGGGGATTTTTGTAGGGTGGGTGGGGCGTGAGGGGGTGGGGGGTTGTGAGGGGTGGGGAGGCTGTGAGGGGTGTGGGAGGCGTGTTAGGGGTTTAAAAGCTATTTTATTGTTACGTGCGATCTTGCCAATTTTGCAGTTTAAAAACCCCACACCATCCCCGGTGTGCGGGGCGGGCACAACACTTCTCCTCACTAACCACGTTTAGTGTGGTATTTGTTGTGTGTGGTGTGTGAAATTTAAAATACATTTAACTTTAATCTCAAATATCTTGTTAAAATCTTTGTCACTTTTCGTATCATGATGTTTTACTTTAATTTGAGAGCTTTGCAAATACAAACCTAAGTGTGCTGTGTGAGATTTCTTTTTTTGTATTGTTATTTAATATCCTTATTATGCACCCCATCCCCATCCTGTGGCGGAGTCAAAGATTAAGAGGGCAAAATGGTCCGGGGACGGCCCCAAGTTTTGATGGATAACAGAAAAAAGGAAAGAACCTGTTCTTGTGTTTTCACCACACACCACACACACACCCCAAACACACACACATACAGGAGTTTTGGACCGCCTTTGCAACCTCAACAGTAAGTACAACGGGTGAGTACAACTAGTAGTAACGTAGGGGGCGGGATCCTTTCACAACTTCAAAAAGCATATAAAGCTAATGGTGCAGGGAGAGTGACCCAGTAGCGGCCAGTGAAGAGCGGGGCCCAAACTATGAATCGACCCCTGAACCAAACTAGGGGTACAACATGCCACAGTTCGAGCTTTAAAATACATCGTAGAACTACAAGGGGAGAGGGTAACGGGAGTGAAAGGGAAAAGCCAAACTAAAAAAGAGAGGATATACGGGTAAACCCTTCCTACAGGGGGTTTCATACCTGAGGAAAGAGAGTTGGTAGGAAAGTCATAAACGAATAATGGACACATACAAAAAAAAGCAAAAAGGAAAGGGGAAAGGTTTGTTTCCAAAGGGGTAACAAAAAATGGGGAAAACCAGAATGAGCCCTTTGGTTTTCCCGAAGGTGTAGGGGGGCAAAAAGTAAGTGCGCTAGAGAATGGGAAAAAGTACAGAAGGGAAAGGACCCAAAAAAAAAGAATTTTCACGAGCCAGAAAAAGGTATGCACAGATAAGGAGGGGGGCGCGCGGCAATACAAAACGACATAGCATCGAAAGTCAAATCTACCCGAAAATGCTTTAACAGCCACATCAGGGGGAAGACAACTATAAGGACCAGTAAAACAGGCTGAGGAAAGAAGGGGGGGGGCCACAAGAAACGACCAAAAAGTATGTGAGGACCAACACGAATTTCAGGAAGTATTTACAGTGGGGCAGAAAGGACACTGGGGAAAACAAAACAGAGGGTTTCACCAACAAGGGGTTACCAACAAGTGTTTGGGTGAAATACCAAACCTTTATACCTCAAAGGGGTGGGCCGGACACTTCTTGGTCCTTAAAGAGGGCGCAGAGACAAGTAGTGCCACAACCACAATCTTCAACACATCCCCTTTAAACGGGGAACTACCTGGGGAGGAAGACGGCAAGTGTGGTCCCCATCTTTTAAAAAAGGAGACAGAAACGAAGCACTAAAATAAGACCCGTGTCACTGACTGACATAAGCAAAGCCGGGGAAGATTTTTTCAGGTGGAGAGTGGCGAACACCTGGGAAAGGAACAAGATTATAAACTACAGCCAGCATGGATTCAGGAAGGCAAAACCGTGTCACAACCTACTGGATTTTTTTTGACAAGGACCTGAATAAGACATGAGAGGGGGGGTGGGTTACGCATTTTCTTGGGCTGCAAGGCCTTCGACACAGTTCCTCACAAAATTAGTGCAGAAGCTAGAGGAAAAAAGGCACGATAACAGGAAGGGCACTGCATTGAATACCTGACAGGAGGCAACAGCAATCATGGGATCATCAGTGATGAGGTATCACAGTGGCGCCTGTGACGAGCGGGGTCCAAAAGGGGTTTAGTCCTGGGGCCAGTGCTATTCTTGGTATTGTGAATACATGACGAAGGGAAGACTCTGAAGTTCCCCGTTTGCAGATGATGTAAATTATAGGGGAAAATTAAAACAATGCAGACAACAGGGCTACAAAAAAGACCGGGCAGGGTGGACGCAGGTCCAAACTAGCTCCTTAATTTAACCCGCCAAAGCAAATCAGAAGATGGGGGAAGGGGAAAGAAGACCGCAACAAGTATAGGCTAGGGGGCCAAAGACTGCAAACCTCACTCAGGAAAAATCTAGGGAGTATAATACCGACACGTCGCCGGAAGCACACAAACCAATAACTGCTGCGGCAAATGGGTGCCTGGGCGAACCTAAATACGTTCCGAACCTCAGTAAGGAACATTTAAACCTAACACCTGTATGCAGGGTCATACTGGAGCACGCACACCAGTTTGGAACCCCCACCCGGGCAACACGTCAAAAATTAGAGAAAGGGGAAATTTTTTCAACAAGGTGGTTCCCGACTCAGGGGAAAGTCCTACGAAAAAAAGGTTAAGGGAAATGCCCTACGACACTGGAGGACAGGGGGGCAGGGTGACAGATAAAGACATATAAAAACGCGTAGAATAGATAAGGGGGACAGAACAGGGTGTTTTCCGAGATGGGACAAGAAACAAGGGGCCAAATTAAGTTTAAAATTCAGATGATCAGATGGATGTTAGGGAAATATTTCTTCACCACAAGTTTTTTAGGGAAAGGGAATACTGGCAAGTGATGTATGGAGAAGGAACCATACATATTTTAAAAACAGGTTGATAAAGCTCTGGAGCAGGGAGAGGGAGGACCCCAACAGTCAAAGATAGGCGGGGCCCCGGGGCCGAGTCTCGACCCCTGCAACCACAAATTTGGTGATTTTCACACATACTACATATACAAATTGTCGTGCCGAACAGGTAAAAATTGCTATTTTTTGGGTTAAAAAGCAAAAGCCTTTTTCCGAATAAGGGAGTGAAAATTTGTGTATGCAATAATTTTTTAAAAACATTCTGAATCTAATGGAAAAAAATATTTTAATTTTGTTTTTTATTTTGAAATTTCGTAAACTTTTCAAAAATTTTTTATTTTTTTTTCTGAATTAAAAAACGCTTGTTATTAAAAGGGTTGGTAATTTTTAAAATTTTTTTGGTCCTTTTTTTTTTTTTTTTTTTTTTTTTGGTTTTTTTTTTTTTTTTTTTTTTTTTTTTTTATTTTTTTTTCCCTTTTGGTAAAATTTATAATTTTTCATTTTTCTAAAAAAAAAATGAAAAATGACCCACTGATAACAGTGAGGCCCACCCCCTTTGGGCCCAACCCCGTGGAAAGGGTTTCGTTCCCAAACGGTTTTTTCCCCTTTTCAAAACATTTTAAAAAAATCAAATTTCCAAAATACCGTTAAAAAAAATCAAAAAAGACTTCATTTAAGGGGTTAAATAGAATTAAAATTTTTAAATTAGTAAAAAACCCCTTCAAATCAAGAACGGGTTTTGGGCCGGGACCAAACGGGTTCCCGGGGAAATTGCTTTTTTTTAAAAGGGTTTCCCCCCTTGGAAAAACCAAAAACTGTAAACGGAAAAAAGGGTTTTTGGGCCCAAAAAAAACTTTAAAAAAAATCAAAGGGATTAAAAAAGGGCAAATCAAAAAGTTTTAGAAAAAAAATCCAAAAGCAAGGGGCCCAAAGGTTTTAATGGAATTCAAAGGTTTTTTTGAAATGCAAACCCACAAACAAAAACTTTTCTGGGTCAGAAAAAAAAACGTTTAAAATTTAAATTACTCAATATGGAAAACATGGAAAATTAAAATCTTCACAGATTACAAAAAAAATTCTGGCCAAAAAATTTAAGCAAAAAACCAACGTCAAAGACCGGGGATGATCATGGGGGAAAGGATCTAAACCTTCAAGGCCCAAAATTGTATCAATCGCATCTGCTAAAAAAATTTACGGGATGGATAATAAAAACCTTTCAAAACTAGGGAGGCCAAGCCCATGATAAACACTTTTCGGGTCATTTTGTTCTATCTAGGCGGAATATTGCTGCACACAACACACCTTCAAGGCAGGTAAAATTTCCCCGACCTAAAAAAATGTACAGAAACTTTAAAACGGCGCGCATAACGGAGAAAAAACACCAAAAATTAAATTGGGAGCGCTTAAAGGTTCCTAAACCTTTTTTTTCCCGGGAACGCAGGAGGGAGAGATAAAAGATTATTACCCCCGGGAAAAACCCTAGAGGGCTATACCGAACTTGCACACAAAATCACCCACACGAAAGCAAAAGACTTGGCAGACGTTTGCACCATCCCCCCCAATAAAAGCGGGGGTGTCACAAGCACTTAAAACCCATACAATAAGGGGTGGGGGCCCGAAAACTTTTTCAACTCCCTCCCCGCACACATAAGGGGATTCCCAACAGACCCCTGGCAGTCTTCAAGCTGGCCGGACAAGCACCTAAAGTCAGTTTCCGGATCACCGGGCTGGGGGCCGTATTTTGGTTTGGCGTGCAGCCAGCACAACACCCCGGGTTTTAAATCAGGCTCGATCCCCCAGGAGGCCTGGCTAAACCCGGGGCCGCGGGGGCTTTAAACCCCCGGAACCTTTTCCAGGTAAACCCAGGTAAACAACAAGGGGAACAAAAAAAAGTCTGGGCTGAAGGGTACCCCTTTGAAAACGGGCCCTGTAGCAAAACTGAAAAGGCTGGGGGTGATGCCCCTGGTAGTCAGAAAAATGTGGGGCTGATAGGCTGTCCGGGGAGACAGAAAGGGTGAAGCTGGAGGTGCTGTCCTGGGAGACAGTAATGGTGAACCCGGGAGGTGCTGTCCTGGGAGACAGTAATGGTGAAGCTGGAATGCTGCCCTTTGGAGACAGTAATGGTGAAGCTGGAGTTTTTTGTCCAGGTAGTGGGGAAAAAAATAGGGCAGGAAGGAATACATATAAATGACCTCATAGGGGACAGAGCCATATTAGGGAAACAATTTGTAGTAAAAATAAGATAAAACGAATATTGCAAACTAGAATACCGCAGGAAATAGAAAAAAAGGGGAAACTCCACTACCCAATATGGGGGATATATTACCAAAAACAACGGGGGGAGCTCCATTTTTTGGTGCTAGGGAGGATAGAAGTAAGACGGGGGAAACATGCACCAAGGGGGAATAATTTCCAAAAACCCCAAAGGGAAAACAAAAACCAAGCCTGTCCCACATACATGCATGGTTTTTCTGCTGGGATGGGAAATCTGGAAAAACAGATGGGAAAGTGCAACTATGACCACCCTAGAAAATGGCCCTGCCCCAAAACAACAGGAAAATTCAAACCCCTACCCGTAAGCTTTTTTCCCCCCCGAACTGTGTACCCCCCCTTTAGTACAGGAAAAAATGGTTTCTATAATTTAAAAATTTCCAGGCATAAACCCTCTAAAGGGGACAAAAAGAACAAAAACCCTCCAGGCCATGGGAAAACCTGGGTAAACCACAGCCACTCAAGAGGGAGAGGTTTTTTTTGTGCCAGGGAAAGGGAAAAAAAAAAGGGAGAAATGGCAAAAACGTACACCAAATCCAGTAATTCCTGGAGTGGGAAACCCCAGTCCCAAAGGGCCCCCACTCCAAACCAACAGATACAGAAAACTAAAGCCGGGAAAAAAACCCCCCCCCCGTACCAAAAAAAACCACCAGCCGAAAACAATTTTTCTTTGCAAATATACAGGGGCTAAACCACAACAAACAACCCAAAAAACCTTTTATCCGGGACTGTTTCAGAGGCAAAGGCAATTTTTCGCGGGTTTCACTGAGACCCCCATAAAAAAGGGTCACTTTGGGCAACGAAATATGGATCCCAGGTTCCCAAACCCATACAGATGGAAAAGAGTGAACAGGCAAAAAGGGGGGGGGGGGTTTGGGCCCGTACATTCAAAAGTCCTTGTTTGCACAGAACCCTTTCTTAATGCCTCAAATGGGTGTAGTGGAAGTTTTTAGGGAGTAAAGGTTTAGAACCAAAACCAGTCATTGTGGTAGTCTTTCAAGCCTCCGGGTGCAACACCCAACAATTCCAGGAAAAGCTGTTAAAAATTGACCACTGTCTGGAAAATCTTTTCCAGCTCCTCACCCAAAAAACTTGCTCCTGGGGGATTTCAATTTAAAGGCACCAAAATGGGGGAAATAGCAAAAAATTTTTGTTGCAGTAATAACATCGGGAGGCGCTCTATGAAAACTCACACTCACACGAGCTTTTAAATCTCTGCACAAAATTCAATTTAAACCAGCAAATAATAGACCTACTAGACTGGAGAATACACTAGACCTCATCTTCACTAACAATGATGATCTGATAAGAAATGTCACCATATCAAAAAACAATATACTCAGATCACAACATAATTGGAGGTTCAGAAATGTATGCGTGGAGCCCCAGACCGACATAATGAGACTAGTCACGAGGGAGCATTCACCAAATTCAACGTCAATAACAAAAACATAAAGTGGACCAAGTAAACCAAGTCCTAACCGATATAAGCTGGGAAGATATACTAAGCAACACAGACCCCAACTTATGCCTAGAACAGATTAACTCGGTGGCACTCGATGTATGCACAAGGCTTATTCCTCTAAAAAAAAGGGAGGAGTAAATGTAAAATAGAAAGAGACAGGCGCTCCCTTTACAGGCGACGGAAAAGAATAACAGGGGCGGCTAAAAGAGGTCAA
Source organism: Cherax quadricarinatus (assembly GCF_026875155.1). Classification (NCBI taxonomy): domain Eukaryota; kingdom Metazoa; phylum Arthropoda; class Malacostraca; order Decapoda; family Parastacidae; genus Cherax; species Cherax quadricarinatus. Next base: position 24,677,444 of record NC_069455.1, on the reverse strand, counting down.
TAAAATCTGAAATGCGTGGGGAGACACTGGTCAGAAAAATTAGCAAGCATCGAACTTAAGCTAAAAAGAATCCTTTAGGAGTCAGGAATCGCGGGAAGAACTAAAAGCCATAAATGAAATCGAAAGAAACCCAAATATTCTCTCCTATCCCAAAAATCAAAATCGAGAACAACGTCCAGTATTGGGCCCCTACTTAAACAAGATGGGTCCTACACAGATGACAGCAAGGAAATGAGTGAGCTACTCAAGTCCCAATATGACTCAGTTTTTAGAAGCCGCTAACCAGACTGAGAGTCTAAGATCAAATTTAATTTTTTATGAGAGAGCCACCAAAATTTTGATTAACACAAGCCTATCCGATGTTCCTGACGCCAAATGACTTCGAACAGGCCCATAAATGACATGCCCCCTCACTCTGCCCCAGGGCCAGACTCATGGAACTCTGTGTTCATCAAGAACTGCAAGAAGCCCCTATCACGAGCCTTTTCCATCCTATGGAGAGGGGGCATGGACACGGGGTCGTCCCACAGTTACTAAAAACAAAAGACATAGCCCCACTCCACAAAGGGGGGAGTAAAGCACAGCAAAGAACTACAGACCAATAGCACTAACATCCCCCTATCATAAAAATCTTTGAAAGGGTCCTAAGAAGCAAGATCACCACCCATCTAGAAACCCATCATTACACAACCCAGGGCAACATGGGTTTAGAACAGGTCGCTCCTGTCTGGCCCCAACCTATTGAATCACTACGACAAGGTCCTAAATGCACTAGAAGACAAAAAGAATGCAGATGTAATATATACAGACTTTGCAAAAGCCTTCGACAAGTGTGACCATGGCGTAATAGCGCACAAAATGCGTGCTAAAGGAATAACAGGAAAAGTCGGTCGATGGATCTATAATTTCCTCACTAAACAGAACACAGAGAGTAGTCGTCAACAGAGTAAAGTCCGAAGCAGCTAGGGTTTGAAAAGCTCTGTTCCACAAGGCACAGTACTCGCTCCCATCTTGTTCCTCATCCTCATATCCGACATAGAAAAGGATGTCAGCCACAGCACCGGTCTTCCTTTGCAGATGACACCCGAATCTGCATGACAGGGGTCTTCCATGCAGACACTGCAAGGCTCCAGGCGGACATCAACCAAATCTTTCGGTGGGCTGCAGAAAACAATATGAAGTTCAACGATGAGAAATTTCAATTACTCAATAGGGTAAACATGAGGAAATTAAATCTTCATCAGAGTACAAAACAAATTCTGGCCACAAAATAGAGCGAAACACCAACGTCAAAGACCTGGGAGTGATTATGTCGGAGGATCTCACCTTCAAGGACCATAACATTGTATCAATCGCATCTGCTAGAAAAATGACAGGATGGATAATGAGAACCTTCAAAACTAGGGAGGCCAAGCCCATGATGACACTCTTCAGGTCACTTGTTCTATCTAGGCTGGAATATTGCTGCACACTAACAGCACCTTTCAAGGCAGGTGAAATTGCCGACCTAGAAAATGTACAGAGAACTTTCACGGCGCGCATAACGGAGATAAGAACATAAGAACATAAGAACATAAGAACGAAGGAACACTGCAGAAGGCCTACTGGCCCATGCGAGCAGGGCCAAGTCTCCTACCGGCTTAAGCCAAAGCACCCAACCTAACAGGTCAGGTCACATTGACTTAAGGGAGGAACACGGCAACCGACCTGTTAGCACAAGCTATCAGGTCTAAATCACACCCACCCACATCTACTCATGTATTTATCCAACCTATTTTTAAAGCTACACAACGTTCTGGCCTCTATAAACGGTACTTGGGAGTTTGTTCCACTCATCCACAAACTCTATTACCAAACCAGTACTTTCCTATATCCTTCCTGAATCTGAATTTTTTTCCCAAATTTAAAAACCCTTGCTGCGAGTCCTGTCTAGGCTAGATATTTTCAGCACACTATTTACATCCCCTTTAATTTATTCCTGTCTTCCACTTATAAAACCTCAATCATATCCCCCCCAATTCTACGTCTTTCCAGAGAGTGCAGTTTCAGGGGCCCTTAGTCTATCCTCATAGGGAAGGTTTCCCGATACATGGGATCATCTTTGTAAACCTCCTTTGTACATTTTCCAGAGAATTTATATCCATTCTGTAATACGTCCAAAACTGTGCCATAATCAAATGAGGCCTAACCAAGATGTAAGAGTTGAAGAACAACCGAGCTCCTTTTTTTATGCTTCTTGATATGAACCAAGGTTTTAAGTTTTATTGCAAACCTTAGCACTGTGTCTTGGTTTCAGATTACGCTAACCAGAACTCCAAAATCTTTTTCGCAATCCGTAATATTAAATCTACATTTTTTAGTTTATATGTGGCAGGGTTTTTGTCCTGTCCAACATTTAGAACTTTGCATTTGTCTATATTAAAACTGCATCTGCCATTTCTCCACCCACTGCATCAGTCATTCAAATCTTCCGGAGTGCTCGAATGTCCTCGCAGAATGAATTCGAGGGCCTATTTTGGTGTCATGGGCAAACTTCCCGATGTCGCTTTTTAGCCCTCTCTATGTCGTTTATGAGATTTAACAGCGGGGGGCCCAACACTGACCCCTGTGGAACACCGCTCGTAACGCTTCCCCCTCTGATTTCTCCCCATTTAGCAAACTCCTGCCCTATTTGTCAACCATGCCTCATCCGGGAAAAAATTTCTCCTCCTATTCCATGTGTTTTAAATTTTTCCTCAATAGTCCCCTGATGTGGGACCCGTCAAAAGCCTTTTCTGAAGTCCATTACACAATATCATATTTTTTACCATACACCTCCCAAATACCCTTTTGGAAAAAAAAAATAAATTTGTAAAGGGAGGAACCCCCTTTGGGAAAACCAGTTGAATTCCCCTTGATTTAATTTATGCTTTTCAAGGGGGCTACGAACTGCCCCCGGCAATTATTTTTCCTAAATTTTCCCACATGGGGGTTTGGCTTATTGGGCTATATTTCGAACTAAGGACCTGTCCCCCTTTTTAAAAAAAGGTATCACATTTTCCATTTTCCACTTACTGGCACCATGCCAGTTTGTGGATATGTTGAAAAGATTACCAAAGGTGTGCAAGCTCCCTTTACATTCCTTTAAACCCTTCATACATTCATCAGGGCCTGGGGATTTGTTAGGTTTTAATTTATCTATTTCCAAGGCCATGTCACTTGTACCCAATGGTCCAGTTTATTATCGTCCTGTTTTACATAATTTATCATTACTGGAAAATCGCTGGGATCCCCCCCTGTGTAAAAAAATAGAGGGAAATATGTTTAAAAAATTCTACCATTTTCCCTTTTACTGTCGTGAGCTGACCCGAGGAACTTTGAGTGGGCCTATCTTGTCCCTGATCTTACTTCGTAACCTAAAAAAAATCCCTTTTGGGTTAGTCTTCGATTCTCTTGCAATTTTTAACCTCATAACTCTTTGTTTTTCAAATTTCCCTTTTTTATTTCTCTCTTTAACTGAAAATCGATTTCTTAATTCCCCCCTCTCCTTTTTTGTTTTGCCTATATATGCCCTTTTTGACCAATCAATATTTTAATCTATTGTTCATCCATTTAGGATAAATTTTTTTTTGACCTTTTTTTCCCCTATTTGGAAAAAATTTTGACTGAGCAGCTAGAACTACCCCGGAAAGCTCATATCGCAACATCACCCCCTACCTGCCCCTTATCGGGTCATTCCAGTTCAGCCCCCCAAAGAATTTTTTTCAGTCCTATGAACAGCCAAGCGAAGTAGGGAGGGAGACAAATTGCCATTATTGGGGGAATTCCATGAATTTAAAACTGATGATTTGTGATCACTCCCCCCAAGCTATCTTTAAACCCTAAAATTATTAATTTGTTTCCCTACGGGCAAAACCCAAGTCAAGGGGGTTTATTTCCCCTATTGCTCTGTCACAAACTTTTTTAAAAAAGCAATCCGGATCGTATCAAGAAAGTCACCCGACTCTAAATTTCCTGTCAAATTGCTCAGTCAATTTTCCCTATATTTTGAAATCCCCCCTTTTCACAACATTTTCGTATGTAGATCCTTACAATTTCGTCCCATAAAGTTTACTGCACCCCCCTATCAAATTTGGGCCCGTAAATCACACCCAAAATTATTTTTTCTCCCCCCCCGGAGAACTTAACCAAACGATTCAGTGGCGACGTTCAAATTTAATATCTTTCTAACACAACAATTTAAATTGTCTCACATACATCGCTACTCCACCACCTTTCCTGTTGCCCCGTCAGTGGGGAATAATTTATAGCCTTGTATGTACAATTCAAGGGCATCTCTCTATCTTTCAGTTTGACCAGGTCTCTTTTATAGCAAATATCTATGTTTCCTGCACTTGCAATTAATCTTAGCTCATCTATCTTATTTTTAACACCCTGCATTATATAAAACTTAAGGGGGCTATCCCTTGCTGCCCTCTCTGCCCCCTTTGTTTGCTGACCCTGTTCTATTGTCTTTTTTTTATAACTTTTATGCTGAATGCCTTTTATACATTTACTTTTTCCCAAACCCCAGTGTTTTTCAACCTGCTTGTTTCCCACACACCCCAAACCCATCTCCTTTATTTTAAAATCATAGGGATTTCACCAAAGGCCTTCTCAATGAGTCTGCAAGTGCTACCCCCCCTGCCCAGAGAGATTACCCCATCCCTTGCATACTATCATTTTCCATAAAATTTGTCCATTGTCAATGAATGGGATTGCAATTCCTTGCAGTATCGTCTAGCCCCAATTTTTCACCAAAAGCCCTAACAACCATTCATTTCCTACTCCCCTTCTAGGGAAGATGCTACTATGATTGGGGTCCCTCCCTTAACTTAATGAAAAACATAGCACCCGTACTTATCTCAGCTCTTTTCTCCTCCCTTTCCCCAAAATCTTTCCCCCCAGCACTGAGACAGAAATGGGGGTTGTTCCCCTTACCGACGATATTATCCACCTGTTGACAAGTCCCCAACACCACTCCAGGGGCACACCTATCTCACTTCTTATTCCCATTACAAAAAGCACGTCAACATATCTTACCTGAGAGTCCCAACCACAAAATGCGCTACCTTCATTAGCGGGCAGTAGTACCCTTACCTTCATGGGCCCCTGAAGTAATTCATCCTGGAGAACAAGAAGCATTTTTCCTACCTTTGACTTCACTCTTAACTTTCCTTTTCTGATGGCCCCCCCATTTCTGTGAACAACTCGCCACTTTTAGCAGGTGCTGGACTGCCCCCTGCTGGGAGCCCTTGCACCTCCCCACCTACAGCCTCCTCACAGTGAGAGACAGACTGCACCCCACTGCTAGAAGCCTCATTCCCCACATCTCCAACCACCTCACACTCTCTCCCAGGCCCATTGAGGTGGACCTTCAGCCTCCTAATCTCCTCCTGGAGAAGCAAGACCTCCTCCTTCAACTCTCCAACCTCAATTTTAAAACACTGCAGAAGCAAGCCATGCTTTGTAACCGTCCACGCTAATCCCCAAAGCAGCTCAGGGTCTGTGACCTCACGTGACGACTGACCACTGAACACTGATAAACACCTCAATTACTGGGAGCGCTTGAGGTTCCTAAACCTGTATTCCCTGGAACGCGGGAGGGAGAGATACATGATTATATACACCTGGAAAATCCTAGAGGACTATAACCGAACTTGCACACGAAAATCACTCACAAACGAAAGCAAAAGACTTGGCAAACGATGCAAAAACACTCCCCAATGAAAAGCAGGGGTGTCACTAGCACGTTAAGAGACCATACAATAAGTGTCAGGGGCCCGAGACTGTTCAACTGCCTCCCAGCACACATAAGGGGATTACCAACAGACCCCTGGCAGTCTTCAAGCTGGCACTGGACAACACCTAAAGTCGGTTCCTGATCAGCCGGGCTGTGGCTCGTACGTTGGTTTGCGTGCAGCCAGCAGTAACAGTCCTGGTTGATCAGGGTCTGATCCACCAGGAGGCCCGGTCACAGACCGGGCCGCGGGGCGTTGACCCCCGGGAAATCTCTCCAGGTAAACTCCAGGTAAATGAAAGAATATACTGTATCTACACGTGTGTGTTTGTGTCTCGGCACCACACCCCACACACACACACACACACACACACACACACTACACACACACACACACACACACAACACACACACACACACACACACACACACACACACACACACACACACACACACACACACACATACACACACATAAAATATATTAAGCAAATATCGCGAACAAGCGATACAAGATGCAGAAACAACCACGCAGGGGGTTGAATGATAGCTCTAGGCCTTTGGTGTTTTATGTCTCGTTTTCCCTCCAATCACCATCATTGGTTATCCTAGATTATTTACAAATGTGTACGACCATTTCACTTATGTGTTCCTGTGCATATATAAACTTACTAAGATATTGCATTTTACCATCAGTTACCCCTTGTAACCTTAACATGTCAGAAACGTTTTCGGTTTAGCAGTGAGGTGTAGGCCTAACTTAAAAAAAATAATTTTTTTTTTATTAAGCTCAGTAAGTTTTTTTTAGGGACAGGTACAAATAAGTACAATATCACACCTAGTAAGATGTGTAAATTACCTAACATAACTCCAAAAATTCAGACGAAGTGACGTATTTTCATTGGGGTCCTTGTAATATCTTAATATACCCGGGCCGGGAGAATACCGGCTAATAAAAAAAAATAAAAATTAATATTTAAAGCCTAGTTGGTAGCCAGAATGAGTTGCAAACAAACCATACCACGGGTGGGGTTTGAACCCGACGGTCTGGAGTTTTGTGACTCTCTGACCGCGGGTTCAAACCCCACCCGTGGTATGGTTTGTTTGCAATCGTGTCATTACGATTTCGTGAGTCAGAATGAGTTGTTTTCATTTTCGTTTTGGTATGCAGTTTTGAACGATTTTCTTTAGAGTTCAGATATATATTATTTTAAGTTCATTCATTTAATTTCATCAAGTTTCAGAATGGCTTAGCTTCATAAAATCAACATTAAATGCCAATTATTTACTTAGATTATACATTGTATAAGATATTGAATATTTTCATATGTTAAAGCCTATAGTTATGTCTGTAGTTATACTTATAGTTGTAATCATAACCATGATTTTTAAAGAGGTGGACTGGTAAGCCAGCGGGAGTCCTCGGTCAGATTACCAAAAGCTCCAGCTGTGGGTCATCATACGATTAAGACCGCATCAAGAAACACTTATCCTGTTTCCTGACAAACATACCTACCTACCTATGCAAAGAATTTCAAGGACTATAAGTAAATAAAAAAGTTTATTTAGGCACAGGTACACATAAGTACAATTATTATACATAGCGTAATACACAAATAAACTTTCCTCTCTCCAATGTATGGTTTTTACGTGTATTGTGCCGGTCATGATATTGTCTTTTTGTTCTCTGTACATACTGTGAATTACCTAACTCCAAAAAAGTCAGTAATTTATTTCCACTGGGATCCCTGATTATTGTAGTATGTTACTTTGCAGATAGCGTCTAGAAGACTGGACAAGTCACCACAAGGGCCACCGGAAAGGAAGAAGAGAGATGGTCAGAATAATGTCAACAAATACTCTGAGCTTTACCTGGAGGACCAAGACGAGGAGGAGGATAAGTTGTTTTATGCGAAATCCTTCAAGGAAAAATCCCGTGAGTGATCTGCAGAAAAAATCATTCCCTCAAAATATTGTTTAAATGGCCTACATTATGAGTGGTATATCTCTCAGTGTCTATATGGTGAGAATTTAGCTTAATTTTTGACTAGTGGTGAACAGGCAACATGAAGCCTTAATGACCTTCGTGTCGTAGATGAGAATTTAACCTCAATAACCAACCATATATATATGTCGTGCCGAATAGGCAGAACTTGCGATCATGGCTTAAATAGCAACGCTCATCTTGCCATATAGGACAAGTGAAAATTGTGTATGCAATAATTTCGCCAAAATCATTCTGAACCTAACGAAAAAAATATATTTCACTGTGTTTGTTTAGTATTAAATTATTGTAAACAAATCTAAAATATATTTAGTTGGGTTAGGCTAAAATAAATTGTTCTTGTTATAATAAGGTTAGGTAAGTTTTCTAAGATTCTTTTGGAGCAAAATTAAATTTTTTTTACATTAACATTAATGAAAAAATATATCTTAAACGTATAAAGAAAATTTTAGAAAGGACTTAATTTTAAATGAGTTCTTGCTAATTGACCAGTTTTACATATCGGTACGACATATATATATATAATATATATATATATATATATATATATATATATATAATATATATATATATATATAAAATATATATATATATTATATATATATATATATATAATCACACGTCTCATGCGTCATCATATGTACTAGCAAGAAAGCAATACATGATGCGCCTTAATGCTAGTTAAGGGACCCTGATCCAAACGCTGTATGATCCTTGCGAATTTAACGCTTTCCCTTAAATATAATAATAATAATAATTAATAATAATGGAAATCACCATATGCTGGTTTTAACCATATATCCTCAGAGAAACAAGGCTGTGTGACACGTACGGGGCTTAGCATAAGTTTTTTCTTTTAAATGTAATCATTTTAATGTAATTACACAGTATTTCGCTCACAGGTGAGCGAAGCACTGTGGAACTCAAGCCTAGCTCTTCTATGAGTGCGTTCATTCTCAAAAATGGTCACTCGTATTTCAGGTTGGTACGTACAGACGCCGCTGTTCCATTTCGACCTGTATTCTTGCCTACCAAGGTTCGTGTGTGAGGTGCACGCTCAGGCCTCCCACTCTGACCTCTCCCAGCTCGAGATGGATATTGTTAACCTCTTCAGGTCAGTTGAGGCTGCACTCACGATATCGCCCATACGGATTTAGCACTTATTTTAAAATGTTATGCTGCTACTGCTGTAACTGTTATTATCACTGCTATTACTAATATCATTACTGTTGCTAATATTTTGACTGTGCTCAATAATCACTCAAATACAGAAACTCAGGTGATTGTATATTTCGACTGCCTTCTGGAATCCTCTTCGGCAGAACTAATAATAATGAATATTTTTCGAAGGGCAGAGGCTGGGTTGTCGAGGTGGTGTGGACATTTAGAGAGGATGGAGCAAAATAGGATCACTAGGGCTTTAAATCTGGGTTGGTGGGAAGGAGGGGTAGGGATTTACTTGAAGTTGCCCCCCCCCTCAGGGTATGTGACCCCTGTGGGTTTAGCACTTTCCTGTGAATATAATAATGATATTACCACTATTACTACTAATAATAATACTATTAATGCTACTATTTCTGCTGGTACTACTAATAACATATTACAATTTATTTTGTTTATTTTCAGGAACTACTTGCCATTGGAGGGGCCAGACTCGCCCGTATATAAATACCAGCTGGCTGCCCATATGGGCCAGCTGGCCACGGGACTGGATCCCTCTCCCTGCTACTCTATCTACCCTGCGTGCCCACTCTCCAGGGTACAGGTTATAGAAGCCCTGAGGGGCGTCAAAACTTCGAAAAAGATGTTTTCTTGAGGTCTTCAAACCCTGAGATAATGGAAAGATGTGTATATAAATGTACACTAAGAGGTGTGTCTCTCAGTGTATATACACTAAGAGGTATATGTCTTAGTATATACACCGAGAGTGTACTTTAATAGTTGTTTAAAGTGTTGAATTTCTTGAATATTGTAAAATAGATTACTTGTGTGTGTGTACACACACACACAATAGTGCTGGATGCACCATTGTTAAGGATTGTGTGGTCTAGTGGTCTAAGGCGTCATGCGTTTTCTCACCATAAGGCAGGCCAAAATAGCATGAGTTCGACTCCTTGCCTAGTGACCCAAAGAGAAAGAAAATCCCCAAAGAGAAAATACTTTCATCATCATTCAACACTTTCACCTCACTCACACATAATCACTGTTTTTGCAGAGGTGCCCAGAACACAATAGTTTAGAAGCATATGCGTATAAAGATACACAACATATTCCTCCAAACTGCCAGTATCCCAACCCCCTCCTTTAAAGTGCAGGCATTGTCCTTCCCATTTCCAGAACTCAAGTTCGGCTAAGTTTATAATAACCGATTTCCCTGAATCCTTTCGCTAAATATTACCCTGCTCACACTCCAACAGCTCTTCAAGTCCCAAAAACCATTCTTCTCCATTTACTCCTAACACGCTCACACACGCTTGCTGAAAGTCCAAGTCCCTCGCCCACAAAACCTCCTTTACCCCCTCACTCCAACCTTTTCGAGGACGACCCCTACCCCTCCTTCCTTCTCCAGATTTACACGCTCTCCAGGTCATTCTACTTTGATCCATTATCTCTAAATGACCAAACCACCTCAACAACCCCTCTTTAGCCCTCTGGCTAATACTTTTATTAAGTCCACACCTCTTCCTAATTTCCACAATCCGAATTCTCTGTATAATATTTACACCACACATTGCCCTTAGACAGCACATCTCCACTGCCTTTAGCCGCCTCCTCGCTGCAGCATTTACAACCCAAGTTTCACGACCATATAAGTGTTGGTACTACTATACTTTTATACATTCCCTTCTTTGTCTACATAGATAAAAATTTTTGCCTCCACAGATACCTCAACGCACCACTCACATTTTTTCCTTCATCAGTTCTGTGGTTAACCCCGTCCTTCATAAACCCATCCGCTGACGAGTCAACTCCCAAATGTCTGAAAACATTCTTCCATACTCTTTTTCTCCAATGTGGTATCCAATTTTTCTTTAAACCATTTGATACCCTCATCACCTTACTGTTATCTATGTTCACTTTCAACTTTCTACCTTTACACACACCCTCCCAAACTCGTCAACTAACCTTTGCAGCTTTTCTTTAGTATCTCCCATAAGCACAGTATCATCAGCAAAAAGTAACTGTCTCCACTCCCATTTTGTACAGTCGCCATATTTGAAACTTAACTAGCTAACTGAACTCTGTACCTATACAAAGATTTGACTTTAATCTACGTTTTATGGATTACATTATTCTTGATAGGAGACGTTAGGCTTCAACGAGCCACGTCAGCTATATTGATTAAAGAACTCGGTTATTTACCGGTTATGTGATGCTTTTAAAGAGATAATACGAGACTCACAAAATGTTAGTAACACTGTAGCAAAGTAACCACGGAACGGGTGGGATTTGAACCCACTTGCCTGGAGTTCAACGACTCGTTTGCCATGGGTTCAAACCCCATCCGTTCCGTGGTTTGAGAGATTACTAAAGTTTGCTGAATCTAAAAAAAAAAAAAAAATACATAGGGGACATGTCCACGGGTGCATACAAGAAACACACATCCCCTTTCTACATCCACACACTAATACTGGAAAATGAAGTATGTAAGCAATAAAAATGTCAATAATACCTGATAGATTTAGGCCTTTAGGGAAGGTATTACAATCTTGGCCTCTTATTTGTGCTTACAGGGGGTTTCGAGTCCTGGCCTTACGTCGTGCTTCGTAGGCGTCAATTATATGCTTGTTTATATATGGCAGATCTAACATCAAAATTTTTTCGTAGTGGGAAAGACATCTAAGTAGGCTGATTTGAAACAGATTATGATTTTGTTTGTATTGAAGTTCTAGCGTGATTAGTATCACGGGGAAATGTGAAAAAATGATTTGGTGCCAATAATGAGAGTGCCTTAGATATTGTGTCATATATAAGGTATATAGAGAAAAGGAGGATAACACTAGTAGTGTTGTGATAACTTTTTGGCACTTGGTTAGGGGTGATGTTTGTGAATACTGTGCTGTGGCTTTGATATAATGTGATTTTAGTTGATAAAAGCGGCTTTAGATTAGAGTCACATCTTAGTGATCTTGCAAAGAAGAATTAATAACACAAAGGGGTTTAACGTTTCGCGGTATGAATTTAAAAAAAAACAAGATGTTAGATAGGCTAGTTCTGATGTGTCTCTCCTGCAAGATGATACACCTCTATCATGTACGAGGAATATTTGTAGACGTTTCTCCAACCAGTGGCTTTGTCAGTACACTACAAGGACATACTGTGAAGAATTGTATACAAAACATAGGCCCGGTGGCATGGTGGCTAAAGCTCCCGCTTCACACACGGAGGGCCCGGGTTCGATTCCCGGCGGGTGGAAACATTTCGACACGTTTCCTTACACCTGTTGTCCTGTTCACCTAGCAGCAAATGGGTACCTGGGTGTTAGTCGACTGGTGTGGGTCGCATCCTGGGGGACAAGATTAAGGACCCCAATGGAAATAAGTTAGACAGTCCTCGATGACGCACTGACTTTCTTGGGTTATCCTGGGTGGCTAACCCTCCGGGGTTAAAAATCCGAACGAAATCTTATCTTATCAGTCCCTCGGTCTTGGAGTTGGTGAAGATCACCATAGTCTTGAAGGAACTAAGTTTCTTCATTATATCCTTATATTAATAAAGCCACTGGTTGCCGACACGTCTACAAATAAAGATACCCAGATGTTGCAAATGTGTCTAATTCTTTATCCCTAAATCTCGAGGGGAGATTTAAATCTGGGTGAGAGTCAACATTCATGAGGTGGGGATTATGAAAGTAGTGGACGAGGTCGAGATATTAGTATGCTGTAGTTAGTTGATATGAGTATATAAATATACCAGTGGTGTGTGACGTCACTTGTAAGACAGGGTAAGAAGTTTGAGTTAATCAAATAAAAACAGTACTATTAAGTACAAGGTAAGGTGATACACAGTGAACGAGTAAACAGGATATAAAATGGCAACAAGATTTATACGTAATAAAATAATTGATAGGAGAACAAGAGTCAATGAGCAGAGTATCCGGTGGCAAGAAATTTCCCGTGGCTAGCTTGGTAACGCTCTCGCCTCCCACGCTGTGGTTTAATCCCCAGCACGGGTGAAAACGTTGGGCATATTTCCTAACACCTGCTTCCCTTGTTCACCTAGCAGTAAGTAGGTAACTGGGTCTTACTCCTGGGCGGCTGTCCCTCCCTTCGCTTCTAATGACCAGAGCTTTGGTAAGATGGGAAAGGAAGAAGGATGGGTAAGGATGGAAATATTGGAAGAGGGTTGGAGGGGGGGGGAGAGGTAGGATATAAAAGGTAAGTGGCCCAACCACTTTGGTGTAATTTAAAAAGTGTATTTGAATTGATAAGATTATTTTTTAAGAGGTATAATACTAACCCATCAGAGTCACATAAATATAATAGGTATATAAGTACATGACTCTGAATTGGTTGTAATTATACAAGTTGCAAATGCTTTTTTTTTTTTTTTTTTTTTTTTTTTTTTTTTTTCGCGATTGCACAACGGATATTCATACGACAGGAAAGGCAATATTTTCTGGCCAGTTTATGAGCTCGTGACAATAGCTTCTTAATGGTGGTGTCCAACAATAGTCAATAGCATAGTTTTACATTAGAAAGTTATTTAAGATGTCTCCCTAATTGGGGGCGATGGTTTTTTCAGTATACATAGAAGGGTTCTGGTAGTATCCAATCTTCTTCGTCAGGTAAGTTGCTCAAAATCATGGGTCGAGGGTAATCATCTTTATGAATAAAACGACGAACCCTCTGTGGGAGAGTCATTCTTTGAGTCCTGTGAGGTGGAGTATTGATGGTGTAATCGGTGGTATTTATCACTTGTATAGGATGTTCTCTATCTGGCATGTATAGTTCTTGCATTGTATAAAGTTGTTTCTTTTTTAGGGTGTCAAGGCGTACATTTATGGCAGTGATATCTTGTTGTGTGTGTAAATCTGCCATTTTAACTCTCTCTCCTCCTGGTATTGGTAATAAATCGAAGAGCTCTATTCTGGACCCTTTGTAACCGTAGCATGTTGGTCTTTGTTGTTAATGATATTGGGACACAAGGGTATTCAAGTATAGGTCTTATTATCATTTTATACAGATGTTTTTTGACATGTTGAGGGGCTTGATTGAATCGAAAGAGTCTGCTAAGACCGGCTTTGGCTGTGTTGATCTTTTTAGTTACATGAGATGTTGAGTGGAGCAGCCTGTCTATTTCATATCCCAAGATCTTGTTAGGGTTTCTAATGGCTACAGGTGTACCTCTGATGGAGATACCCCCTTTATCTTCAATGGTTGATGCAAAACATCCTATCGTGCTAACAAGGACCTTGTCAGGATTAGTCGTAATTCTCCATTTCTTCTCCCAATTAGATGTTCGACGAAGTTCAATATTCATTTTTTCTATGACTCTCTCATACTTGTAATTTTCCTGTTACTGGAGTTGATGAGACGACATGAATAACATCATCTGCAAACTGTGTCACAATTGTGTCATTAAACTCTGGTTGAGGAAGGTCATTCACATAAATGTTAACAGAAGTGGACTGAGACAAGAACCTTGTGGGACACCAGCCGTCGGTATAAAAGGTTCTGTCGACTTGCCATGAAAGGTGGGAATGATTTTTCTTTGAGTTAAGAAATTATAAATTACTCTGAGAAAAGTCCAGTTATGGTCTGGTAGGTCAATGAGTTTGTATATAAGGCCATCATGCCATAAGCTATCAAAAGCTTTATAAACATCTCTGGTGGCAATTAAGGCAAGATTGCCCTGCTGTTTTAGACTTGCTACAGTGTCAAAAATAACATTTATTGCATGATTGGTACCTCTATGTGTTCTAAAGCCAAATTGTTTTTTCAGTAAACAAGTGATTAAACCCTATAGTAATTCATCTGTTGGAAATGACTTTCTCAAGAACTTTTCCAGTGACTTCAAGTAAAGATATAGGTCTATAGTTCCCAGGTTGGTGGATGTCTTTATTGGGCTTAGCAAGAAAGATCATTCTAGCAGTCTTAAAAACAACTGGAAAATGTCCTGAGGCCAAGATGGCATTAAAGATATTTACCAAGGACTGTTTGCAATTTCTAGGTAGGTACTTTATTTGTTTCATTGTTATTCCAGAGAGGCCAGGGCTCTATTTCTCATTCTTCCAATAACCTGACTTATCTCTAATAATGTAATAGGTCTAGTAAGCGGGTGGGTATCTTCAAGAGTTGAAGTATCGATGGTAGGTAGTGGTTGTAGATCATCGAAGTTTTCATCTCTCCATTCATTTACTAACTGATAATGATTATTATTAAATTGACGACTATTATTGTGAGAGAGAATTTTCTCCCATACATCACCCATCAAATTAGCCTGGTCCTGTGGATCGTCAAGTTTAATTTCAACATCTTCATCATCCTCATCAGTGAAGGTATGAACTAGGTAGTTAGGAGCCTTGTGCTTTGCCCCTAAAAGTTGTCGGATCTTACTCCAAAATTTTGCTGGTTCACGTTTATATTGATTAGCTTGAAGAACTAGAAATTTCCATATGTCTCTTTTGTGTTGACTAATCATGTTAATTAATTCGTGCCTTAATCGGTGCAGTGTAGCTGCTGGTGGTTGTCGCGTTTGAAGATGCCTTCGACATTCTGCTTGATAATTTCTTAAAGTGTCTCTAATTTCCCTAGTAGGTTTATATTGTTGGTATATCTTCGTGGAAGCTAATTGGCAATTTGCATTGGTAGCTTCAATTATTCGATTGTGCAGGGACTGATTGCATCATCAATGCACTGGAAGGTAGATTTTCCAAGACACAATTTCATCCTCACCCAGATATGCCCTGAAGGGGTCAAATCCTAGGGTGTTAAGATTGGGTTTAGGAGTTACAGGTATTCTAAATGGAGAAGTTTTGTAGTTGTATTATAACAGGGATATGGTAGATCCTACATTTCCACCAGGAGATATACGACAATGAAAGATGTCACAGTCTCTGTTTGTCAGTACAATATCTGGTGTTCCTGGATGAGGTCCAATGTACGATTTGAAGAATGGGCCTTGAAATGACAAGTTTCTAGCTGTCATGATATTAAAGAGTTGTTTTCCTTTTAAGTCACCCAGTGGAATACCAGCTCCACAGTTAAAGAGGGCAGGGTGATGAGCTTAAAATCTCCAGCTAAAATTGTTGGAATATTTCTGCTTAATATCCTATGTAGAGGAATTGACTCTATATATGGCTGTCTCGGGGGAAAATATCCAGTTCCTATTGCTAGTTGTCCATGCGACGTTGTTAGTTCTATTGCAAGAATGTTATCTTCATCCACATGAATATTTTTAAATGTATATCCTAATTTAACCAAGATGGCTACACCACTAAACTGTCCTCTCGATTTCTCCACAGTACAGTATCCACGTAATTTAATATGTTGATCAACTCTTGCAGCTGTCTCGTTCAAAAGTATAACATCGGGATTGTAGTTATGTAGTTCAACTCAAAGAAGGTAACGGTTATTGAAGAAATGTTGAACATTAAGTTGGAAAATTGTAATCCCCATTATTGCTTATTCTTCGCTCGTACACTGCGTTCTGAACGCCTGCAAGTAATGTTATGTGTGTATCTATACTATCCCTGCTGGACTCGTCAATAGGAGAAGGAAACTTTTGCGTGGAAGCTTGTGTATTAACAATGCCATCATCTTCATCTTCACTAGAGGCAGTAATATTAACAGACTCATTAGAATCATTAGAATCGTTAGAGTCGTTAGAGTCATCATCATGAAACTGAGGTATGCTATACTCAGTTTCAGGAAGCAGAGGCTCGTGAGAGTTAATGGGAGACTGTGTAGGCTCCAAGTGAATATTAGATAGGCAAGGTGAGTTACCTTGGGAAAGTTCCTGTTCAACAGGTTCAGCTACAATAGCGGGAGAGTAGGCACCACTTTCTGGGGCATTGTTATGTTCAGGTGTTGACTTTTCGGGTTGAGAAGAGTTGACAACCTGGGTTTGCGAGGAGGGCGATCCCTGGGCCAGGGATGACTTAGGCTTATTATTAGATGTAGAGTATGGTACATACTTCTTGTTATGAGAAGGCTGGGTCATAATGGCCTTCACATTTTCAGGGATAATGATGGGAGTGATCCCATTAGCCTTTAACATATCATTCAAAACACGAGAGCAGAGTTGAATATCACCACCAGCTGTTGTCTTTGGCCACCAAGTACATTAGTTGTGCTCTCATTATATCCCCGTCTGTGGTACCTGAGACACATGAGATGCGACTGAACCTTGTTGTTGTGTCTGTTGTAAGTGAGGGTTAGATTGGGGCTCTCCAGAGGGGCAGAATTCCAAACATTGGAACCATTGGTAGAGACCTGAGGAGTCCCACTTGATCCAGGCAGAGCTGGGAAGGAAGTTTGGGACATGGTTGGCGGTGCCTGGGGAGTGGTCTTCTTAGAAGTGGATAGTTTCTTGGCGTCAAGAATTTTCTGCATTTCCTTTTTTCTTTCAGGACAAATAGCAGAAACAGCATGATGTTTTCCATTACAGAGGACACATTTAGGTGTATTTTTATTGGTACAATCACGATAGGAATGTTGGCCAGAGCAAATGCTACAAATTTGCCCTGTATACTGCATTTGTTGTTTGTTATGACCAAAGGCATAACACTTGAAACATTGTGTCACACTGACAAAACGTTCCATAGAAATTTGGTCAGATGTGCATCTGGTACTGAAACATTTGAAGCCATTTTGACACACAAGTTTGGCCTCCTCAGGTGTCTCGAGTATTAATTTTAAAGTTACCTTATTGTTGTTGTGATTCGAGAATTTGTGTGCTTCTACAGCCCTAAAGTCAGAATTCTCGGCATTAATGTTATCAACAATTTCATTAACAGTGCTTTGTTTCATAAAACTGTTGATTCTGGCCACAAACACAGTCCTCTGAGCTTGATAGCTGTCAGGTGCAACTGGGATAACACCAGAAGTCTTCAGTTTATCCAAGACATCATGCTTTAGGAGTTGAAGTAACTCTTCTTCCGAGAGAGGGAGAGTACTGCTCCAGCGTGGGTTTGAAAAACATCCACTGGAGCAACAGTTGAGTTCGAGCAAATACAATTGAGAATGTCTTTTATGGACATTTGATTTCCATTATACGTAATCTTACACGTATCCTCGCCATGATGCCTGGGAAGGTGCATCTGGCAGAGGAGTTGCTTAACAAAAAGGTATCTTTCCTTAATGTTAGCCTAACATCCTATTTCAGCTGACTTATGAAGGTCAGCTCCTAAGATAGCCTACCCTCGAGTAGTGAGGGAAAGGGCCCAAGGCAAAGATCGGCTGGATTTTAAAAAAACCACACGGGCTACCAGATGGTCAAAATGCCTTGTGTTAACTCGCCAAAGCGAAGTTGCCGAAAAATGAGAAGATAGGACAGTCAGAAGGATAGCAATGTATGTAGTGTGTTAAGTGTGTGGGCCAGTGTTGATGTATGGGTGGGGGGAGGATGGGGAAGGATGGGGGGATGGGGATGAGAGGGGTGAACAAGCAAGCAAGTCACCGCCTTACCCTCTTGATGGGATGGGGCTCGAAGTGACTGCAAGCAAGTCTCCTCTCAGCTCTGGTGAAGAACTACTCAGGAAAACCCAAGTAAATTCTCGAGCAACAGTGTTCAGAGTTGCTCAGCTGAAGAGCGGGAACGACGACGTCTTCTCTCCACGGTGGCTGGGCTCTTCCTTGTATCGTCCCTCCCTATCCCGGGTTATCCTGGGTGGCTAACCCTCCCTACCCAGGGTTATCCTGGGTGGATAACCCTCCATACCCCGGGTTATCCTGGGTGGCTAACCTTTCTCCGGGCTAAAATCCCAGCAAATCTTATCTTACCTCCTGTTAATGGAGATGGGTGTTCCAGAATTACTGGTAAGAAATAGACTTCTGGTGTAACTCATTAATGAGGAAATCTGTGCAACCCGTCCAGATTAAACCGTACCACGGGTGGGGATAGAACCCGCGATCAGAGTCAAAACTCCAGACCGTCGCGTTAGCCACTGGACCAGCTAGCCACAATAAGATTCGTCCAACTAGATATATTTCTACACCATAGGAAGGTTAGCATAGGCACCACTGTGACCACAAATGCAAGTTTTTTTTTATTGTCGCTAGCTGGTCCAGTGGCTAACGCGACGGTCTGGAGTTTTGAGACTCTCTGATCGCGGGTTCTATCCCCGCTCGTGGTATGGTTTGTTTGCAATCGTGTCATTACGATTTCGTGAGTCATGTCCGTCCAGATTATTTAAGAGACGCTGGTCTGGTGTGAGCTTCTCACATCCTCGTTAATATGAGAGTATTTGTTGAGTAAACGTCTGCTCAGTGATTTGTTGAAATACTTAAATGATTTTAATAATGTAGCTTAATACTGTGTACAAATGGAAGACATGTATTTAGGCTGTTAATAAGTATTTATAATTTTACACCAACAGAAGTTTATGTAAGCAGGTAAAGCTTATTTTAGCAGGCAAAGCTAATTTAAGCAGGCAAAGCTAATTTAAGCAGGCAAAGCTAATCTAAGCAGACAAAGCCGATTTTAACAGACAAAGCTTAAGCATGCAAACCTTATTTAAGCAGGCTAAATTTAGACATGCTAAGCTTATTTAAAAAAAGTTAAGCTGGTGGTGTGGCCCGCCAAGGTGAGTGATGTAAAGCTGGTTTCTTTGTTTCTTGATCCATTGATTTTGAGCTGCCTCTCTTCACTTGCATCAAACTCCATTATCACCCATTTCTCAGACGCTGTTATAGCCCTTGCTATTTTAGTGCTTCCATAGGAAATAATAATGTACATTTATATGCTCTTTGGTTGCCATGACTACACACACTCCTGCACACTGTCTTTCATATATAATATTTTTGTATAGAGGATCGTGTTTATAGCTCTCACAAGACTTTATGTAATACTACATGTCTTATTTTATGTATATATCAGAAATTTTTTTGAAGAGGTTTAGGGCTAAAACTAACATTTTTTCCATCACTTTTTGTAATAAGCATCGATATTATTGTTATATTTGGGATTACCGCTAGACCCGTAGGGGTGAGACAGCCTTGGGTAGCGAGAGACAATCAGGCTTGATCCAAGAAAGGGAAGAACAGGTTCAATTTCCCGAATCAAGAACCTATCACCAGCATCAAGGAACCTCCCTAGACCGGTTCAACAATAGTATAACTATATACAGTCTATATACAAAATAATACTGAATATATTTCAAAGGGATTACGATTTAGAAAATGCTAAATAACTTTTAAACGGGTGCAGAATTTTCAAATGAATATTAATTTAAAACAGTATGAAACTGCCCAGTCAGGTTGTTTTAGATAATTAGTCTCCAGGTGGCAATATAAATACAAATGCAGTATAATGTGATCCTTTATTGACTACGTTTCGCCCACACAGTGGGCTTTTTCAAGTCACAAACAGAACAGTTCTGTTTGTGACTTGAAAAAGCCCACTGTGTGGGCGAAACGTAGTCAATAAAGGATCACATTATACTGCATTTGTATTTATATTGCCATTGTGTCGGTATTTTATACCATTTATTTCCATAGTCTCCAGGTGACTGGCTCAGGTTACTTCAGTAATAGTGTTGAGTAAATCTGGAAAACTGTTGTGGTTGTCGCAGGAATAAGTGTGGTCAGTAATTTTCAGTTTATAGAAGTTGTTTGTAAACAATAATCAGGTGAATTAACTGTCCAGTACCATATGTTTTATGACCGTTTATAGTGATATTTTTTTTTATATTTTATTTAAAACGTAATATTACAAATTTATAGTGATATAGCAGGGTATATAATGATATGGCAGGGCATATAATGATATAGAATGACCCTGGTGGGTTCTGTGCATAGTTCTCATTGTAATAATAATGATATACAATGATTTATAAAAAAAAATATTGAATGTAAGGATCCTTCGATTGGGGGGAAGCGGGGAGTGTCTTCAAACAAGGCATTAGAGCTGTTTTTTCCTCCTCCTCGGATCAAATCTGATTACCTACCATTATCTAGGCATTGTATTACCCTTGCTGGCTTAGCGCTTCACCATAAATAGAGTTTAATATAAGGTAATGCATCGTTCTACCCAAAAATGTCTAGTCCAGTGTGGGTCAACTTAAGACAATTTGTTTCCAGAATATTTACAAAACAAGGACAACGTTATTTTTTTGTAGTTTACATGTAAATACAATATTGTAAATGACAAGACAAAATAAAGATTTAATTAAAAATAATGAATTTTGAATTCCCTGTTTTACGTTTCTAATACGATTCTTGTCACTTCAGATTAATAACAGAGGATATGTACACTGAGATATACATTCTCCTCAGTGTATATACCAAGAGATATTCTCCTCTCAGTATATATACGCTGAGAGTTACATTTTCCTCAATGTATATATGCACTAAGAGGTACATTCTCTTCAGAGTATATACATTAAGAGGTAAATTCACCTCAGTGTATGTATACACAGATGCATCTCCATTGTATATATGATGAAAGTTTAATCCCAATTTAAGAGATTACAGTGTTATTGTCTGGTGGGTAATAAGTTTTGTGTAGCCTTAATGATCCCTGTGTAGTCGATAGGCTTTAAACCTGATAATCTATATTTACCGATATTTCATCTTTCAGGCGCTGAAGAGTGAAATTCTAGTACACTACTACCATCACTAGGATCCTAGTACACTACTACCATCACTAGGGATCCTAGTACACTGCTACCATCACTAGGGATCCTAGTACACTACTACTATCACTAGGATCCTAGTACACTACTACCATCACTAGGGATCCTAGTACACTACTACCATCACTAGGATCCTAGTACACTACTACCATCACTAGGGATCCTAGTACACTACTACCATCACTAGGGATCCTAGTACACTAACATCACTAGGATCCTAGTGCGCTACTACCATCACTAGGGATCCTAGTACACTAACATCACTAGGGATCCTAGTACACTACCATCACTAGGGATCCTAGTACACTACTAATATCACTAGGGATCCTAGTACACTACCATCACTAGGGATCTTAGTACACTACTACCATCACTAGGGATCCTAGTACACTACTACCATCACTAGGGATCCTAGTACACTACTACCATCACTAGGGATCCTAGTACACTACTACCATCACTAGGGATCCTAGTACACTACTCCCATCACTAGGGATCCTAGTACACATACTACATCACTAGGGATCCTAGTACAACTACCATCACTAGGGATCCTAGTACACTACTACCATCACTAGGGATCCTAGTACACTATTACCATCACTAGGGATCCTAGTACACTACTACCATCACTAGGGATCCTAGTACACTACTACCATCACTAGGGATCCTAATACACTACTACCATCACTAGGGATCCTAGTACACTACTAACATCACTAGGGATCCTAGTACACTACATCACTAGGGATCCTAGTACACTACCATCACTAGGGATCCTAGTACACTAACATCACTAGGATCCTAGTGCGCTACTACCATCACTAGGGATCCTAGTACACTAACATCACTAGGGATCCTAGTACACTACCATCACTGGGGATCCTAGTACATACTACCATCACTAGGATCCTAGTACACTAATATCACTAGGGATCCTAGTACACTACCATCACTAGGGATCCTAGTACACTACTACCATCACTAGGGATCCTAGTACACTATTACCATCACTAGGGATCCTAGTACACTACTACCATCACTAGGGATCCTAGTACACTACTACCATCACTAGGGATCCTAATACACTACTACCATCACTAGGGATCCTAGTACACTACTAACATCACTAGGGATCCTAGTACACTACATCACTAGGGATCCTAGTACACTACCATCACTAGGGATCCTAGTA
>NC_069455.1:24629688-24649688 GCF_026875155.1 Cherax quadricarinatus | reverse complement strand
AGTACTACAATCACCACCTACATCACAACCAACTACTACAGTCACCACCTACATCACAACCAACTACTACAGTCACCACCTACATCACAGCCAACTACTACAGTCACCACCTACATCACAAACCAACTACTACAGTCACCACCTACATCACAACCAACTACTACAGTCACCACCTACATCACAACCAACTACTACAATCACCACCTACATCACAACCAACTACTACAGTCACCACCTACATCACAACCAACTACTACAGTCACCACCTGCATCACAACCAACTACTACAATCACCACCTACATCACAACCAAGTACTACAATCACCACCTACATCACAACCAACTACTACAATCACCACCTACATCACAACCAACTACTACAATCACCACCTACATCACAACCAACTACTACAATCACCACCTGCATCACAACCAAGTACTACAATCACCACCTACATCACAACCAACTACTACAATCACCACCTGCATCACAACCAAGTACTACAATCACCACCTACATCACAACCAACTACTACAATCACCACCTACATCACAACCAACTACTACAATCACCACCTACATCACAACCAACTACTACAGTCACCACCTGCATCACAACCAACTACTACAATCACCACCTACATCACAACCAACTACTACAATCACCACCAACATCACAACCAACTACTACAATCACCACCTACATCACAACCAACTACTACAATCACCACCTGCATCACAACCAACTACTACAATCACCACCTACATCACAACCAACTACTACAATCACCACCTACATCACAACCAACTACTACAATCACCACCTGCATCACAACCAACTACTACAATCACCACCTACATCACAACCAAGTACTACAATCACCACCTACATCACAACCAAGTACTACAATCACCACCTACATCACAACCAACTACTACAGTCACCACCTACATCACAACCAACTACTACAATCACCACCGACATCACAACCAACTACTACAATCACCATCATCACCCACTAGAATCACGACCATCATCCACAATTACCACTCATGCACTAAATCATTACTACCCACCATAATCACCATTACCCACTACAATCACCATTACCCACTGCAATCATCATTATCCACTACAGCCACAATCACCTACCACAGTCGCCACATCACCCGCTGCAGTCACAATCACCTATCACAGTCGCCACATCACCCACTGCAGTCACAATCACCTACCACAGTCGCCACATCACCCACTGCAGTCACAATCACCTACCACAGTCGCCACATTAACCACTGCAGTCACAATCACCCACCACTCACCACCATCGCCAACTACAGTTACCACTCACGTACATAATCACCATTACCCACTACAGTCACCACAATCATCTCCTCCCACCTCTTATCACAACAATCATCACCATCACCCACCTCTATCACCACAATCACAACAATCATCACCCACCTCTCACCACCCTCTGATACACCCCCTTGAATATCCTGACGAAGTAGGGTGTTCCTCTCTTCCCTTTCTCCCCTCCCTCCCATCTCTCCTCCCCTCTATTTCTCCCCTCCTTCCATCACCATCTTATCACTCTCTTCCTGTCTCTTCTCCCCCCTTTCTCTCTCTTTCCCCCCCTCTCTTAATGAGCCCCCAAGGTAGTAATACTACTAGTAATAGTGGAATTAGTTATGGTAGTTATAACACTGACCACCGGTATCCCAGTGTTTTGCTCCCATCCTGAACCATAGTAAGTAGCAGAACTATTGATAACTAGAAGCAGAACTAGTGATAACTAGCAGAAGAACCAGCGATAACTAGCAGCAGAAACACTAGTACACATCTCTGTGTACTAGTCTGTGTACATCTCTGTAGCTAGCAGTTAAGTAACATGAGTAATTATGGTAGAACTAGACAGTACAGGCAGTTAGTGACCATCCATCCACTTCTATTTCTACTGTATGTACACTCCATCTCATTTCTAAAGTATGGTATATTTCTCATGCTGGTGCTGGCTGAAGGATGGGTGGAGAGCCTTCTGCTTTACTTCCCTTGACTCCACCGTCTAGATAATTGTAGACAGTACTTCATCACGATAGATGTAGATAGACCTTGTCAGAAGATAGCCTCCGTGGGGACTTAAAGAGATCAATTTGCTTTTCAAATCTCTCTCTCTCTCTCTCTCTCTCTCTCCTCTCTCTCTCTCTCTCTCTCTCTCTCTCTTACTCACCCCGGGATCTTATTTTCTTTCCCCTCCCGGTAAGTTTTCTTCTACCTGGGTTCATTTCCCGTTTATATTTACCCTATTTACATTTTCCCTATGTTGTTTCCCTCTTTTCCTAACGAATTTTCCTTATCTAGTTTTCTTTCTCAAGACTTTTCACCTCTTTTTACCCCCTTTCCAATTTCCCTTTTCCCTTTACAGTTTCCCTTTTTCCCTATCTAATTTCCCTATATCTCCCCTGCCTCTGGTACTCAGCACAGACGACAGCATCGCAATGATAGCGCTTATCAACAATCA
Organism: Cherax quadricarinatus; assembly: GCF_026875155.1. Classification (NCBI taxonomy): domain Eukaryota; kingdom Metazoa; phylum Arthropoda; class Malacostraca; order Decapoda; family Parastacidae; genus Cherax; species Cherax quadricarinatus. The sequence goes on along the minus strand of NC_069455.1, from coordinate 24,647,166 downwards.
CTAATTAGAAGTTCTTACCATATAATGACTGAACCACCTCGTTACGGTGACAAATATTACCAGTTTATTGCATTGCTAACTGTCTCTTGTAACGGCGTTGAATTATTTCTAAGGTTGGTTAATTGGACTTGAAGCCTAGTGAGTACTATAGGGTTATTAAGACTGCGCGAATAAGCTGTTAGATGACGTGTGTGTGTGTGTGTGTGTGTGTGTGTGTGTGTGTGTGTGTGTGTGTGTGTGTGTGTGTGTGTGTGTGTGTGTGTGTGTGTGTGTGTGTTACAGTGCAAGTCACACACCTGGAGATGCAGAGGAGACAGGTGAATACGACATTTAATCTGTGAGTTGTAATTAGCAGGCTATTGTGTGTCTGTGTACTCGCCAGATTGTGGTTGCAGGGGTCGATTCATAGCTCCTGGCCCCGTGTGTGTGTGTCTGTGTGTGTATAATCACTTATCTGTACGTACCTATTTGTGGTTGCAGGGGTCGATTCTCAGCTCCTGGCCCCGCCTCTTAACTGGCCCCTCTTCCGAGTCACTCTCTCTTAGCCTCGTGGACACTATCGTGCCTGCTCTTAAAACTATGTATGGAGTCTGCTTACACCACTTCCTCACCATGACATGGCCTTGGATGCACTGGAAGAAAATCAGAATGCAGATGTAATATACACAGACTTTGCAAAAGCATTTGACAAATGCGATCATGGCGTAATAGCCCATAAAATACGTGCTAAAGGAATAACTGGGAAAGTGGGGAGATGGATCTTCAACTTCCTAACAAATCGAACACAAAGAGTAGTGGTCAACAGAGTTAAATCGGAGGCTGCCATAGTGAAGAGCTCTGTTCCACAAGGCACAGTACTCGCCCCCATCTTATTCCTTATCCTCATATCAGACATAAACAGAGATATACACCACAGCACCGTATCATCCTTTGCGGATGATACTAGGATCTGCATGAGGCTGTCATCTGCTGAGGACGCGGTTAACCTCCAGAAGATATAAACAAAGTTTTTCCAGTGGGCAACGGTAAACAATATGATGTTCAATGAGGACAAATTCCAACTACTCCGTTATGGAAAACTGGAGAGATAATAACTAGAACAGAGTATACTACTGACTCCGGCCATACAATAGAGCGGAAAAATAATGTAAGGGACCTGGGAGTAGTAATGTCTGAGGATCTCACTTTCAAGGATCACAACAGTGCCACGATCGCACGTGCAAAGAAAATGATAGGATGGATAATGAGAACTTTCAAAACGAGAGATGCCAAGCCATGATGTCCTTTTCAAATCACTTGTTCTCTCTAGGCTGGAATACTGCTGTACATTAACATCTCCATACAAAGCAGGTGAATCGCAGATCTAGGAGAGTGTACAGAGATCCTTTACTGCACGTATAAGTTCTGTCAAGCACCTTAACTACGGGAACGCTTGGAAGCACTTGACTTGTACTCGTTGGAACGCAGGAGGGAGAGATATATCATAATCTACACTTGGAAAATCTGAAGGAATGGTCCCAAATCTGCACACAGAAATCCACTCCCTACGAAAGTAAAAGACTGGGCAGGCGATGCAAAATGCCGCCAATAAAAAGTAGGGGCTCCATTGGTACACTAAGAGAAAACACCATAAGTGTCCGGGGCCCAAAACTGTTCAACAGCCTCCCATCAAGCATTAGGGGAATTGCCAATAAACCCCTGGCTGCCTTCAAGAGAGAGCTGGACAGATACCTAAAGTCGGTGCCGGATCAGCCGGGCTGTGGCTCGTACGTCGGACTGCGTGCGGCCAGCAGTAACAGCCTAATTGATCAGGCCCTGATCCATCGGGAGGCCTGGTCGTGGACCGGGCCGCGGGGGCGTTGATCCCCGGAATAACCTCCAGGTATCCAGGTAACCAAGATGATTCCACTTCCCGACAAATCTGAGACTGAAGATATACTTTCTAACAGCCCTGTGGCTCACATGTGCCTTTTTAACTTCCAGTGGTGTCCCCGAGCTCCTGTTTCCTCTCAGTCTTGTCCTCCTGGTTCTTATGTCCTCCAATGTCGTTAGGTTCCGTTTCGTTAGCCTCTCCTCATTGCTTATGCCCCTTAATAATAACAATAATCTTTATTTCTGCAAGCACATGCACGAGGTATGCAGGCCTAAACAACATCAGTGACATATTACTATACAGAAAGCCCCTTGTTATGCAGAGCATGTCGGGCAAATTAGGTCAGTTTTGTTCTCAGGATGCGACCCAGACTAGTCTGCTAACACTCAGGTACCTATGATACTGCTTGGTGAACATGGACAGCGGGTGTCTTAACGAAACACGTCATGTTTCCACCCGTACTAAGGATCGAACCATAGACCTCAATCTGTGAGCTGGTGCGCTAGCAATCGAGCTACAGGACATCTTAGCTTAAGAACAAGTCTTGTTGCATAGTTCTGCACTTTTTCCAGTTTCTTAATATGCTTTTTCGGGTGTGGGTTCCATACTGGTGCTGGATATTCCAAAATGGGTCTAATGTATGTTGTATAAAGGGCCTGGAATGACACTGAAATGAGATTCCTGAAGACTGCTCTTAGATATGTCAGACGAGCATTGGCTGCAGAGGTTATTCAGCTGATGTGAACCTCTGGCGATATGCTGGGCACTGTGCTCACCCCGGGGGTTTTCTCTTGGAAGTCTGCAGCCTCTTTTCCCCCGTTTCCTGTCTTCTTGCTACTCCAATCTTCATGACGTTACATTTACTGGGGTTGAATTCAAGCAATCACTTATCGGACCAATTTTCTTTATTAGTTTTACATAATCAACAGTGATACATCTAACCCAATCCTAACTGGTATGTCATTCACATGAGCCAGAAACAGTACTGGTCCAAATACGGATCCCTTGCGGAACCCCGCTAGTTACTCTTGCCCATTCTGACGGATCTTCCCTGGCAATCACTCTTTGCTTCCTTCCCCTAACATACTCTTTGATCCACAGAAGTATGTTCCATCCTCTCTAAATATCCAAGCCACCTCAACAACCACTCTTCAGCTTTCTGGATAATAAATTTAGTGGGCCCCCCGCACCTAATATCCAAACTATGAATTCTCTGCATAGTCTCGCCATACATTGTGCTCAACCCGTAGGAGCCATACAGCCCCTGGGGAATGCTGGTAGTGAGGTTTTCTCTAAAGAAGGAAAACGATAACGTAAAGCCCCCTTCTTTGAAGAGTAGATCCCAGTAGAACACAAAGTAGACTAATGCCAGTAGAAGTAGTGGACTGCGCTACTTTCAAGCTAATCTGTGTGAAGATGTGGTACTAATATATATATATATATATATATATATATATATATATATATATATATATATATATATTGTGTGTGGTGTGTGTGTGTGTGTGTGTGTGTGTGTGTGTGTGTGTGTGTGTGTGTGTGTGTGTGTGTGTGGTGTGTGTGTGTGGCAGAAACCACAGGTTTTTCACTGCCTAATTACTTTGCAACGTGAGTCAAGGTAGAGAAAATGTCTTAACTTTGTTTACATAATTCATGAGCTGAACGTCTGTTGAATACAAACCTCGAGTGTAAATTGTAAATGAGAAGTGTTGGGTTTATATTACTGTTTGGCTAAAAGATATTTTTTTATGAGCTAGAGAAGGAGAGAGAGAGAGAGAAGCGGGAAAGAGTATTTTGTTGGTCAGAAGAAATAGAGATATCTGCTGACTCTGATGTCAGTCATATGATGACTCTGGTGTCAGTCATATGATGACTCTGATGTCAGTCATATGATGACTCTGGTGTCAGTCATATGATGACTCTGGTGTCAGTCATATGATGACTCTGGTGTCAGTCATATGATGACTCTGGTGTCAGTCATATGATGACTGGTGTCAGTCATATGATGACTGGTGTCAGTCATATGATGACTGGTGTCAGTCATATGATAACACTGGTGTCAGTTATATGATAACACTGGTGTCAGTCATATGACATATGACTCCTCACACAAATAAAAGGGACGAACTAGGGGGGACACGATTACGACTTACAAGAAACTCAGCACGGGGTGTGATGGGGGTTCGAACCTCCGGCCGCTAAATATGATACATTCCGTTGTTATGCTGAGATAGCTGAAATAAACACAGGTTATTTATGGGGATGTTAGGAATTACTTTGTCAGCCTCAGGGTGATAAGCTACAGTGGGACAGTGTTGGTGGAGGCAAATTCCATACGCAGTTGCAAGAATAGGTATGACAGGGATTAAATTAAACCTCGGTGTATATACAGAGAGATAGGCATTTATCATTATACATAGGCTGAGAGAGACATCTCTCGGTGTATATACACAGATATACATCTCTTGGTGTATATACAAAGATGTATATACACATCTGTGTGTATATAGACAGGAGATACACACCTCTTGGTGTACTGTATATATCCTGTGTTAATTTGCTGTTAACAACATTACCTAAACAAAATATTCTTCATTGCCACCAGACCACGGTGCCCCGTGGCCTGGTGGCAAAAGTTCTCGCTTCACACAGCGAGGTTCCGGGTTCGATTCCCAGCGAAGAGGTGGAAACATCAGACGTGTATCTTACACAGGTTGTCTATGTTCACCCATCAGTAAAATGGGTACCTGGGCGTTAGTCGACTGGTGTGGGTCGCATCCTGGGACAAAACTGACCTAATTTGCCCGAAATGCTCAGCATAACAAGTGGCTTTCTATATAGTAGTATGTTACTGATGTCAGCTATGGTCTGTATACCTTGTACATGTACTTGTAATAAATGAAGATATTATTATTATTATTTATAGGAAAAAATATTTCAACTAATAATTGTATTTTTATTTAAAAGAAAAAGTAAGCATTGCTTGTGCCCAAAATATTTCTCTCTAATCTATGAACCATTGTTGCTTCTGCCACACATTCTCCCCACAAGGGAAATAGATTTGGCCTCAATCAAGACACGAGGGAGAGAGATTTAATAGAGGAACGAGACTCGTAACCTCGGAGGTGGTCCACTCTTGTTCTGGTGGCCAACTGCAGTGTTGTACTCACCTAGTTGAGGTTGCGGGGGTCGAGTCCGAGCTCCTGGCCCCGCCTCTTCACTGATCGCTACTAGGTCACTCTCCCTGAGCCGTGAGCTTTATCATACCTCTGCTTAAAGCTATGTATGGATCCTGCCTCCACTACATCGCTTCCCAAACTATTCCACTTACTGACTACTCTGTGGCTGAAAAAATACTTCCTAACATCCCTGTGATTCATCTGTGTCTTCAGCTTCCAACTGTGTCCCCTTGTTACTGTGTCCAATCTCTGGAACATCCTGTCTTTGTCCACCTTGTCAATTCCTCTCAGTATTTTGTATGTCGTGATCATGTCCTCCCTATCTCTCCTGTCCTCCAGTGTCGTCAGGTTGATTTCCCTTAACCTCTCCTCGTAGGACATACCTCTTAGCTCTGGGACTAGTCTTGTTGCAAACCTTTGCACTTTCTCTAGTTTCTTTACGTGCTTGGCTAGGTGTGGGTTCCAAACTGGTGCCGCATACTCCAAAATATGGGCCTAACGTACACGGTGTACAGGGTCCTGAATGATTCCTTATTAAGATGTCGGAATGCTGTTCTGAGGTTTGCCAGGCGCCCATATGCTGCAGCAGTTATTTGGTTGATGTGCGCTTCAGGAGATGTGCCTGGTGTTATACTCACCCCAAGATCTTTTTCCTTGAGTGAGGTTTGTAGTCTCTGGCCCCCTAGACTGTACTCTGTCTGCGGTCTTCTTTGCCCTTCCCCAATCTTCATGACTTTGCACTTGGTGGGATTGAACGCCAGGAGCCAATTGCTGGACCAGGTCTGCAGCCTGTCCAGATCCCTTTGTAGTTCTGCCTGGTCTTCGATCGAGTGAAATTCTTCTCATCAACTTCACGTCATCTGCAAACAGGGACACCTCAGAGTCTATTCCTTCCGTCATGTCGTTCACAAATACCAGAAACAGCACTGGTCCTAGGACTGACCCCTGTGGGACCCCGCTGGTCACAGGTGCCCACTCTGACACCTCGCCACGTACCATGACTCGCTGCTGTCTTCCTGACAAGTATTCCCTGATCCATTGTAGTGCCTTCCCTGTTATCCCTGCTTGGTCCTCCAGTTTTTGCACCAATCTCTTGTGTGGAACTGTGTCAAACGCCTTCTTGCAGTCCAAGAAAATGCAATCCACCCACCCCTGTGTGTGTGTGTGTGTGTGTGTGTGTGTGTGTGTGTGTGTGTGTATGTGTGTGTGTGTGGTGTGTGTGTGTGTGTATGTGTGTGTGTGTGTGTGTGTGTGTGTGTGTGTGTGTGTGTGTGTACTCACCTATTTGTACTCACCTATTTGTGGTTGCAGGGGTCGAGTCACAGCTCCTGGCCCCGCCTCTTCGCTGATTGCTACTAGGTCCTCTCTCTCCCTGCCCCATGAGCTCTATCATACCTCGCCTTAAAACTATGTATGGTTCCCGCCTCCACTACGTCACTTTCTAGGCTATTCCACGGCCTGACTACTCTATGACTGAAGAAATACTTCCTAACATCCCTTTGATTCATCTGAGTCTTCAGCTTCCAATTGTGACCTCTTGTGTCTGTGTCCCTTCTCTGGAACATCCCGTCTTTGTCCACCTTGTCTATTCCGCGCAGTATTTTATATGTCGTTATCATGTCTCCCCTGACCCTCCTGTCCTCCAGATTTCCGCCGATTTCCCTCAACCTTTCTTCGTAGGACAATCCCCGTAGCTCTGGGACTAGTCTTGTTGCAAACCTTTGCACTTTCTCTAATTTCTTGATGTGCTTGACTAGGTGTGGATTCCAAACTGGTGCTGCATACTCCAGTATGGGCCTTACGTAGATGGTATACAGAGTCTTAAACGAATCCTTACTGAGGTGTCGGAACGCTATCCGTAGGTTTGCCAGGCGCCCGTATGCTGCAGCAGTTATCTGATTGATGTGCGCCTCAGGAGATATGCTCGGTGTTATACTCACCCCCAGATCTTTTTCCTTGAGTGAGGTTTGCAGTCTTTGGCCATCTAAACTATATTGTGTCTGCGGTCTTCTTTGCCCTTCCCCAATCTTCATGACTTTGCATTTGGCAGGGTTAAATTCAAGGAGCCAGTTGCTGGACCAGGCTTGTAGCCTGTCCAGGTCTCTTTGTAGTCCTGCCTGATTCTCGTCCGATTTGATTCTTCTCATTAACTTCGCATCATCTGCAAACAAGGACACTTCTGAGTCTATCCCTTCCGTTATGTCGTTCACATATACCAAGAACAGAACAGGTCCTAGGACTGACCCCTGTGGAACCCCGCTTGTCACAGGCGCCCACCCTGACACCTCGTCGCGTACCATGACTCGTTGTTGCCTCCCTGTCAGATATTCTCTGATCCATTGCAGTGCCTTTCCTGTTATGTGTGCCTGATCCTCTAGCTTTTGCAGTAACCTCTTGTGAGGAACTGTGTCGAAGGCCTTCTTGCAGTCCAAAAATATGCAGTCGATCAACCCTCTCTCTCTTGTCTTACTTCTGTCACCTTGTCATAAAACTCTAGTAGGTTGTGACACAGGATTTTCCTTCCCTGAAACCGTGCTGGTTGTCAATTATACACTTGTTTCTTTCCAGGTGTCCCACCACTCTCCTCCTGATGATCTTCTCCATGACCTTGCATACTATACACGTTAGTGATACAGGTCTGTAGTTTAGTGCCTCATGTCTGTCTCCCTTTTTAAAAATTGGGGCTACATTTGCCATTTTCCATACCTCAGGGAGTTGCCCAGTTTCAAATGATGTGTTGAAGATCTTTGTTTTAAAGGCTCACACAGTATCTCTGCTCCCTCTTTAAGGACCCATGGAGAGATGTTGTCTGGTCCCACCGCCTTTGAGGTGTCAGGTTCGCATAGCAGCTTCTTCAAACCCCCTCCATGGTTATATGTACCTCATCCAGCACTTGCTGGTGTGCCCCCCTGCTCTGATTTCCTGGAGTCCTACTGGTTTCCACTGTAAATACCTCTTTAAATCTTGTGTTGAGCTCCTGACATACCTCTTGGTCGTTTCTTGTGAATTCCCCATCACCCTTCCTCAGTCTGATTACCTGGTCCTTGACTGTTTTGTTCCTCCCCGATGTGGCTGTACAACAGCTTCGGTCAGTCTTTTACTTTTGATGCTATGTCATTTTCATATTGTCTCTGAGCCTCCCTTCTTATCTGTGCATATTCGTTTCTGGCTCTTCGGTTGATTTCTTTATTTTCCTGAGTTCTCTGTCTTCTGTACCTTTTCCATTCTCTAGTACACCTAGTTTTTGCCTCCCTACACCTTTGGGTGAACCAAGGACTCGTTCTGTTCTTCCCATTATTTCTGTTTCCCTTGGGAACAAACCTCTCCTCTGCCTCCTTGCATTTTGTTGCTACATAGTCCATCATTTCTTGTACTGGTTTTCCTGTCAGTTCCCTCTCCCACTGAATGTCTTGAAGGAAGTTCCTCATGCCTGAGTAGTTCCCCCTTTTGTAGTTTGGTTTTTCCCAGCCTATTCCTGCTACTCTCTCCACTTGGAGCTCAACTATGTAGTCGAAGCACAGAACCACATGATCACTAGCTCCCAGGGGCCTTTCATACATGATACCCTCGATGTCCGAACTACTCATGGTGAATACAAGGTCCAGCCTTGCTGGTTCATCCTCTCCTCTCTCTCTGGTAGTGTCTCTAACATGTTGATGCATGAGGTTTTCCAGTACCACATCCATCATCTTGGCTCTCCATGTTTCGGGACCCCCATGGGGCTCCAGGTTTTCCCAGTCAATCTCCTTGTGATTGAAATCACCCATAACTAGTAACTTTGCTCCCCCCATGTGTGCTCTCCTGGCCACCTCGGCTAGTGTGTCGATCATTGCTCTGTTGCTCTCATCGTATTCTTCTCTTGGCCTCCTGCAGTTCTGTGGTGGGTTGTACATTACTGCAATTATCACCTTATGTCCCTCAGACTGGATTGTTCCTACTAAGTAGTCCCTTTCGCCCATGCCATCCATTCCTTCCATTTTTCTCAAAATCCCACTGGTTTTTAATGAGCAGTGCAACTCCTCCTCCCCCTCTCCTCCCTCTGTCTTTCCTGAGGATTTGGTATCCAGATGGAAAGATTGAATCTGTTATTATTCTGGTGAGTTTTGTTTCTGTGAGTGCTATTTATGTCTGGGGATGTCTCTTTGATTCTTTCGTGCCACTCCTCATACTTGTTTGTTATTCCATCTGCATTTGTTTACCACACCTTCAACTTCTTTTCTAAGACTGTGGTCTGGGAGGTATATTGGGGTTGGGGAAGTGGGAGACCTGGTAAGGAACTATGGGTTGTTGCTGTGGGGGTGGAGTTTGTAATGTAGTGGGTGGGGGCATTGGATGTGGCATGGGTGTTTTGATTTAGAGTGTTTGGTTGCACTGGGGTTGACCTGGTTGGGAGGCTTCTATAGGAAGTTGTGAGGGAGGCTGTATTTGATCTTCCTGGGTCTGGGATCTCCTGTCTGTCTTCTCCATCCCCTCTCTTTCCTCCTTTCGCCTTTGTACCATCTCTCTCAGTTTCTGCCTTTCTTCTTGTGTTCTGTGTTGTGTGTGTGTGTGTGTGTGTGTGTGTGTGTGTGTGTGTGTGTGTGTGTACTCTCATATTTGTGGTTCCAGGGGGTGGAGTCACAGGTCGTGTCCCCACCTCTTCGCTGGTTGTACTAGGTAAACTCTCTCCCTGCTCCATGAGCTTTATCGTATCTCTTCTTAAAGCTATGTATGGATTCTGTGTGTGTGTGTGATAAATGGTTCAGAGAACGACAGGGTGATGAACTAGACACTTGTGCAACAATTGGGTATCGTTACTGTGGGAACGTGTCGCCCACCAGTGGCTTCCTCAGTCCAGTACAGAGAAGAATGGTTGAAGATCAGTAGGAGTTTGAGGTAATCAGGGACTGATTACCTCAAACTCCTCCTGATCTTTAACCATTCTTCTCTGTACTGAAATGAGGAAGTGACTGGTTGGCGAAACGTTCCCACAGTAACGATAGCCAAGTGTTGCACATTGTGTGTGTGTGTGTGTGTGTGCACTCGTGGTGCGGTGGGAGAAATGGAAGGATCGGGTTTCGGCTCCTGGATCAGGTTGTCAGCCACTCAGAATGCTTCCTGACATTCTTTTAACTTTGTTATCATGTCATTAATCTTCTCTCATGAAAGTGTCTCTATCCATGTCTCTTCTGATTCTTCTCTTCCAGCTTTGTAAATTTCAGTTGTAGTAGTGTTTAATGTTGATTATTGCTCCGTGATTAGTGTAGAAAATCTTTGGATGCTCTTTAGTTTCTGGATGTTTGTGGAGGTGAAGGTTCAGTGCTGGCGCTGCGTACTAGGTTAGGTCTGATATAACCCGTTTAAAGTCTTCGATGACTTTCTTGAGGTAGCTAAACACAAACACCTTCTATGCTGTGCTTATTGTCATGTTAATTAATAAATCTATTTTCTTGTCTGAGGACTTTTTTCCGCCGTTCTTCGTATCCGGTCTTCTCTCTCCTGTAGCTTGCTGGCGTTGCACTTTCTGGGGGGTTGAAGTCTAACAGCCATCCAGTAGATCATTTCTGCAGTCTGTCCAGTATCATTCTGTCTTCCCCGTTATTCATTCTGTTCGTGAGCTTATATAGTGTGTAGACACGGATAATATTTCGTCATTTCCGTTGCTTACGAAAGACAGGAATGAAGCAGGTTTACGAAACCTTGTTGGATATCCGTGGCCATGATGGTTCATACACTCGTGGACCGTGGCCATGATGGTTCATACACTCCTGGACCGTGGCCATGATGGTTCATACACTCCTGGACCGTGGCCATGATGGTTCATACACTCCTGGACCGTGGCCATGATGGTTCATACACTCCTGGACCGTGGTCATGATGGTTCATACACTCCTGGACCGTGGTCATAATGGTTCATACACTCCTGGACCGTGGTCATGATGGTTCATACACACTCCTGGACCGTGGTCATGATGGTTCATACACTCCTGGACCGTGGTCATGATGGTTCATACACTCCTGGACCGTGGTCATGATGGTTCATACACTCCTGGACCGTGGTCATGATGGTTCATACACTCCTGGACCGTGGTCATGATGGTTCATACACTCCTGGACCGTGGTCATGATGGTTCATACACTCCTGGACCGTGGTCATGATGGTTCATACACTCCTGGACCGTGGTCATGATGGTTCATACACACTCCTGGACCGTGGTCATGATGGTTCATACACTCCTGGACCGTGGTCATGATGGTTCATACACTTCTGGACCGTGGTCATGATGGTTCAAACACACTCCTGGACCGTGGTCATGATGGTTCATACACACTCCTGGACCGTGGTCATGATGGTTCATACACACTCCTGGACCATGGTCTTAATGGTTCATACACACTCCTGGACCGTGGTCATGATGGTTCATACACACTCCTGGACCGTGGTCATGATGGTTCATACACACTCCTGGACCGTGGTCATGATGGTTCATACACACTCCTGGACCGTGGTCATGGTGGTTCATACACACTCCTGGACCGTGGTCATGATGGTTCATACACTCCTGGACCGTGGTCATGATGGTTCATACACACTCCTGGACCGTGGTCATGATGGTTCATACACTCCTGGACCGTGGTCATGATGGTTCATACACACTCCTGGACCGTGGTCATGATGGTTCATACACTCCTGGACCGTGGTCATGATGGTTCATACACACTCCTGGACCGTGGTCATGATGGTTCATACACACTCCTGGACCGTGGTCATGGTGGTTCATACACACTCCTGGACCGTGGTCATGATGGTTCATATACACTCCTGGACCGTGGTCATGGTGGTTCATACACACTCCTGGACCGTGGTCATGGTGGTTCATACACACTCCTGGACCGTGGTCATGGTGGTTCATACACACTCCTGGACCGTGGTCATGGTGGTTCATACACACTCCTGGACCGTGGTCATGATGGTTCATACACTCCTGGACCGTGGTCATGGTGGTTCATACACACTCCTGGACCGTGGTCATGGTGGTTCATACACACTCCTGGACCGTGGTCATGGTGGTTCATACACACTCCTGGACCGTGGTCATGATGGTTCATACACTCCTGGACCGTGGTCATGGTGGTTCATACACACTCCTGGACCGTGGTCATGGTGGTTCATACACACTCCTGGACCGTGGTCATGGTGGTTCATACACACTCCTGGACCGTGGTCATGATGGTTCATACACACTCCTGGACCGTGGTCATGGTGGTTCATACACACTCCTGGACCGTGGTCATGGTGGTTCATACACACTCCTGGACCGTGGTCATGATGGTTCATACACACTCCTGGACCGTGGTCATGATGGTTCATACACACTCCTGGACCGTGGTCATGATGGTTCATACACACTCCTGGACCGTGGTCATGATGGTTCATACACACTCCTGGACCGTGGTCATGATGGTTCATACACACTCCTGGACCGTGGTCATGATGGTTCATACACTCCTGGACCGTGGTCATGGTGGTTCATACACTCCTGGACCGTGGTCATGATGGTTCATACACACTCCTGGACCGTGGTCATGATGGTTCATACACACTCCTGGACCGTGGTCATGATGGTTCATACACACTCCTGGACCGTGGTCATGATGGTTCATACACACTCCTGGACCGTGGTCATGAGGGTTCATACACACTCCTGGACCGTGGTCATGATGGTTCATACACACTCCTGGACCGTGGTCATGATGGTTCATACACTCCTGGACCGTGGTCATGGTGGTTCATACACTCCTGGACCGTGGTCATGATGGTTCATACACACTCCTGGACCGTGGTCATGATGGTTCATACACACTCCTGGACCGTGGTCATGATGGTTCATACACACTCCTGGACCGTGGTCATGATGGTTCATACACACTCCTGGACCGTGGTCATGGTGGTTCATACACTCCTGGACCGTGGTCATGATGGTTCATACACACTCCTGGACCGTGGTCATGATGGTTCATACACACTCCTGGACCGTGGTCATGGTGGTTCATACACACTCCTGGACCGTGGTCATGATGGTTCATACACACTCCTGGACCGTGGTCATGATGGTTCATACACACTCCTGGACCGTGGTCATGGTGGTTCATACACTCCTGGACCGTGGTCATGGTGGTTCATACACTCCTGGACCGTGGTCATGGTGGTTCATACACTCATCACTGTCTCCTTCAGCGCTGATATTGCCGCTCATCCAGCCAAGTCCACTTCCTGTTAACCATGTCTGTCTTCTCTTCCAGTTTATGTATTATTCTGTGTGTGTGTGTGTGTGTGTGTGTGTGTGTGTGTGTGTGTGTGTGTGTGTGTGTGTGTGTGTGTGTGTGTGTGTGTGTGTGTGTGGTGTGTGTGTGCGCGCTCATCTATTTGTGGTTGCAGGGGTCGATTCACAGCTCCTGGCCCCGCCTCTTCACTGGTCGCTACTAGGTCCACCCTCTCCTTGCTCCATGAGATCCTGCCTCCACTACATCACTCTCCAAATTATTCCACTTCCTGACCAATCTGTGACTAAAGAAATACTTCCTAACATCCTTGTGACTCATCTGAGTCTTCAACTTACAGTTCTGACCCCTTGTTGCTGTCTCATCTCTGGAATATTTTGTCCCTATCCACCTTGTCAATTCCTCTCAGTAATTTATGTCGTTGCCATGTCCCCCTCCCCTATCCCTCCTGTCCTTCAGTGTCGTCAGATCGATTTCTTTTAACCTCTCGTCGTATGACATACCCCTTAGCTGCGGGACTAGTCTTGTTGCGAACCTTTGCACTTTATCTAATTTCTTGACGTGTTTCACCAGGTGTGTGTTTGTGTGTGCGTCTATATGTTGTTGCTGGGGTCGAGTCACAGCTCCAGCCACACGTGTATGCCCACATGTGTACATACCTGGAGTTTACCTGTAGAGGGTTTCGGGGGTCAACGTCCCCGCGGCCCGGTCTGAGACCAGGCCTCATGGTGGATCAGGGTCTGATCAACCAGGCTGTTACTGCTAGCCGCACGCAAGCTGCCGTACGAACCACAGCCAGGTTAGTCAGGTACTTTAAAAAAAGGTGCCTGTCCAGTGTCGTCAGAGTTTACACGATTCAGAGAACAAGGTTATTAATAATTATTAATATCAACACCATAATAATATAAAAATAAAACTGAACAAATGAAGTGCGAAAAGAAACGAAGGAAAAAAAAAGAATAGAGATAATAATTTTCTTGGGGACGATTCATGGGAACCTCATCCAAAAATCTGTTGATTGGAAATTAAAGCTTTGATGAAGATTTTATATTTTAAGATCAAAAGTCTTTTATAGACTCTCATCTGAGGTCTCATATTTGTCAGGTAAATAGGAAAGTTTTTTTTTTATTAGGCAATTGGATTCGTTGATAGAATTTTGGTTTTGGTACGACAGTTTTTTGCGTATTTACATTACAAGTCTTGATTAGTTTTTAATTAGGCTTCAGGTACATAACGTTCATTTTTTTTAATGGTCTGGAGAGCACTAAGGTGTTATGGGCGTATAATAACGTAGATTATTGATCTATACGAGTATAAAACAACCAATGTGACTTATTGAAATTATGGTCCATAACAGCTAGGTTTCCTTCCCCACCACAGCTAGGTTTCCTTCCCCACCATAGCTAGGTTTCCTTCCCCACCACAACTAGGTTTTCTTTCCCATCACAGCTAGGTTTCCTTCCCCACCACAGCTAGGTTTCCTTCCCCACCACAGCTAGGTTTTCTTTCCCATCACAGCTAGGTTTCCTTCCCCACCACAGCTAGGTTTCCTTCCCCACCACAGCTAGGTTTCCTTCCCCACCACAGCTAGGTTTCCTTCCCCATCACAGCTAGGTTTCCTTCCCCACCACAGCTAGGTTTCCTTCCCCACCACAGCTAGGTTTCCTTCCCCACCAAAGCTAGGTTTCCTTCCCCACCACAGCTAGGTGTCCTTCCCCACCACAGCTAGGTGTCCTTCCCCACCACAGCTAGGTTTCCTTCCCCACCACAGCTAGGTTTCCTTCCCCACCACAGCTAGGTTTCCTTCCCCATCACAGCTAGGTTTCCTTCCCCACCACAGCTAGGTTTCCTTCCCCACCACAGCTAGGTTTCCTTCCCCACCACAGCTAGGTTTCCTTCCCCACCACAGCTAGGTGTCCTTCCCCACCACAGCTAGGTTTCCTTCACCACCACAGCTAGGTATCCTTCCCCACCACAGCTAGGTTTTCTTCCTCACCACAGCTAGGCTTCCTTCCCCACCACAGCTAGGTTTCCTTCCCCACCACAGCTAGGGTTCCTTTCCCACCACAGCTAGGTTTCCTTCCCCACCACAGCTAGGTTTCCTTCCCCACCACAGCTAGGTTTCCTTCCCCACCACAGCTAGTTTCCTTCCCCACCACAGCTAGGTTTCCTTCCCCACCACAGCTAGGTTTCCTTCCCCACCACAGCTAGGTTTCCTTCCCCACCACAGCTAGGTTTCCTTCCCCACCACAGCTAGGTGTCCTTCCCCACCACAGCTAGGTTTCCTTCACCACCACAGCTAGGTATCCTTCCCCACCGCAGCTAGGTTTCCTTCCTCACCACAGCTAGGCTTCCTTCCCCACCACAGCTAGGTTTCCTTCCCCACCACAGCTAGGGTTCCTTTCCCACCACAGCTAGGTTTCCTTCCCCACCACAGCTAGGTTTCCTTCCCCACCACAGCTAGGTTTCCTTCCCCACCACAGCTAGGTTCCCTTCCCCACCACAGCTAGGTTTCCTTCCCCACCACAGCTAGGTTTCCTTCCCCACCGCAGCTAGGTTTCCTTCCCCAACACAGCTAGGTTTCCTTCCCCACCACAGCTAGGTTTCCTTCCCCACCACAGCTAGGTTTTCTTCTCCATCACAGCTAGGTTTCCTTTCCCACCACAGCTAGGTTTCCTTCCCCACCACAGCTAGGTTTCCTTCCCCACCACAGCTAGGTTTCCTTCCTCACCACAGCTAGGCTTCCTTCCCCACCACAGCTAGGTTTCCTTCCCCACCACAGCTATGGTTCCTTCCCCACCACAGCTTGGTTTCCTTCCCCACCACAGCTAGATTTCCTTCCCCACCACAGCTAGGTTTCCTTCCCCACCACAGCTAGGTTTCCTTCCCCACCACAGCTAGGTTTCCTTCCCCACCACAGCTAGGTTTCCTTCCCCACCACAGCTAGGTTTCCTTCCCCACCACAGCTAGGTTTTCTTCCCCATCACAGCTAGGTTTTCTTTCCCATCACAGCTAGGTTTCCTTCCCCACCACAGCTAGGTTTCCTTCCCCACCACAGCTAGGTTTCCTTCCCCACCACAGCTAGGTTTCCTTCCCCACCACAGCTAGTTTCCTTCCCCACCACAGCTAGTTTCCTTCCCCACCACAGCTAGGTTTCCTTCCCCACCACAGCTAGGTTTTCTTCCCCATCACAGCTAGGTTTTCTTTCCCATCACAGCTAGGTTTCCTTCCCCACCACAGCTAGGTTTCCTTCCCCACCACAGCTAGGTTTCCTTCCCCACCACAGCTAGGTTTCCTTCCCCACCACAGCTAGGTTTCCTTCCCCACCACAGCTAGGTTTCCTTCCCCACCACAGCTAGGTTTTCTTCCCCACCACAGCTAGGTTTCCTTCCCCACCACAGCTCGGTTTCCTTCCCCACCACAGCTAGGTTTCCTTCCCCACCACAGCTAGGCTTCCTTCCCCACCACAGCTAGGTTTCCTTCCCCACCACAGCTAGGCTTCCTTCCCCACCACAGCTAGGTTTCCTTCCCCACCACAGCTAGGTTTCCTTCCCCACCACAGCTAGGCTTCCTTCCCGACCACAGCTAGGTTTTCTTCCCCACCACAGCTATGTTTCCTTCCCCACCACAGCTAGGTTTCCTTCCCCACCACAGCTAGGTTTTCTTCCCCACCACAGCTAGGTTTCCTTCCCCACCACAGCTAGGTTTCCTTCCCCACCACAGCTAGGCTTCCTTCCCGACCACAGCTAGGTTTTCTTCCCCACCACAGCTAGGTTTCCTTCCCCACCACAGCTAGGTTTCCTTCCCCACCACAGCTAGGTTTTCTTCCCCACCACAGCTAGGTTTCCTTCCCCACCACAGCTAGGTTTCCTTCCCCACCACAGCTAGGTTTCCTTCCCCACCACAGCTAGGT
Organism: Cherax quadricarinatus; assembly: GCF_026875155.1. NCBI lineage: Eukaryota > Metazoa > Arthropoda > Malacostraca > Decapoda > Parastacidae > Cherax > Cherax quadricarinatus. The sequence goes on along the minus strand of NC_069455.1, from coordinate 24,629,939 downwards.
TTCCTTCCCCACCACAGCTAGGTTTTCTTCCCACCACAGCTAGGTTTCCTTCCCCACCACAGCTAGGCTTCCTTCCCGACCACAGCTAGGTTTTCTTCCCCACCACAGCTAGGTTTCCTTCCCCACCACAGCTAGGTTTCCTTCCCCACCACAGCTAGGTTTTCTTCCCCACCACAGCTAGGTTTCCTTCCCCACCACAGCTAGGTTTCCTTCCCCACCACAGCTAGGTTTCCTTCCCCACCACAGCTAGG
>NC_069455.1:24569688-24622188 GCF_026875155.1 Cherax quadricarinatus | reverse complement strand
CTGCAGACGAGGTGAATTATATGTGAATTATATCGATTATCAAAAATTCACAAACTCGACAGTACACTAAGGCCTATTAGTTCATTCACTAGTACTTTTGATTGCAGTTTTACCACCCTATTGAATTTCAGTAGGCTGGCAAAAATGGCAACGTTGTCCACAAACGTACCTCTTGAGGAAGAAGGTTAGGTTAGGTAAGATTGGTCAGGTCTTAGTTATATGATGACCTGCAGCTGGAGCTTTTGGTCATCTGACAGAGGCCTTCCACTGGCTTACCACTCCATCCCTTTAAAAAATAAGATTAATTTTGAAGAAGAAACAGGAGGCCTGGTCACAGACCGGGCCGCGGGGGCGTTGACCCCCGGAACTCTCTCCAGGTAAACTCCAGGTAAAAGGTCTCTTAGAGATAGGCACTTCTGACTGTGTTCATTTAGTAATGTTTAATACAAGCAAGTTGATGTCGTTGATGTACAGTTGTACAAGATTCTCTCAATATACTCATATATATTAAGTCGCCGAGGAGACACACTCTCTTGGATCAATATATAAAAATTTAACCTATTTTCCAAATTATACCTCAAATTGCGGACAAAAGCGACGTGGGTGGATGACGGAACCCATTTGGGAGGGGCATATAAAATCTCACTGATTTTCTGCGTGAGGTAATACTCCAACACGGTCCATTAGTCTCTGCCTTCTCTACTTGTAGACGTAGGGAAAAAACTATCTGTCTGTTATATTGACTGTTTGTAGCTTAGGCTGTGTTCCTGATTTCTAGTAGCAGAGTTCTACTCACTCGATGAGAAAGGTTAGTTCTGCTGGGTTGACTTATTAAACGCTAGGTATTGTCAGTTGGTTGAATTTCAAGCTTGTCGGCTACTGGCAGGGTCATGAAGGCTGCAGGTCACCTGTTTATCACGTCAAAACACTTTAATCCCTATAATTGGGTTTAAAGTAAACTATCCGTGTATATAGATCTCTCGCTGTACATATTCTTGAGAGCTAAATGTGGTGTTAGTGCTTTGCACTACCAGAATAATTGTAGTGAATTATTAAATAACTTTGCCAAATTACCTGTGCGATTTTTTTTATATTTTATTTAAAACCATACAAATAGACAATAGACAAAAGGAAAATCCATAAAGATGACAATATATGAACAATAACCGAAAAAACGTTACATTGAAACAATAACGAATAACATAACAATATAACAAATATGACCACTATAACCTACATATAAAATCAGATACCGAAGCTTAAAACTGCTAAAGGAATAACAGGAAAAGTCGGTCGATGGATCTATAATTTCCTCACTAACAGAACACAGAGAGTAGTCGTCAACAGAGTAAAGTCCGAGGCAGCTACGGTGAAAAGCTCTGTTCCACAAGGCACAGTACTCGCTCCCATCTTGTTCCTCATCCTTATATCCGACATAGACAAGGATGTCAGCCACAGCACCGTGTCTTCCTTTGCAGATGACACCCGAATCTGCATGACAGTGTCTTCCATTGCAGACACTGCAAAGCTCCAGGCAGACATCAACCAAATCTTTCAGTGGGCTGCAGAAAACAATATGAAGTTCAACGATGAGAAATTTCAATTACTCAGATATGGTAAACATGAGGAAATTAAATCTTCATCAGAGTACAAAACAAATTCTGTCCACAAAATAGAGCGAAACACCAACGTCAAAGACCTGGGAGTGATCATGTCGGAGGATCTCACCTTCAAGGACCATAACATTGTATCAATCGCATCTGCTAGAAAAATGACAGGATGGATAATGAGAACCTTCAAAACTAGGGAGGCCAAGCCCATGATGACACTCTTCAGGTCACTTGTTCTATCTAGGCTGGAATATTGCTGCACACTAACAGCACCTTTCAAGGCAGGTGAAATTGCCGACCTAGAAAATGTACAGAGAACTTTCACGGCGCGCATAACGGAGATAAAACACCTCAATTATTGGGAGCGCTTGAGGTTCCTAAACCTGTATTCCCTGGAACGCAGGAGGGAAAGATACATGATTATATACACCTGGAAAATCCTAGAGGGACTAGTACCGAACTTGCACACGAAAATCACTCACTACGAAAGCAAAAGACTTGGCAGACGATGCACCATCCCCCCAATGAAAAGCAAGGGTGTCACTAGCACGTTAAGAGACCATACAATAAGTGTCAGGGGCCCGAGACTGTTCAACTGCCTCCCAGCACACATAAGGGGGATTACCAACAGACCCCTGGCAGTCTTCAAGCTGGCACTGGACAAGCACCTAAAGTCAGTTCCGGATCAGCCGGGCTGTGGCTCGTACGTTGGTTTGCGTGCAGCCAGCAGCAACAGCCTGGTTGATCAGGCTCTGATCCACCAGGAGGCCTGGTCTCAGACCGGGCCGCGGGGGCGTTGACCCCCGGAACTCTCTCCAGGTAAACTCCAGGTACTAGCTACATGTGGATAAGTTAACTTTCGTAAAAACATGCAAACCTATATTAACTCTTCCTCAAATTAATCATCCTTGCTCTTAATTTACACTAGAATAATAAAATACAAGTATACTTTCATTATATCGTTACAGACTAAATTCCTTCTGCTCAGAACACGGAAAGAAATATAGGATAATAATTGAACCAATGATGTCAAGAACACATCCAAGCGAAACCTACACCGACCATACAGGTCCATGAGAACTGCACGGTCCGCGCAGCTGCTCGCCCAGGTGTGCACATGTACATTACACATCGTACCTACAATTAGATTTAGCTCAACATTTTTCAATAATGCCATACGTAGAAACATTCTACCCAATTTGTATAATAAAGAGCCGTTTGAATCAAGGAACATTCCACAATTATCATAAATTTACCCTAACCTAAGCCTAGAATTCCATCTGTATTATAAATGTCTAAATCAACACGAAAATTTACCACATACCTCTAACCATATTTGTTGGTGTACATGATACAACCTTATATTACCATAAAGAAAAAGAACAATAAAAAAGGAAAACCCACTCTTCACCTTTAAAAATCAGACTTCAATTTACCATTCATGTACATACATATAAATAATTATATAAAGTATATTGTCACATTGAACACGATCACTTCCAACGTCAGTTATAATATTACGTCAACTCAACCACGAATAACTTCATCCATTCTTACAACTTCAAGGTTCGTAAAACTCTTAAACTACATACATAGTATTGCCACCATCTAGACAAATTAAAAAGAAAAACAATACCCAAATATATCAAAACACACTATGCTTCTATTGGAACCAAATCAATTGTGCTTACAAAAAATACATTGTAAATTAAACTGAAACATAAAAAGCCATTTTGACATTTACACATTGTATCATAAATACGCATAGAAAATATGTATTGAATATCATTGAAAATGTTCATGAGAAAAACCATTAATGGTATATACAAGAAAGTAAAGATATATATATATATATATATATATATATATATATATATATATATATATAATATATATATATATATATATATATATATATATATATATATATATATAGTATATATATACACATACATATATAGTTATAAGTCGACAATTCCAAATATAACTGTATTGTACTTGAAAAACTCTGAACAAATAATGTTAAAATTGCACCCCGGACATACCTCATATAACATTCATCAAACTCACCACGCTACCGCCCATTCTAGGAAACCAGCCCATTTCCTCCCCCTTACCTGCCTTTCAACTCCCGTAAATCCCGTAATGTGAAATTCCTATAACCCTCACTTAAATCCCTCTCCCATCTCCCCCCATACACCTCCTTATTTCTACACTTTGTCCTATAAAAAGTTGCCGTTAATGCATTAATTCTTTCACACACGTTCGCTCCTCTCATAGCCCAAGACATATAAATATAATCCGTAATTATATACCCTACCGCATTCTCTACCATCTGATTCACCCCACCTATGTCTAAGCTTAAAACCCTCAACACCTGCAAACCCCCCCCCCTCCCACTAACCTTATTACCTTGCCCAACCAAACCCTTATTAGTTCAATACATTCACAAAAATACAGCATATGGAAAACAGTCTCCCATCCACCACAAGCCTTGCATATCCCATCCTCCCGTATTCTCTTATGGAATAAAACCATTCCAGACGGTAAGATCCCATGTAAAAATCTATACATAACTTCTCGTACTTTAGGTTTTAAACGTAATTTGTTCAAACGCCCCCAAATATTACGCCAATCATACATCGGATAAACCCCTTCTACCACCGCTACCGCTGCCTTACCTTCCACCCCATCAAGGTTTCCCAATTTAATATGTGAAGGATCGCTCATGTTTATGATGACCCGTAACATTGCCTCACCTATTATGAACTCCCTACCCACCCACCACCGTTGTATATCCTGACGTATCTTATGAAGTCCGCCTTCCCTCGCCCCCCCCTCCTCCCGCTTATTACCTGGAGTTTACCTGGAGAGAGTTTCGGGGGTCAACGCCCCCGCGGCCCGGTCTGTGACCAGGCCTCCTGGTGGATCAGAGCCTAATCAACCAGACTGTTACTGCTGGCTGCACGCAAACCAACGTACGAGCCACAGCCCGGCTGATCCGGAACTGACTTTAGGTGCTTGTCCAGTGCCAGCTTGAAGACTGCCAGGGGTCTGTTGATAATCCCCCTTATGTGTGCTGGGAGGCAGTTGAACAGTCTCGGGCCCCTGACACTTATTGTATGGTCTCTTAACGTGCTAGTGACACCCCTGCTTTTCATTGGGGGGATGGTGCATCGTCTGCCAAGTCTTTTGCTTTCGTAGTGAGTGATTTTCGTGTGCAAGTTCGGTACTAGTCCCTCTAGGATTTTCCAGGTGTATATAATCATGTATCTCTCCCCTCCTGCGTTCCAGGGAATACAGGTTTAGGAACCTCAAGCGCTCCCAGTAATTGAGGTGTTTTATCTCCGTTATGCGCGCCGTGAAAGTTCTCTGTACATTTTCTAGGTCAGCAATTTCACCTGCCTTGAAAGGTGGTGTTAGAGTGCAGCAATATTCCAGCCTAGATAGAACAAGTGACCTGAAGAGTGTCATCATGGGCTTGGCCTCCCTAGTTTTGAAGGTTCTCATTATCCATCCTGTCATTTTTCTAGCAGATGCGATTGATACAATGTTATGGTCCTTGAAGGTGAGATCCTCTGACATAATCACTCCCAGGTCTTTGACGTTGGTGTTTCGCTCTATTTTGTGGCCAGAATTTGTTTTGTACTCTGATGAAGATTTAATTTCCTCATGTTTACCATATCTGAGTAATTGAAATTTCTCATCGTTGAACTTCATTATAACTACGTTTCAAATACACACTCATAATCCTCTTTTCAGCAGCTATAAGACCCAGCCCTCCTCGGCCAACCGGGAGTGTGACAACCGCTCTACCTAACCATTCGCTTCCAGTACCCCAAGTGAATCTAAAAACGCGCTTTTGTAATCTTTCTATCTCACTACGAAGTATCGGATATATTGCTGCTACATGCCAAAGTTTACTATATAATAGGACATTCGTTGAAATCACTCTTTGATGCAAAGTTAAGTGTGCAGCTCGTAAACCACTGAGGCGCTTCAGTACACCATCTACAATACGCACTGAATTTATTTGTTGTGCTAACTTGATATCACTTACATAAACGATCCCACATATCAGTAATTGGTCCACCTTTTTCCACCTTTCAACTACTTCATATTCCTCACTTAACCCATCCCCAAGATACATAAACTTCGTTTTCTCCTTATTAATTGACATGCCAGAAGCCTTTTCAAAAACGTTTACTAACTTTTCCACCGAGGCAAATCCTGTTACCACTTACTAAAATCGTTGTGTCATCAACATATCCAACAATGCCAGCCCCCCCCCCCACCCCTTTCGTCACCAACCCCATTTGCTGCTAATAAGACCCTAATTCCTCTATAAAAGGGATCTGTAAACACGCAAAAAATATTTGTGAAGGGGACAACCTTTGACGTAGACCCCTTCTCATTGAATTTGTTCTCCTAACCTTCCATTTACCTGCACCGCAAGGATGCATCTTGATACATTAATTTGGCCCCATGATATAATTTCCTCTCCAAACCCCTGCCATCTCATAATCTTCCATAACGCTTCCCTTTCTACACTATCATTATGCCGCCTCCCAATCTATAGCCAACACCCCCCCCCCCAATTTTACTCTTTCTTCAATAAAACTTCTAATCAACCCATGCCCGTCATACATAGATCTTCCCGGCACCCCATATTGTCCCTTATCGATCACTTTACCCAGGACTTTTTTATTCTGTTAGCTAAAATTCTTGCAAAAATCTTATAATCCCACACATAACGAAATAGCACGATAGTCTTTGACTGTTATATGGCTCACCTTTAGGCACTAGAACGACCACAGCCATACCTTTGCTGTGCCCCTAAAACCCGATCCCGCTTAAGGATATTGAATAATCTTACCAAAAACCCTTTTTAAAACGCTCCAATTTTGAAGATAAAAGTCACTGGGCAACCCATCAATTCTGGTGCCTTACCTAATTGCGCCCGGATAAAGCTTCCAGGTCTCACACTCCGTTATCGGCCCTTCCAAAACGAATCGATCATGCTCTGTCAATTCACACTACACAAAACCTTCCAATTGATCGTAATGCTATTTCGCTTATTCCCACACTTTGCGTTTTCAACTTAACCCAAGCATCAATATACCCACTCATTACCCTCAGTCGTCGTCAACACCTGGTCCACTTTTACCTTGCATACTACCTGAACATTCAACCCCATTAACATCCATTGCCTTGCGACGTCTGTGTTGGCTCCGCAACACACACGCCGACGGCCGATCTCTCCCACAAAACCTCCTCAATCCCGCCCTTAAGCCTTTCCCATCACACCTCTCATTTTGTAAATTCCGGATATTTTCCTTCAAACTTTCAATTTCAATAACAGGATAATTAGCATTAATTTGTGCATAACATTCGCGCAAACTGCCCCTCTAAATATTTTTTGAAAACCGTATTGTAACTGATTATATCTCGTCCCTCGATTAATATAATATTCCTTAATACGTTTTTTAGCTATCGTTTCCCACAATTAACCATGGCAACATCCCCTGGTGCTTCTACCACTAAACGATCCCACATATGTCCAAAAGACAAAAGACTATCCTCTTCGTTTAAAAACTTTACATTCAATTTCCAAAATGATGGACCCCTCCGAGGCACACCCTCAATATCCACATCTATTACAGCTCCTCTATGATCCGAAAAAACCACATCTATCACATTCACTCTCCGCACAGTAACCGCACAAGGCACGTACATTCGGTCCAACCTCGCCGCATAACCTCGTTTAATGAAGGTATGCTCTACCATCCCTCCCCCTTCCCCCACACACATCCTTTAACCCCACCCCGGTCAATATATCCCCAAATATACCCAAATAACACCTCGCACCTCTAGGCTCCACATCTTTACGACGTATCACGCAATTCCAATCTCCGCCTATTATTGCAACATTCGGTAAACCACGTACAAAATAGACCAGTACGTCCTGAACAAATTTAGTTTTAATACTCACGTCACCCTCAGCCGGGCCATATACACATACTAAACTAATGGGAACCCTACCCCAGGTTCCATCCACTCTAATTACCCTCCCCTCCCCCTCTTCACTACGCCTTACTATAAACGGGCTAGTTTCCTTTACCAAAATGGCAGCCCCACCTTTCAAACGTGTCGCATGTTCCATGTACACGTTATAACCACTCATATCCAACTCATAACCAGGCCTAAAATTATGTTCCTGTAAGAATACCACATCCACACCAAGTCGCACCAAATACTCATTAAACCACTTAAGCTTCCTCTCTGCTCTCAACCCGTTAATATTTATAGTAAAACACTTGAATTCAACAAATGGGTTTTCCTTTTGTCCCCGGCATTGACTTTACCCCAGTTCGTTTTGCAACACCTCTGTCCCTCCCCCCTTTATTGGGAATCACCTTTGCAATCCCTTGATCCTTGGGTTCACCATTCCCTCTGCAGTACCTCCACCCAAGACTTTTTCCCAGGGCGTTGGGCAGGAGTGAGCACATCATCAAGTTTTCCAGTGGGCAACGGTAAACAATATGATGTTCAATGAGGACAAATTCCAACTACTCCGTTATGAAAAACTGGAGGAGATAATAACTAGAACAGAGTATACTACTGACTCCGGCCATACAATAGAGCGGAAAAATAATGTAAGGGACCTGGGAGTAGTAATGTCTGAGGATCTCACTTTCAAGGATCACAACAGTGCCACGATCGCACGTGCAAAGAAAATGATAGGATGGATAATGAGAACTTTCAAAACGAGAGATGCCAAGCCCATGATGATCCTTTTCAAATCACTTGTTCTCTCTAGGCTGGAATACTGCTGTACATTAACATCTCCATACAAAGCAGGTGAAATCGCAGATCTAGAGAGTGTACAGAGATCCTTTACTGCACGTATAAGTTCTGTCAAGCACCTTAACTACTGGGAACGCTTGAAAGCACTTGACTTGTACTCGTTGGAACGCAGGAGGGAGAGATATATCATAATCTACACTTGGAAAATCTTGGAAGGAATGGTCCCAAATCTGCACACAGAAATCACTCCCTACGAAAGTAAAAGACTGGGCAGGCGATGCAAAATGCCGCCAATAAAAAGTAGGGGCGCCATTGGTACACTAAGAGAAAACACCATAAGTGTCCGGGGCCCAAAACTGTTCAACAGCCTCCCATCATGCATTAGGGGAATTGCCAATAAACCCCTGGCTGCCTTCAAGAGAGAGCTGGACAGATACCTAAAGTCAGTGCCGGATCAGCTGGGCTGTGGCTCGTACGTCGGACTGCGTGCGGCCAGCAGTAACAGCCTAGTTGATCAGGCCCTGATCCATCGGGAGGCCTGGTCGTGGACCGGGCCGCGGGGGCGTTGATCCCCGGAATAACCTCCAGGTAACCTCCAGGTAATCATCAGAATCCGATGATGCTGCATTTTGACATTTGAAGCACCGTCCTGATGCACCTCCACCTCTACTGCATGCACCTTCAATCCTTTAGACTCCCTCGTCGACAAGCCGTCATCTCCTGCCATACCATCATTCACAGCCGTCCCCAGAACTAAGCCTGGGTCTTCCACCTGATCTAGGACCGATTCCTCTAACAAGACATCCAACGCCTTTACCAAAGACGCCGCCACTTCTTCACCCATATTAGGTAGTCTCTCCTCAAAAACCTGATGTATGTCCAAAGACTGAGATTCTCCTTGTAGCGTTACAACTGGCGATTCGAGCTCCTTTTCTTTGTCCGCCTCCTCACTCCATGACAACCGTTGTTGGGGCGGCGTAGCAAGAGACTGTTCTCGCTCATCGCCTATCTCCCCCACTGGCTGCTGTTGCCGTTGCGGTTGTGCCGGGTACCCACTTCGTTTCCCACACTGCGCCGCGATGTGGTCATATGACCCACATAGCCGACACGTACGTTGTTGCCCCGCATACGTTACATAGACTTGAGTCCGTAATTCCTTCAACACAACATATGAAGGAATAGGGTGTCGAAGAGTCATTTTAACAGTATATGTACCTTCCAGCGCACCTGCATACGGTCCAGTTGCCCATCTCCCTGCTGTGGCTACGTGAACCGTCCCATAGGTACGCAGTTCACTGCTAATATCAAAATCAGTCGCCTCAAAAGGCACATTCCTGATTTTCACCCAAGTGTAGTGTCGAGATACATCATGGAGTCGCACCGACACCGCTGTATTAACCGGTATGATGGTCTCCTGATACTTGTCGACCACCGCCTCGTAGACTCGTGCAGACGTCATTTTAACGAAGATTCTTGTCGTTCCATTGAGTGCGACACCACTTATCTCCTCATTTGCTATACCATAGGTCCCCTCAAGGAAGGTTCCTTGATGTTGGTGAGGGGCTCTTGATTTAGGGAATTGGATCTGTGCTCCAGTTCCCCAAATTAAGCCTGAATGCCTTCCACATCCCCCTCCCCAGGCGCTGTATAATCCTCCGGGTTTAGCGCTTCCCCCTTGATTGTAATAATAATAATAATAATAATATACCATAGGTATCGCTGGTAACAATAAATCCATGTTGGATCCCGTGACAGCCCCACGGATCATCTCAATGCAGACAGTGTTGATTCTTCTTCTGCTATTCAGCGCCATGCTGGAGAAAATAAAGTTTCCACCAACCAACGCTAGGGGCAGCTCAATCAGGTAAACTGCGCAAAAACAAACTCAAACAGGAGCGTCTGCGCAGCTCGTCCACACGGCTCGGAAGCGATGAGGACAATGAGTGTGCGATTATTAGGTTCGTAGCCAACCCTTTTCAGAAAGATGTGTGTGGAAAATTTTTTAATTTTCCGAAACTATAGTGCCTAATAGGTGTTTAATGTGTCTATATGGGTCAAAAATGTATTTGAAAATAAGAGTAGAACCAAGAGTTCCCTTTGCGCATGCGCGGATGTGCGGGGGATTGGCGCGTATTGTTTTGAATGGTGGTGAGGAAGCTGAGAAAACATGGAACCACGAAATTGACGTTCACGGTGGCCTAAGGATTAATACAGGCCTCATTTCATAATAAGAAGTGTCGTAATTGTTCCTGGTGGAGAGTGAGGGAACGGGATTTACGGGACCACAGTAATAGAGTGGTAAAAGTGTGATAAGAGAAGGACCGGGTGACTGACGCGTCACAATGGACTGTGTCCTGGGGAAAATTACCCTTGGATTAATCATCACTCATCGGTCTCAGATCTTAATGGAGTGACCTCTAGTTTGTATAATAGTTATGAGACGTTAAATCGGCTTGTGAATTGTAATGTAATTAATGATAATAACGCTAAGTTAAGAGAATATGTGAAGTGAAATAAGTCGTTTGCTCCGAGTGAACACGCTAGACCTCGTTGTTAACGAGACGAGGAAAGGGAAACTCCTTGAGTCACGACGTCTAAAGCAGGACAAACCAGCGGATACCTCGTCCTGCTGGAATGAGAATCGTGTCGGTGTAGCAGGACATCGAAAATGAGATGGTGAATCAAGAAATGAGGAATATCAATCACCCACAGTTAAGTAACCCTTCTAGTTATAGCAACCTTAGACTGGCCAGTAGTGGTATGTTATAATTAGATAGGTTACGAGTGATCCAGCTACATCAAGTGACCACCAGAGAACATCTGGTAAGTAGTGGGATTATGTACAAATGTTTTCCTTGACGGATGTATCCATGTGTGTCCTACCCCCCCCCCCTTCATTCAGTTAAACTAATATAATCTATACAGTCCACAATTAATTAGTAGCACCGTACTTGTGGGTGCTACCCAATCCATACTGGTCTCGGATAGATATGGATAAGATTGTGAGGTCGAGGGGACCACTTGGTGCGACCAGGGGTGGTTAAGTTTTCTCACATGTCTACACGGGGTGACTACGGTAAACAATATGATTGTCTCCCAATGAGATTACTGGTATGTATATAATGTTGAGGTACATACAGGTAAGCAGCCTAGAAAATTTTCCATAATGTGGAAAAGAGACATTTTTCCTTCACTCCTGACAGATAAAATACTTCTTGCAGCACCTACACAGATACATCTACCTCATCTCTCTCACTTCTACACCAGTCTCTTCATAATAGATGTTTAATATAGCTGTTGCTGTCTCTGTGCACAATGCTGTCAGTCGGAGGTCTTGTTTATTAAATTCCTGTGCAATATGCAACAATATCTACAGTCTCAGGTGACATTAAACTTCGTTCACAATAATAGCAAATGTCAAGAAAAATTCCTCTTTGCAATAAACAATTCTTAAATAGAGCCTCGGGGGCGATTCTTCCTGGAACAACAGAACTGGTTAGCTAAAGAAACAGACTTGTCCAATATACAAAGAATATATTGTACGTTACAGCTGCAATCAACTAATCAAAGTTTTATTGCGTATTATGCAGTAGATTATAGACAAATACTATATATGATATAGAATATACAAAAATTCAATATTACTGCAATATGCAAAAATATTTAAGAGTATATAGTATATCTTGCAAGGGAAACACTTGTTACGCATGGCATTGGGGGGGGGGGTAATACATTCATTAGCAAAGGTTGAAGAATTTGCCTTATTTACGTCAGTTAGTAATGCAGAACCCATGAGAACCAAGCTGTGTGGTTCACTTCCATCACTGGGTTTCTTACATCCTTTCCCAGCATACAACCCACAATAACTAACGAGCTTCAAGTTTCCTGTTTACTGCTAGGTAACAGGGGCAGCATACTTCTCATGCTACCTCTGGTTACGATTATAAGCAGATCAAAAACTTGTTAGTTCATTACCTCTGTAACTTCTTCAGCTATCATTACATTGGTGCTCAGTCCCTGGACTCATTATGAACCTATGTAATCTTTTGACTACCTCTCACAGGATGGGTACAAGTAATAATAATAATAATAATAATAATAATATCTTTATTTCTACAAGAACATGTACAAGGTATACAGTCCTAGTTGACATCAATGACATACTACTATATAGAAAGCCGCTTGTTATGCAGAGCATTTCGGGCAAATTAGGTCAGCTTTGTCCCAGGATGCGACCCACACCAGTCCACTAACACCCAGGTACCCATTTTATACTGATGGATGAACATGGACAGCAGGTGTCTTATGGAAACGTCCTAATGTTATCCAGCCGTACCGGGGATTCGAACTCCGGACCTCAGTGTGTGAGCTGAGTGCGCTACCGATCGAGCTACGTACATAATAAAGATACTAAACTTCCCGCTTGAGACTCAACGTGAATGGAACACACTGCCCCTGAGGAACCTTCACTACACTTCGCAAACTGACATTGTGCTTTTATTTAGCTTTTTTTCTGTCTTCGTTTAGAAACGTCTGTGGGATTAACGTTTCTAGACTCGCCGTAAGCTTCGTCTCACTCTGCAGCAAGAACAATGGTGATCTAGTGTTATATTTTTTCTCATGCCTTACTTGGTATACGTCAGGTCAAAGTACGCGGCCCCAGCATGGAACCTACACCCTATCAAACATGTGCAAATATCCAAAGATTTGCAAGAAGCCTAGTCCCAGAACTGAGAGGTATATGCGTGAAGGGAACATGCTTAAGTAACCTAACGTGGAGGAGAGCAAAACTAGGATAGACATGTTTACGATGTGAAAAATACTAAGAACTGACTGATTAGAAAAGAAAACACTTCGAAATGCAAAGAATGGAGGCAAGGAGTCGTTCACGACAGCTACAACTCAAATAAGATGTATGTACTTCAGAATATATCTCTTCAGTCTTAGTTGCGCAGAAATACAAAAGTGGTATAGGCAAACTTCATAAGTAGCCTCAAGAACAGGTACGATCAAGTCATCTAAGTCTGAACCCACTGAGTCTGACTTTCACTGTAACTTAAAAGTAAACTTTTTATATAGATTTTTAAATTTTTACTTTTGTCTTGAGGGTCCCAGCATACATAAGGGGGATTACCAACAGACCCCTGGCAGTCTTCAAGCTGGCACTGGACAAGCACCTAAAGTCGGTTCCTGACCAGCCGGGCTGTGGCTCGTACGTTGGTTTGCGTGCAGCCAGCAGCAACAGCCTGGTTGATCAGGCTCTGATCCACCAGGAGGCCTGGTCACAGACCGGGCCGCGGGGGCGTTGACCCCCGGAACTCTCTCCAGGTAAACTCCAGGTAAACACAGGTGTTACGGGCATACGGATTTAAGAGGTACACAGGTGTTCTAGGCACAGAGGTGTCACAAGCACACAGGTGTTCTGGGCACATACATTATGTGCATATAACCTATGACACCCCTGTCAGGTTAAACAATGAGATTTATTTCCAGCGGATCTGGGTCAGGAGCTGTGAAACAACCCTTGTTAACAGAAATCGGTGTGAACACATAGTCTCTGGCTGCCGCAGTCTTAACAAAGCATTATTAATTCAAGAAATATTATTCATAGGTGATGAATGATTGAATGGTTTTAGTGAAAACAAAAGTTTGATTAGTCTGTATTACCTCTGATGAGGTTCTGAGAAGTTCCCTCTCAATAACAACAAATAATACGTTTTCTGTGATAGAACGCGCGAATCGCATTTTTTATGATGCCGTTTTTTATGGAAATAAACACTTTACATTTTCTATGATGGTTTGTGGGGAGAACCATTCTATAGAGGTCCAGCGAGGACAGGGTTACCATTTTTGACTTAAGGTTTTTATTGAGGCTTCATGCATAATTTGGAATTTTTAATGGTTTTTAAAACTTAATGAAGAGCGGAAAGTGGTCCGTGTTTAGCTGAACCTAGGCAGAAAATAATCCAGGATAATCAAGGCCTCCAGAAACAAAAACAAAAAACGAAACAAGGCACAAAATAAAAGATACTATAAATATTTTATTCACTGGTGTTGGCTTTTCTTGTCTTCTCTGTGAGGAAACTGTTCAAAACGATAAAATCCAGCTTTTGTGCATTGTCACAGCTGATGTTGAGCAGGGACTGGTGGCGCGGACCGCGGGGGCGCTGACCCCTCCAGGTATACTCTACGTAAGGCAGCTCAGTCGAAGATTCATGGCGGACTTGTGATAATTCTTGTACCATAGTTGACTGATGATAATTCTTGTAACATAGTAGACTTGTGATGATTCTTCACTTATTTCGTCACAGTAAGGGTGCCATCATCTTGAACTCAGATGTTGGTAAACTGACGAAAATACGCAGTCTTTATTGTTGTGGTTTGGAGGGCTCCCTGACAGACTGTACCGTACCGAGCCCTGATACGGCGCATGCAATTATTATATTTAGGGAAAAAATAGGCTCAGAATTTAAGCTCAAATATTTCTTGAAGTAATCTCTTTGCTTGGCATTCACACTTTGAATTCGTTGACTGTATTTGCTTGAAGATGACATCCCGTAACTCCTATCTTCACACATCCTCCCCTATCCTCACATATACACGTCGGCAGGCTTATCCTGGCGCATCGTTACGCTACATTCAGCCGGGACAAGAAAACAAATTCTCCTGGGCAGCAGCATCCAGCAGGGAATTCATGGCTGTCTTGCTTGCAATTTGTCCAATATCGGAGCGAGAGTCGCAGTTAACCCTTTCGAAAAGTTGGTCCAAGTCGAACGTGGGAGAATGTCAGATTAACTATTTTCTCTCTATCTGTATGTGACTATAAACAGAATTATTCGGGGTTTCCGGTCATCAGTTTTTGTAGATACATGCACTATACACTTGCACCATACACTCGCACCATACACACGCACTATACACACGGATCATACGCTCCATATGCACCATACGCACCATACACACGCACCATACACACTCACCATACACACTTACCATACACACTTACCATACGCACGCACCATACACACGCACCACACACACTTACCATACACATGTACCATACACACTCACCATACACACACCATACACATGCACTACACACACTTACCATACACATGCACCATACACACTCACCATACACACGCACCATACACACGCACCATACACACGCACCATACACACGCACCATACACGCACCATACACACGCACCATACACACGCACCATACACACGCACCATACACTCGCACCATACACGCACCATACACACGCACCATACACATGCACCATACACGCACCATAAACTCGCACCATACACACGCACCATACACACTCACCATACACACGCATCATACACACGCACCATACACACTCACCATACACACACCATACACACGCACCATACACACTCACCATACACACGCATCATACACACGCACCATACACACGCACCATACACACGCACCATACACACGCACCATACACACGCACCATACACTCGCACCATACACGCACCATACACGCACCATACACACGCACCATACACTCGCACCATACGCACCATACACATGCACCATACACACGCACCATACACACGCACCATACACACGCACCATACACACGCACCATACACGCACCATACACACTCACCATACACACGCACCATACACATGCACCATACACACCATACACACGCACCATACACTCGCACCATACACACGCACCATACTCACCATACACACGCACCATACGTACAGGCATCTATAAACATAGGCGGCTCATGTTGTGCTCTGGCAAGAAATTAGTTGTTTGATGTGTATGTATGTACTCACCTAATTGTGGTAGCAGGGGTCGATTCACAGCTCCTGGCCACGCCTCTTCACTGGCTACTACTAGTTTATGTGTGTGTGTGTGAGAGAGAGAGAAAGGGAGAGAGAGGAGAGAGAGAGAGAGAGAGAGAGAGAGAGAGAAGAGAGGAGAGAGAGAGAGAGAGAGAGAGAGAGAGAGAGAGAGAGAGAGAGAGAGAGAGAGAGAGCGGCTCTAACACTGTTTACCACAAACCAGTATAATTAATCCTGTGACGACACTGACTTAACCACATTAGGTTAGTGGTCTCATGGCCAGGAATGAGGAAGACGGGAGGGAGAGAAATGAGGTGGGAGAGAGAGAGAGAAAGTGATGAAGGAAATAGATAAAGAGGTGGGAAGAAAAGAAAGATGAAGGAGAGAAAGATGAGGGAAAGAGAGAGAAAGATAAGGAAGGAGGGAGAAGGATGATAGAAGGAGAGAAACAGGTTGGAATGAAAGAAGAGAGAAATAGGAAGTGGGAGAGTAGAAGGAATGGAAAAAAAGTGGAGGGAGATAGAATGAAAGAGAAAGTGAAAAAGGGAAGCAAGATGATAAATATAAAATACATGGTATTCTGTGTGTGCTGTTGTACCTTTGTTGTAGAATAAATTAAAAACTCTATTATTATTATTATTATTATTATTATTATTATTATTATTATTATTATTATTATTATTATTATTATTATTATTATTTTATTATTATTATTATTTTATTATTATTTGCCCGCTGGTTAGCGTTTAATTATTGTCAACTGTTAAGATTGTTATCTGACAGCTCAGGTAATATTCTTTATTTTTTTTTATATTTTTATTTTTTATATTTGCATGACTTTAGCGTGTAACATTGAGGAATGTGCGGGCGCCATCTTTTACTGTGTAATGAGCCTGGGTTAGGTTAGGTAAGGTTTGTACTAGTGCTGTATCGGATATCCGCATCTGCGGAACATCCGCACAATTTCCTACATCCGTATCAGCATCCGCGAAACATCCGCACAATTTCTTACATCCGCATCCACAAAATAAGTAAGACATCTTCATACACATCCGCATCCGCTGATATCTAAATTTTCACATCTGATACATCTCTAATTTGTTCGGCAAGTGTTTTCTGATGCAGATCTCAGTCACATGATGACCCAGAGCTGAAGCTTATGGTCATCCGACTGGCCGGGTCACCATCTGGACAAGACCCGGGCTGGGACAGTTCCGGCGAACCTACTACTGCTAATCCGACTGGCTAACCTTTTTAAAAATTATGGTTATGATTGTAACCATTAGAATCTATTCTGGGTGGCGCTTAACTTGGCTGCTGTCTAGTCCTTCCTCCTCCTACACTCGCTCAGAAGGCAGTTGGCGTTGTATCGCCAACCAGGGAAAGACATGAGATAGTGTGCTCTGTCTCCATACTCATGGAGCCAAACAAGCAAACACCGAACATAATGATATTTTTGGTATTTTGAATTTATGAGCTATGCATGTGTACTTTTCTGAGAATCTTGCTCATATATATATTCTCATGTGTGGTAAGTTTTGGCAGTAATGTCAGGTGTGAATTCTGTCGTTTTAACGACGTTGGATTTTTCCCTGAGAAAAAGTCACTACTCTTTTTTCAGAATATCGTAACAACCACACACACATAAGCACCTAGTCTATAAATTTCCGCGTGTGGATTTTGTCTTTGTGGTTGCCAAGTGTGGACTGTCTCAGGATAAAGTTTGCTTGATATATATATTTAGTAATGAGTGAGTACTTGTCCAGCTTCGCGGACTCGGTCTGTGGTAGGATTGATTGGACTCTGCCTAGTTGGTGTCTGCACGCTGCCTATGTCAGCTTCTTAGACTTGACTGTGTGTCTGCACTCACATGCACAGTGTTGACTTAGATTTTCCTAGATGGTGTAAGCACACACAGTAGTGGTGGTAGCAGTGACAGAAGCGGATCTGCTATGAAACTAAATGAAACTTAAGCTTGAGGGCCCCTAATCCCAGAGGGGCCCTAAAAGCGACTTTAGTTCAGATTGCTTAAAAGAATCTGGGTCTTCTGTACGCGGAGGGGTTGTGAAGGGGCCCCCATAACAGTTCAAGCTTCAGAGCCCCAAAACTGTAGTTCTGAAACTGAGGTGATAATAATGATGGTGGTGGTGGTAGTAGTGGTGGTAGTAGTGGTGGTAGTAGTGGTGGTAGTAGTGGTGCACAAGGTACTGCTGCTACTATAATCGATCAATTGGGAAGACACATCAGCTTCAAAGTGGAGGTAACAGGGTACAATATTAGTAACGTCTCCACCACCATGATTGTTCCACCACCATGATTGTTCCACCGCCATGGTTGTTCTACCACCATGATTGTTCCACCACCATGGTTGTTCCACCACCATGATTGTTCCACCACCATGGTTGTTCCACCACCATGATTGTTCCACCACCATGGTTGTTCCACCACCATGATTGTTCCACCGCCATGGTTCTACCACCATGATTGTTCCACCACCATGGTTGTTCCATCACCATGATTGTTCCACCACCATGATTGTTCCACCGCCATGGTTGTTCTACCACCATGATTGTTCCACCACCATGGTTGTTCCACCACCATGATTGTTCCACCACCATGGTTGTTCCACCACCATGATTGTTCCATCACAATGGTTGTTCCATCACCATGATTGTTCCACCATCATGGGTGTTCCACCACCATGATTGTTCCATCACCACGGTTCCATCACCATGATTGTTCCACCACAATGGTTATTCCACCACCATGATTGTTCCACCACCATGATTGTTCCACCGCCATGGTTGTTCCACCACCATGATTGTTCCACCACCATGGTTCCACCACCATGATTGTTCCATCACCATGGTTGTTCCATCACCATGATTGTTCCACCACCATGATTGTTCCACCGCCATGGTTGTTCCACCACCATGATTGTTCCACCACCATGGTTGTTCCACCACCATGATTGTTCCATCACCATGGTTGTTCCATCACCATGATTGTTCCACTACCATGATTGTTCCACCACCATGATTGTTCCACCATCATGGGTGTTCCACCACCATGACTGTTCCATCACCACGGTTCCATCACCATGATTGTTCCACCACAATGGTTATTCCACCACCATGATTGTTCCATCACCATCATTGTTCTATCACCATCATTGTTCCATCACCCCGATTGTTGCATCACCATCATTGTTCCATCACCATCATTGTTCCATCACCATCATTGTTCCACCACCATTGTTCCATCACCATCCTTGTTCCATCACCATCATTGTTCCATCACCATCATTGTTCCACCACCATCATTGTTCTATCACCATGGTTGTTCCACCACCATGATTGTTCCACCGACATGACTGTTCAATCACCATAATTGTTCCATCACCATGATTGTTTCATCACCATCATTGTTCCATTACCATGATTGTTCCACCAATATGATTGTTCCACCACCATGATTGTTCCACCACCATGATTGTTCCACCACCATCATTGTTCCACACCATCATTGTTCCACCACCACGGTTTTTCCACTACCATGATTGTTCCACCACCATGATTGTTCCATCACCATCATTGTTCCACCACCATGATTGTTCCATCACCATCATTGTTCCACCACCATCATTGTTCCACACCATTGTTCCATCACCATCATTGTTCCACCACCATGATTGTTCCACCACCATGATTGTTCCACCACCATCATTGTTCCACACCATCATTGTTCCATCACCATGATTGTTCCACCACCATGATTGTTCCACCACCATGATTGTTCCACACCATCATTGTTCCACCACCATCATTGTTCCACACCATCATTGTTCCACCACCATGGTTTTTCCACTACCATGATTGTTCCACCACCACTGAGAGGTGTGAGAAGTCCCCTTTACTACGGTAGAGTAGTACATGTGACTCCATACCTGGAGACAGGAGCAAATATAACATGTAATAAAGTAAGTGGTCATTACAGAGAAGTAATTACAGTGTGAGGTCGATAACTACCCATCAGGAGGGTGTAATTACCTTGTTGACACGCTTGTTGGCAGGTGTGTTCCTCATTAACACACCTGCTGGTAAGTTTCTTCCTCATTAACACACCTGTTGGAAGGTGGCAGTAGTTTATGATAAAGTAGCGAGAGAGAGAGAGTGAGAGAGAGGGAGGGGAAGAGAGAGCGAGAAACAGACACAGACAAAGACAGAGGCAGACAAACACAGAGAGACAGATAAAGACAGAGACACACAGAGACAGATGGACAGATAAAAACAGAAAGACAAACACAAAGACAGACAGAGGAAGAGAGACGGAGGTTCATCTGAGCCCCAACACATCGAAGTTCTTTGTGTGGAGTCGAACCTCTGTCCTCACAGTCAACTTGCTCTCTCAACACTCACCAGACATTGCCAATTCTTCTCATCGTTATATTTTCTCTAGTTCTTACTTAGCTTTTAGTTGCCATGGCAGTGCTCAATAGCAGCAGTTTTTGAGGGTTTTCGAGTATTCTCGCCTGTGTAACGCAGAGTCATTAGTCTTGGCAGGTTTTTGATTGGTCTCTAATGAAGTTGGTTGGTTTAATTAATGGATCTGAAACTATATTGTAAACACCGTTAAATGTAGCGTTTGTGTGGTAGTGATGGCGCTGCTGGTCAACGATATATATATATATATATATATATATATATATATATATATATATATATATATATATATATATATATATATATATATATATATTATATATATATTATATATATATATGCCACCTTTATATCAACAATGTATCTCTTAAATCTTCTGTGCCATATTATGTAATAAAATATTCCTATTGGTAAAAAAAAATATTTTTAAAAGATGGGGTGGTAGGGGAAGTGGAATATTCAAATAGCTTCAGGAAGAAATCCAAATATTCTTCCTTGAAGCCTTTTTATCCACTTCTCCGAGGCTATGGGTCCCACAATTTACACCAGAGGTGGACCCCATCCTATATATATATATATATATATATATATATATATATATATATATATATATATATATATATATATATATATATATATATATACAAAACAACCACTCTGAAAGAATAGAGAAATTTCTCTATTCTTTCAGAGTGGTTGTTTTGCATATTTTGAAATCACCACCTGTTTACTGTGATCTTATTGCATATATATATATATATATATATATATATATATATATATATATATATATATATATATATATATATATATATATATATATACATATATACATATATACATATATGTATGTATATTGAGTGGGAGTTGGAGTGAGACTTGGTTATCCAGTAGCAAGAAACAGAAACAGTTTCGATGGGTTACAAGTCTTAAATCTTCGTCTTCATTCAACTGGAAAACGTTTTCACACGTTATCTAAGGATTTTTCAGGCGTTATTTATAGGTTTTCAGACGTTATTTAAAGGTCTTCAAAGGTTATTTATAGGTTTTTAGACGTTATTTAAAGGTTTTCAAAGGTTATTTAAAGGTTTTCCAAGGTTATTTAAAGGTTATTTATAGTTTTTTAAGGGGTTATTTTGGCTTAATTTTTTTGTGGATTTTTTTTTGCGTGTATAGAAGCACTCTTGATGGCCTTCAAGGGCTCATGGTCCAGGGAATTAGAGCTATCCTCCCCTTCCTCGGACCAAACTTTATTTCTCTCCCCCCCCCCCATTTCATCCTTAACTTCTAGGTCCCAGTTGCTGGATGACCCCTACGGGTTTAGTGCTCTTTAGATTTAGATTTATATGCAGGTGGCGTTTTATGTCATGACACAGGACAGTGTCACCTGACACATTATGTGTAATGACACAGGACAGTGTCATTTGACACTGTCATTTGTGTTCAAACTGATGCAAAAAAAAAAAAATACACTCAACTTCCCTACAAAATAAAAAATAAAAAATAAAAAATGAAAATGACTTCGAAAAAAAAAATAATAAACCCCCCAAAATATATGAAGGATTTCATCTAAGCTCCAAAAAAAAAAAAACGGGAATATCGACTTTTTTTTTTTTCCTCACTCTTGTTTACGTTCTTGTAGCTGGCGGATTCAGAGGCGTTCTTAATGAACCGGCGGAGACCCGAGAGGCAATATTGTTATATATGAAGAACCTGCTCGCTGAGGCGACCTTCTCAAAGTCTTCTCGACAGATGATAACATGACGTATTCCCTCAGCCAAGGCTTTTTATTATTAACTTTTTTTTAATACGTTAGTAGTGTGATGCTGCTGTCTTCCAGAAGGGACGAAGTATTTTGAAGTCATTGTATTTAGAAAATTATACATAGTGTGTACAGGTGGACCCTGCTTATATAGCAGGTTAGGCTTTGGGCTACTGTATGGTCCCACTTATAAAGCAGGTTAGGCTTTGGGCTACTGTATGGTCCCACTTATACAGCAGGTTAGGCTTTGGGCTACTGTATGGTCCCACTTATACAGCAGGTTAGGTTTTGGGCTACTGTATGGTCCCACTTATACAGCACGTTAGGTTTTGGGCTACTGTATGGTCCCACTTATACAGCAGGTTAGGTTTTGGGCTACTGTATGGTCCCACTTATACAGCAGGTTAGGTTTTGGGCTACTGTATGGTCCCACTTATACAGCAGGTTAGGTTTTGGGCTACTGTATGGTCCCACTTATACAGCAGGTTAGGTTTTGGGCTACTGTATGGTCCCACTTATACAGCAGGTTAGGTTTTGGGCTACTGTATGGTCCCACTTATACAGCAGGTTAGGTTTTGGGCTACTGTATGGTCCCACTTATACAGCAGGTTAGGTTTTGGGCTACTGTATGGCCCCACTTATACAGCAGGTTAGGTTTTGGGCTACTGTATGGTCCCACTTATACAGCAGGTTAGGTTTTGGGCTACTGTATGGTCCCACTTATACAGCAGGTTAGGTTTTGGGCTACTGTATGGTCCCACTTATACAGTAGGTTAGGTTTTGGGCTACTGTATGGTCAAACGTATACAGCAGGTTAGGCTTAGGTCTACTGTAGGGCCCCGTTTATACAGCAGGTTAGGTTCCGAGCTACTGCTATAGAGCAAAAATCGCTGTAAAATAAATCATAGCCTTTTTTCACCTTCAAGTGAATACAAAAGCCTGATAATATGTTTACATTCATATATTAAGTGAACAATAGATACTAGGCCTAAAATATACATATACAGTATACATTACTTACCTTAAAATATTTTCGTCTTTAGCTTATAGTGAGTGGTGAATATATTTATTTTAGGAAGTTTGAATAAATGAGGAATGGGTATAACCGAAAACCGCTGTATTAGCGAAATGATGCAAAGTTAAGTGCTGTAAAGTGGGGCCCTTTTGTATATACTGCTGTATGCGTCTCGGACATCAGTCGAAGGATATATACACAAAGAGGTGTATAGCTTTTTGTGTTAATACTGTGGCTATAATTATAACTTAAATTTTTAAAGGGGTGGAGTGATAAGCCAGTGGAAGGCCTCGGTCAGATGACCAAAAGCTCCAGTAGCGGGTCATCTTGTCGGTACTGTATACCATACAGTACCGACAAGATGAATAATTAGACACGTGTGCAACATCTGGGTATCTTTACTATAGAGGTTTCGCCATCCAGTGGTTTTATCAATACAAATTCAAGGACGTAATTGGAAGACAGTAGAACTACATACAGAATACGAGGTGATCAGTCCCTCAGTCTTGGAGCTGGTGAAAAGCACCGTAGTTTTGGAAAGTTCGAAGCAAAGGCACATGTGTTTAAACGTCATCGTGACGTATAAAAATTTTGATAATGTGCCATGTTATTGCTGACAGTCCAGTTTTTTTTGTGATTGCTTTACTGCTATCTTTGTGGAATAAGGCGATGAGAGTGGCTCTTAATGAGAGTAGGATGACACCTGTGTCCAGGTTTTTTCTCCATAGACTATTTATGGTACAAGATAGTGGTTCTTACTGTGTTTGAATATGGAGTTCCAGGAGCCTGGGCCTGGAGCAGAGTACCTGGGTGTGCTGTCAGCTGCTTCTTCGAAGTGATCTAATCTTGAATAATACACACAGGTTTAGCAGTTTATACGAATCTAATCATAATCTCTCTCTCTCTCTCTCTCTCTCTCTCTCTCTCTCTCTCTCTCTCTCTCTCTCTCTCTCTCTCTCTCTCTCTCTCTCTCTCTCTCTCTCTCTCTCTCTCTCTCTCTCTCTCTCTCTCTCTCTTCCCAAAAGATGAAGTCACACCTCCCTCTCTAATAGGATTATCTGCTCGTATGTGATGCACCGCACTCTTCCTCTCCTCTCTCTCCCTTTTCTCCCCCCTTTCTACTACTACTACTCCTCTGAACCTGTGTGTGTGTGTGTGTGTGTGTACTCACCTAATTGTACTCACCTAATTGTGGTTGCAGGGGTCGAGACTCAGCTCCTGGCCCCGCCTCTTCACTGATCGCTACTGGATCCTCTCTCTCTCTGCTTCCTGAGCTTTGTCATACCTCTTCTTAAAACTATGTATGGTTCCTGCCTCCACTACTTCACTTGCTAGGCTATTCCACTTGCTGACAACTCTATGACTGAAGAAATACTTCCTAACGTCCCTGTGACTCGTCTGAGTCTTCAGCTTCCAGTTGTGACCCCTTGTCCCTGTGCCCCCTCTCTGGAACATCCTATCTCTGTCCACCTTGTCTATTCCCCTCAGTATCTTGTATGTCGTTATCATGTCTCCCCTGACCCTTCTGTCCTCCAGTGTCGTCAGTCCGATTTCCCTTAACCTTTCCTCGTACGACATTCCCTTGAGCTCTGGGACTAGCCTTGTTGCAAACCTTTGTACTTTCTCTAACTTCTTGACGTGCTTGACCAGGTGTGGGTTCCAGACTGGTGCTGCATACTCCAGTATGGGCCTAACATACACAGTGTACAGTGTCTTGAACGATTCCTTATTAAGGTATCGGAACGCTATTCTCAGGTTTGCCAGGCGCCCGTATGCTGCAGCGGTTATTTGGTTGATGTGTGCCTCCGGTGATGTGCTCGGTGTTATGGTCACCCCAAGGTCTTTCTCCCTGAGTGAGGTCTGTAGTCTTTGTCCACCTAGCCTATATTCTGTCTGCGGTTTCTTTACCCCTCCCCAATCTTCATGACTTTGCATTTGGCTGGATTGAATTCGAGAAGCCAGTTACTGGACCACATGTCCAGCCTCTCCAGGTCTCTTTGCAGTCCTGCCTCATCCTCGTCCGATTTAATTCTTCTCATCAACTTCACGTCATCTGCGAACAGGGACACTTCAGAGTCTATTCCTTCCATCATGTCGTTCACATATATCAAAAATAGCACTGGTCCTAGAACTGCCCCCTGTGGGACCCGCTCGTAACAGGCGCCCACTGTGATACCTCTTCACGTACCATGATCGTTGCTGCCTCCCTGTCAGGTATTCCCTTATCCATTGCAGTGCCCTTCCTTTTATGTGTGCCTGATCCTCCAGCTTCTGCACTAATCTCTTGTGGGGAACTGTGTCAAAGGCCTTCCTGCAGTCTAGGAAAACGCAATCTACCCAACCCTCTCTCTCGTGTCTTACTTCTGTTACCTTGTCATAAAACTCCAGGAGGTTTGTGATACAAGATTTGCCTCATGAACCCATGCTGGTTTTCATTTATAATCTTGTTCCTTTCCAGGTGTTCGACCACTCTCCTCCTGATAATCTTCTCCATGACTTTGCACACAATACATGTCAGAGACACACGTCTGTAGTTTAGTGCCTCGTTTCTGTTTCCTTTCTTAAATATGGGGACTACATTAGCTGTCTTCCATTTCTCAGGTAGTTGCCCAGTTTCAAGGGATGTGCTGAAGATTGTGGTTAGAGGCACATACAGCATCTCTGCTCCTTCTCTAAGGACCATGGGGAGATGTCCGGTCCATCGCCTTTGAGGTGTCAAGGTCACTTAAGAGCTTCTTCACCTCCTCCTCAGTTGTTCGTATGTCATCCAACACTTGTTGGTATATTCCCTCTTGATGTTCCCTTCTGTGCTGTCTTCCCACAGCCCTTCCTGTCTCTACTGTAAAAACTTCCTTAAATCTCCTGTTCAGCTCCTCACATACCTCCTGATCATTTCTTGTGAGTTCTCCACCTTCTGTCTTAATCTGATCACCTGGTCTTTGACTGTTGTCTTCCTCCTGTTTGTGGCTATACAACAGTTTCGGGTCAGTCTTGATTCTCGATGCTATGTCATTTTCATACTGTCGCTGGGCCTCCCTCCTTACCTGTGCGTACTCATTCCTGGCTCTGCGACTGATCTCCCTATTTTCGTGTGTTCTCTGCCTTCTGTACTTTTTCCATTCTCTATTGCACTTTGTTTTTGCCTACTTACACCGTCGGGTGAACCAGGGGCTTGTTCTGGTCTTCCCGTTGTTACTGTTTCCCTTGGGAATGAACCTTTCCACTGCCTCCTTGCATTTTGTTGCTACATATTCCATCATTTCATTTACTGGCTTTCCTGCCAGTTTCTCTGTCCCACTGGACCTCCCGCAGGAAGTTCTTCAACCCTATGTAGTCCCCTCTTTTATAGTCAGGCTTTTCCCATTCTACTCCTGTTATTCTCTCCACTTGCAGCTCTACTATGTATTCAAAGCACAGAACCACGTGGTCGCTAGCTCCTAGGGGACTCTCATACTTGATGTCCTCAATGTCTGAGCTGCCCAGGGTGAACACAAGGTCCAATCTTGCTGGTCCATCCTCCCCTCTCACTCTGGTAGTGTCCTTAACATGTTGGTGCATGAGGTTTTCCAGCACCACGTCCAACATCCTGGCTCTCCATGTTTCGGGACCCCCATGTGGTTCCAGGTTTTCCCAGTCAATCTCCCTGTGGTTGAAATCCCCCATAACCAGCAACTTTGCTCTGCTGGAGTGAGCTCTTCTTGCCACCTCAGCAAGTGTGTCCACCATTGCTCTGTTGCTCTCTTCATATTCCTTCTTGGCCTCCTGCAGTTCTGTGGTGGATTATACATCACTGCAATGACCACTTTGTGTTCCCCAGACTGAAGTGTACCTGCTATGTAGTCTCTTTCTCCAGTCTCATCTATTCCTTCCATTTTCTCGAATTTCCATCTGTTTTTTACGAGCGAGGCAACCCCACCTCCCCCCCTGCCCCTTCTATCTTTCCTCATGATCTGGTATCCTGGTGGGAAGATTGCATCTGTTATTGTCTCCATGAGTTTTGTTTCTGTAACTGCTATGATGTCTGGGGACTTCTCATTGATTCTTTCTTGCCATTCCTCATGTTTATTCGTTAATCCATCTGTATTTGTGTACCAAACCTTCAACTTCTGTTCTAATACTGTAACTGTGGTGCGGGGGGTGGAAACAGAGGGATCGGTGTGTGATGGTTGGTTTGGATTGTTCAGTTGCCTTGGGGGTGTCATGGCTGGAATCCTTCTGCAGGTGTTTCTGGAGGGTGCGCTTGTCCTTCCATTTGATCCTGGGTTATTCTGCTCTCCTTTTTCATTTCCTCCCATTTCTCCTTTCGTTTTTGAACTCTCTCTTTCATTGTCTTCCTTTCGTCCTGTGTTCTGTCTCGGTCGAGGTACACACTCCAGAACTCCTGCTTGCCTCTCAGCCGTGCTTTCTCCGTGTGTGTGTGTGTGTGTGTGTGTGTGTGTGTGTGTGTGTGTGTGTGTGTGTGTGTGTGTGTGTGTGTGTGTCTGTCTGTCTGTCTGTCTGTCTGTCTGTCTGTCTTTTGGTATTTCGTTTTCAAATAAAGTTTACATAGAATATAGGGGATGGTTGGAGAAGAAAATACTCAAGACAGCTCCCGGGAGACTCCTGAGTTTCATCTGAAGTACGTTTATTCTCTTCTCTGAATATATATATATATATATATATATATTATATATATATATATATATATATATATATATATTATATATATATATATATATATATATATATATATATATATATATATATATAATATATATATATATTATATATATATATTTATTTATTATCACACTGGCCGATTCCCACCAAGGCAGGGTGGCCCGAAAAAGAAAAACTTTCACCATCATTCACTCCATCACTGTCTTGCTAGAAGGATGCTTTACACTACAGTTTTTAAACTGCAACATTAACACCCCTCCTTCAGAGTGCAGGCACTGCACTTCCCATCTCCAGGACTCAAGTCCGGCCCGCCGGTTTCCCTGAACCCCTTCATAAATGTTACTTTGCTCACACTCCAACAGCACGTCAAGTATTAAAAACCATTTGTCTCCATTCACTCCTATCAAACACGCTCACGCATGCCTGCTGGAAGTCCAAGCCCCTCGCACACAAAACCTCCTTTACCCCCTCTCTCCAACCTTTCCTAGGCCGACCCCTACCCCGCCTTCCTTCCACTACAGACTGATACACTCTTGAAGTCATTCTGTTTCGTTCCGTTCTCTCTACATGTCCGAACCACCTCAACAACCCTTCCTCAGCCCTCTGGACAACAGTTTTGGTAATCCCGCACCTCCTCCTAACTTCTAAACTACGAATTCTCTGCATTATATTCACACCGCACATTGCCCTCAGACATGACATCTCCACTGCCTCCAGCCTTCTCCTCGCTGCAACATTCATCACCCATGCTTCACACCCATATAAGAGCGTTGGTAAAACTATACTCTCATACATTCCCCTCTTTGCCTCCAAGGACAAAGTTCTTTGTCTCCACAGACTCCTAAGTGCACCACTCACTCTTTTCCCCTCATCAATTCTATGATTCACCTCATCTTTCATAGACCCATCCGCTGACACGTCCACTCCCAAATATCTGAATACATTCACCTCCTCCATACTCTCTCCCTCCAATCTGATATTCAATCCTTCATCACCTAATCTTTTTGTTATCCTCATAACCTTACTCTTTCCTGCATTCACCTTTAATTTTCTTCTTTTGCACACCCTACCAAATTCATCCACCAATCTCTGCAACTTCTCTTCAGAATCTCCCAAGAGCACAGTGTCATCAGCAAAGAGCAGCTGTGACAACTCCCACTTTGTGTGTTATTCTTTATCTTTTAACTCCACGCCTCTTTATCTTTTAACTCCACGCCTCTTGCCAAGACCCTCGCATTTACTTCTCTTACAACCCCATCTATAAATATATTAAACAACCACAGTGACATCACACATCCTTGTCTAAGGCCTACTTTTACTGGGAAATAATTTCCCTCTTTCCTACATACTCTAACTTGAGCCTCACTATCCTCGTAAAAACTCTTCACTGCTTTCAGTAACCTACCTCCTACACCATACACTTGCAACATCTGCCACATTGCCCCCCTATCCACCCTGTCGTACGCCTTTTCCAAATCCATAAATGCCACAAAGACCTCTTTAGCCTTATCTAAATACTGTTCACTTATATATATATATATATATATATATATATATATATATATATATATATATATATATATATATATATATATATATATATATATATATATATATATATACAGAAGATTTAAGAGATACATTATTGATATAAAGGTGGCATATACGGTACATGTTGTTACGTGTGTATCACCGATTATAAGGTGAAAATCTCATCCAGCTCCTCAGAGCTGGGGCGTGTGCCCAAAATACAGCAGGCATTACCCCTTTGAACAGCCGCACTGAGCCGCTGGAACAGAAAACTAGCTGCCCTGGGATCCCTAGTTACCCTGATGAGTCTTTTTCCCAGCTCCTTAAGGAATTTAGATGCACTCTTTCCCCATGAGCCAAGGGTCTCTGAGCCTATGGGAACAAACATATAATGATGGGCAAGTTCTCCATATTTTCTAGACTTTTGGGACTCCCTGAAGCTGGCAGCTGCCCCTCCTTCCTCCCTGGTGTATTGGAGATAGGTATCAGCCAAGGTAGATGCACATGTATAGTCCCACACCACCTGCTTCCCATCTGTCCAGGCTTGAAGGGTGATACCATCTGGACGCTTCTGGCTGCCATCAGATCTGCATAGTTGGGGTGGCTCCCTTACTGCTGGGCATCCAGCTGTTGTGAGGCTCCTCTTGATAATGTTATTAACCTCCTCATGTCTTGCAATCTTTCCTTCGGATTTACGGCACACAAGACCATGGTACCCCAATCGGTCTGCTGCTTCACTGCCACAAATACACCTGTGTTCGGCGAGAATAGGGGCGGAAAGTCGAAGGGCAACACCGATGCGGATGGTCTGTGGGTCGAGACGTGTGCCAAGGCTGGAGTTGGGAACAGCCAACAGAAAGTCCCCAGCATGAGGGGCTCTCACTGCCAGGAGGCGGGCTCTATCCTTCCCTGACACACTCTGAAGCATTGTTGAGGCAATATTTTCCACTATTGGACCATCCCAGTGTGATTGTTTGTAGTTGTTGGGGGGAGCAGGTCTGGCTCCAGAGCCCGTTAGATTATCCCAGATTATCCCAGATATATATATATATATATATATATATATATATATATATATATATATATATATATGTCGTGCCGAATAGGCAGAACTTGCGAACTTGGCTTAAATAGCAACGCTCATCTTGCCATATAGGACAAGTGAAAATTTGTGTATGCAAAAATTTCGCCAAAATCATTCTGAACCTAACAAAAAAAATATATTTCACTGTGTTTGTTTAATATTAAATTATTGTAAACAAATCTAAAATATATTTAGTTGGGTTAGGCTAAAATAAATTACTCGTGTTATAATAAGGTTAGGTAAGTTTTCTAAGATTCTTTTAGTGCAAAATTATAAATTTTTACATTAACATTAATGAAAAAAATATATCTTTAAACGTATAAGAGAAAATTTTAGAAAGGACTTAATTTTAAACGAGTTCTTGCTAATTGACCAGTTTTACATATTCGGCACGACACACACACACACACACACACACACACATATATATATATATATATATATATATATATATATATATATATATATATATATATATATATATATATATATATATATATATATATGTATGTATGTATATAGTGTGTATAGTACAGTATCTGCTACTGTTATTATTAATTCATCTAGAGCCATAAGACTAACAGCATACAAGTGCACACAGCGTGAACAGACAGTGGATAGCAGGTCTTCTTGCAGTGTGGTATTACCAATGGTAGTGGGAAGTTGTCTAAGTGGCAGCAACCAATATTTCTCCAGTGTACAGCGCTGGAAGCCTCTATGGTGGTGAAAATGGTGCTCAGTTTGACCCTTTTGTTTCCAGTGTGATACAGCGTTGGATGCTTCAGTTCGTGAATCAGTGAAGAGGGACATTTTGCAGGGTAGGTTAGGTAAGGTTTGTCAAAACAGGATAAGTGTTTCCTGAAACGGGTCTTTATCATATGATGACCCACAGCTGGAGCTTCTGGTCAACTGACCGAGGCCTTCCACTGGCTTACAGGTCAACCCTTTTAATAGGTAAGGTAATAATTAGTTAGTTAGTTAAAGATTAGCCGGTATTCTCCCGGCCCGGGCCTTTTCCAAGTGGTGGCCCGGCCTTGGCTCCCTCTTTAGGGAGTGTCTGAGACCTAAGTCTCCCATGGGAGGAGGCACAAGTACCTCCTCATCTTTGGGACCAACTGTCCCCAGGCCTAGTCACAAGCTAGGCCTCTCTGGTCTGCCATCCCCGCCTCAAGGGGGCTAATGGGAATGACAGTCTTATGAGCTAAAGGCTCGGGCTCAGGCACCTACCCTACCCTAGAAGGGTTAGGCATGGTGTCGATTAAGGTAATAATTGTATCAAGTCAATAAGTACTAAGAAAATATTTCTTCAACAATTCCCTAATAATATTATGTAAATTAACTTAGGTTTCTATAGCAATCATTTAGTAACTCTTAATTATATTTGCCAATTATTTCATGATAATTGATCTATTATAAAATAATAATTAACGATGAGTCTTAAAAACGAAATCAGTAAAAGAATTATATTTTTCTGTTAAATGGATTTTTTTTTGAGGGGGGAGAGGTGAATTGTGATGTTTACACCGAGCAAGATGTGAATTGTGATGTTTACACCGAGCAAGATGTGAACTGTGATGTTTACACCGAGCAAGATGTGAACTGTGATGTTTACACCGAGCAAGATGTGAATTGTGATGTTTACACCGAGCAAGATGTGAACTGTGATGTTTACACCGAGCAAGATGTGAACTGTGATGTTTACACCGAGCAAGATGTGAACTGTGATGTTTACACCGAGCAAGATGTGAACTGTGATGTTTACACCGAGCAAGATGTGAACTGTGATGTTTACACCGAGCAAGATGTGAACTGTGATGTTTACACCGAGCAAGATGTGAACTGTGATGTTTACACCGAGCAAGATGTGAACTGTGATGTTTACACCGAGCAAGATGTGAATTGTGATGTTTACACCGAGCAAGATGTGAACTGTGATGTTTACACCGAGCAAGATGTGAACTGTGATGTTTACACCGAGCAAGATGTGAACTGTGATGTTTACACCGAGCAAGATGTGAACTGTGATGTTTACACCGAGCAAGATGTGAACTGTGATGTTTACACCGAGCAAGATGTGAATTGTGATGTTTACACCGAGCAAGATGTGAACTGTGATGTTTACACCGAGCAAGATGTGAACTGTGATGTTTACACCGAGCAAGATGTGAACTGTGATGTTTACACCGAGCAAGATGTGAATTGTGATGTTTACACCGAGCAAGATGTGAATTGTGATGTTTACACCGAGCAAGATGTGAATTGTGATGTTTACACCGAGCAAGATGTGAATTGTGATGTTTACACCGAGCAAGATGTGAATTGTGATATTTACACCGAGCAAGATGTGAATTGTGATGTTTACACCGAGCAAGATGTGAATTGTGTTAGTTACTGTATTAGCATGTTAGGTTTCAAGCCTATCGACTTCACTAGGGTCATTAAGGCTTCAGGTCACCTATTCATCACAAGTCAGAAATACTTTAATACCTTAAAACAGTGATTAAACTGCCAGTGTTTATACACTGAAAGACATACACCTCTGTATACATGATGAGAATTACATCCCTCTCGGTGTATATATACTCTCAGATATACACTCGTTTAAATTATATATATATATATATATATATATATATATATATATATATATATATATATATATATATATATATATATATATATTATATATATATATATATATATTCTTTATGTAGTTATATGTCTTGTTTTGTTTATAAAGTTTTACTAAACTTAATCGTGACATAGTACATTTGTATGATTGTTTTCTGCTTGTTTCTTAAGTAAGGTGACCTGCCAGTATAGTCTTGACGACCATTTCTACCAGTGTCAGTCATTGTTTTGGCTCTGCGAGTGTCAGTCATTGTCTTGACACTACGAATGTCATTGTCTTGGCTCTGCGAGTGTCAGTCATCGTCTTGGCACTACGAGTGCCAGTCATTGTCTTGACACTACGAGTGTCAGTCATTGTCTTGACACTACGAATGTCATTGTCTTGGCTCTGCGAGTGTCAATCATTGTCTTGGCTCTGCGAGTGTAAGTCATTGTCTTGGCTCTGGGAGTGTCAATCATCGTCTTGACACTACGAGTGTCAGTCATTGTCTTGGAGCCTCCTTCAGTTCGTGGCACTGATGATATTCTGGGAGATTGATGGGTGTCATCGTTGAGATGTGTACCTGGACAGTATCTGCCTTTAGGGCGTTGTTTCCACGGTGAGAAGTGTGAAAACCTGTTTTGTCAGCTTTTATGTGTTAGTTATTTGTCAAAGGCATTTGTCGATAAGACACTTGGCCTCTTTTGTGTGTGTGTGTGCGTGCGCTCACCTATTCGTAGTATGTGTGTGTGTATATGTAGATTTATAAATGTTATTGGGTTACACAGAAATAGAGTGACGTAACGCACACTGAAGAGTGCAATGTCCTCATCTATGTGGTCACGGGAAGCCTTACACTAACAAAAACAACGACAACAACAACAATAACAGTTACGGCTATTACCACAATCATCAGAAAACTACCAACACAGACACAGTCACCATCACCACCAAAATCTCACCATCACACACCAACAGCACCACCACCATCACCAAAATCTCACCATCACCACCAACAGCACCACCAAGAGCACCAACAGCACCACCACCACCACCAAAATCTCACTATCACCACCAACAGCACCCCAAAATCTCACTAGCACCCCAACAGCACAACCACCATCAGGGAAATCTTACCACCTCCACCAGTGGTTACATGTTTATCAGGAAGAGGCCCAAATCAAGGCCTCTTATCAGCGCCTTTGGAAAAACCACAAAATCACTTTACGGCTTCTCTCTCTCTCTCTCTCTCTCTCTCTCTCTCTCTCTCTCTCTCTCTCTCTCTCTCTCCCCTTCTCTCTCTCTCTCTCTCTCTCTCTCTCTCTCTCTCTCTCTCTCTCTCTCTCTCTCTGGTCAGTTTGCCAAAAGGAAAGATAGCAATGAGAGAGAGAGAGAAAGAGCAGGGGGGAGGGGGGAGGGGGGAGAGAACACACACACAGTGTCTCAGAGTGTCTGCAGCAATAGTCTTGAGGACCCTCGCTGGCACCCACCAGACACTCGCTGGCACCCACCAGACCCTCACAACATCTCAACCAAACATCGTTTACGATCTCAAGAATTTCTTCTCACGGATTACGTTTTTCAGCTCATTGCATTATCTTTTCTAGAAATTCTATTGATCGAATTTTGTTGGCGTTTTGATTTAAGCCTTTATGTAACTGGAAAGTATAAATACACGGTACTAACTCATATGTCCATATATATTTTATATATATATATATATATATATATATATATATATATATATATATATTATATATATATATTTTATATATATATATATATATATTTTATGGACATATGAGTTAGTACCCTGTTTTATATATATATATATATTTTATATTATATATATATATTTATATTATTATTATATATATTTATGTATATATATATATATATATATATATATATTTTATATATATTTATATGTAAGTAGTGCTGAAGGTGCTGAGCGGTCCATGCGGTGAGCGGTCCCTTCCTGAGCAGTCTCTCTGAAAAGGGCTGCGGCTGAGCGGTTTCCTTTTCACACCTTTATTTCTAATGACCTTGACCTCACCCCCCGACCCCCACCCATGACCCACCCACGACCCCCACCCAAAGACCCCCCCCACGACCCCCACCACGACCCCCCACCCACGACCCACCCACGACCCCCACCCACGACCCCCCCACGACCCCCACCCACGACCCCACCCACGACCGCCACCCATGACCCCACCACGACCCCACCACGACCCCCCCCCCCACCCACGACCCCCCCTCCCACCCACGACCCCCCTCCCACCCCCCGACCCCCCTCCTACCCACGACCCCCACCCACGACCCCCACATGACCCCCCCCACGAACCCCCACCACGACCCCCCCTCCACCCACGGGCCACCTCTCCATCAACCACGACCCCACCCACGACCCCCACCACGACCCCCACCACGACCCCCCTCCCACCCACGACCCCCACCACGACCCCCCCTCCCACCACGACCCCCCCTCCCCACCACGACCCCCCCTCCCCCCGACCCCCTCTCCTACCCACGACCCCCACCCACGACCCCCACCCATGACCCCACCCACGACCCCACCACGACCCCCCCCCCCACCCACGACCCCCTCCTACCCACGACCCCCCCCCATGACCCACCCATGACCCCACCACGACCCCCCCCCCCACCCACGACCCCCCTCTCCATCAACCCACGACCCCCACCACGACCCCACCACGGGCCCCCCTCCCACCCACGACCCCACCACGACCCCCCTCCCACCACGACCCCCCCCACGACCCCCCTCCCACCCACGACCCCCACCCCCGACCCCCGACCGTCCGCGCCGACTCACGCCAGCCGCCAGCGCCGACTCCCGCCCGCCCGCCCGCCCCGCGCCTTCCGCAGCGCCTTCTGCAGCGTCGTTTCCCGGGTCGCCCCACTCCCTGAATTTTTTTCCGATTTTTTCGATTTTTTTTTTTTAAATTTTCATGTGCTCTCCATCTCCTCGGATCAAATTTTTGAGGTTCTCCTTCCCACTTTCACCCCATCCCAAAATTTCTGCTCCATACACAAATAACCCGCACATAAAAGAGAGAAGCTTACGACGACGTTTCGGTCCGACTTGGACCATTGACAGTCACACTGTGACTTTGTCAATGTGTGTGACTTTGTCAATGGTCCAAGTCGGACCGAAACGTCGTCGTAAGCTTCTCTCTTTTATGTGCGGGTTATTTGTGTATCGTTCCAGTCACGGTATTGTGCCTTTTCGTTATTTCTGCTCCATCCCCTTGGATCAAGTATTTATCGTCCATCTCCTCGGATCAAGTTTTTTTCGGATTCCCCCCTCTGGGGGTAAGCATTCAAAATGGACTCACACTTGCATCCCAAGTATTTCTCTTCCATCTCCTTGGCTCAAGTTTTTCTCGATAATACAAAGACTCCAATTCCTCGGATCAAATTTTTCTCGAAATCAATAATACCAAGTCTCCATCTCCTTGGATCAAGTTTTTCTCGATAATACAAAGACTCCAATTCCTCGGATCAAATTTTTCGATTTTTTTTTTAATTTCTTATGATCTCCATCTCTTCGGATCAAGTTTTTCTCGATAATACAAAGACTCCATCTCCTTGGATCAAGTTTTTTGGATTCCCCCCTCTAGGGGTAAGCATTCAAATGAACTCCTCGGATCAAGTTTTTCTCAATATCAATAATACAAAGACTCCAATTCCTCGGATCAAATTTTTCTCGAAATCAATAATACCAAGTCTCCATCTCCTTGGATCAAGTTTTCTCGATATCAACAATACCAAGACTCCATCTCCTTGGATCAAGTTTTTTGGATTCCCCCCTCTGGGGGTAAGCATTCAAATGAACTCCTCCTATGGGGCATGGTACTTTCTCTTACTACAGGTCTGAACAAGTGCGACGTCACCCCACTTGTGTTTACTCGGCGGTCAGTGATGTCACGCGGCGACCTCACACATACAGGCTGAATCTTGTTGACTTCCCCCTATGTCAGTGACGTCACGTGATGACCCCCCACACAGGCTGAATCTTGTCGAGCAGACAATAAAATGCAGGATAACACTAATACACAATATTTTCATTTATTTATTAAACAACAAATGCATTTCATATACATCCAACAAAAAAATTCATTGAAAAAAGGTACAATTCATTGACTAAAATCAACATATTTTTCTCTTGAAGAAATTCTTTGCATTTTTGTTCTGGATCTTCTTCGTCGTCACCATCTCAGTATTACACATATACAACATAGGGAAAACATTACACATTTTCACTCTTAACCCAGGATAACCCAAATAATTTCACATTTTTTTCGTTAATACCCACAACAATCCACAATTTCTTTACAAAAGATTCACTCTCCTCAAGTCTAGACATTTTTCTCGTTTTAACTATTTCATCAGAAAAAGTCACTACAACACTTACAACTTATAACCACTTTTCGATAAATTCACTAGTCACGATTTTACATATTACGAAGTTATACGCACACACCACACACCACACACACACACAACACCACACACACACACACACACACACACACACACACACACACACACACACACACACACACACACACACACACACACACACACACACACACACACACACAACACACACTTTTCTCAATATCTCTTAAGAAATATTCTCTCTTCGACAACCTTTATCATCTCACTACAGAACAACCCCCAGATTACTTCGAACACTCTCATAAATCATTTGAATACTCACAAAAATACCTTTGAACATTTCCAAACAACACTGAAACATTTCCAAGACAACATTTTGATTACTCCCAAATAAGATTTGACACCTCTAATTTATCTACACTTACATATTTCATTAAATTATAACTCATCCCCCAAACTCCTCCCTCATTCTCCAGATTTTTGCAACAGTATCACAAAAACTAACTCAAACACTGTACTTTGAACAACACCAAAAACACCATCAATTACCTTTGAATACTCCGAAAACATCATTCGAACACAGCCAAATCACCACTGAATACTCCCAGAACTCCTTCATAAATACTCTTGCACATCATTTGAACACCTTTAAAAACACCTTTGAATAGTCTCAAACACCATATGACTACTCCCAAATACACCACTGAATACTCCCAAAACAGCACCGAATACTGCCCAAACACCACCAAAATCACCATAAACTAAGATCAACATCACAGACTAACACCCATTTTCACACAAATCCTCTCAAATCACTATAACCAAGACGATCCCACTCACCTCCAACTAAGATATAACATGAGTGCAAAAAAAACATGAACACAAATCAAACGCACACGAACATTTACAACAGAATCACCTCTTTTTCGGTATCTCTAGTTCGACAACAACACCCACAACCCACATCACCACATCCCACAACACCCACAACCCACATCACCCACACCCCACAACACCCACAACAATAACCCACAACTTATAACATCATTTCGGTATCTCTAGTTCGACAACAACACCCACAACCCACAACACCCCACAACACCCACAACACCCCACAACACCCACAACAACAACCCACTTATAACATCTTTTTTGGTATGTTTAGTTCGACAACAATACCCACAACCCTCATCACTTACCAATTTATTCACAATTTTTTTCCTCTTTCGATACAAATTTTTCCCCTTCTTTTTATTGAATCTTAAAATGTAATACACATTCCTCCCTACATTACTAAAATTCTAATAAAATCCTCTCCATACCCATCTCCTTGTATCCACATAAATTGATAATATACTCACAACAACTAATCATCTCACTACCCAACTACTGCGACATGTTTCTACACCCTCCATTCTTTTCCAATGCATCATAACTTTTCACTTCTATAATTTCTTTTAAAATATTCACACATTACCTTATTACCTTCATTTTCAGTAAAATCCCCCCATATTTCATTAAATTTCTAATACAACCCTCCCCATACCCCTCTCCATCTCACCCACATTTCTTCACATCCACTCACCGTCTCCCAACACACCTCTTCAGAACAAACACAAAAATCACATTTCACATCCACAAATGCATCTCATCACCCATCTCAAATCCACTAAAATCACTGTAACCAAGTTATTCACAAAATTCTATGACCACCTAACACACACAGACAACTCACTTTACTTTGAACACTACCAAAAACACCAACAATTACCATTGAATACTCCAAAAACATCATTCGAACACCCCCATCATTTTTTTATAAATATATCACGAACACATCCAACTAAGATATGATATAAATCACATTTTTAGCCACATTCCCTCGATTTCGGTAATACGAACAAAATGATTGGGATAACATTAGAGCATTTCCAAATTACATTGGAGCACATTTAAAAATATATTGGAACACTTCCAAAATACAGTAGAATACTCCAGAATTACTTTGAACGTCTCCATTTTTGGATATTTCCAAAATTAGTTTTGGTGACTTTATCTTAAAATCGAACATTATTTTTCTTGTTGGTAAACACACTCAGTGGTAGAAATATTCACTCGATTTCTGGATAGAAACACAATCCTCACTCTGAGAGACTCCTTGAGCTTATATGGCTTACCTCAAAGTATTGCATCATGATTTTTTTACAATCCCCTCCAGCGACACCATGAAATGGTGTTCACACCCAAGGTAGATTTAAGATAATCATCTCTTTCCAGACCAACTGTGCCCTCTTGTGCTAAAATTTGGTGAGGTCACAGGGCTGACAGACACCATGAAATTAACTTAAATGAGATATAACATTTGTATTCTACCTCAATACTTTTTTCATGGTAAGGTTTGATTGATTTAAAACTTCATCATGTCTTAAAAATTTTTATTAAAAATTTCTCTTTTTAATGAATGAAACATCATATATTATTAATCTTGGTGTAACAACACGCTCTAAACATCATAAATCCTCCTCTCTAAGTCTTGTTCTTCCAAGCCCCGTCACATCGGTACCTGTAAATTTTAATATTTTTTTTTATTTCATTAGCATATAATGGGGAGAAATTTGCATCATCACCTGGTAAAGATATAAACCAACTAAAAGTTACATATTTTTTTCACTATCCCAAACATATGCCTCTCAAGTGTTACATCAGTATTCTTCTCGTTAACTTAAATAGCTTCCAATTATTGACTTAAAAGCATAATCATACTGTGTCCCCTTATTAACTTAAATGAATTAAAAGCATCTTGTTAACTTAAATGATGTAAGTATTATGGTAGACATGATTCTTGGTGTTTAGGTAGAGAGAGAAGGTCGAAATGGTAAGTGACACATTTCACGAAGAAGTAAATATGAGTTATATATATTAGTTCAAATATATCTCTCTCTCTTCAAGTTATAATTACTTCCTCATAATAATTTAAATGAATTAAACCACTGATACAAGGTAAATAATTTTGCTTACCTCATGAGGGATACCAAGCACTTCCTTCAATTCTAGAAGACAATAACTTCGAATCATCTTCTAATTCTTGACCTTGGTTAATGTTTTTCATTTCTTCTTTGACAACCATTGTTGTACGAATACCTTCTTAAATTTCATTATCATATCTTCGAGTATGGGTTTATAATGTGTATTCCAGATATAATCTTTGAAGTTTCTACCTCCCAATACCTTTCCGAAAGATAACCTTCTTATTTTTTTATTGTCTTTCACACTTTTTATGACTCAATGGATTCCTTGAAATATCTTATTCTGTCTGTGATAGTATCTTTCTTTAAACCATACACCAAATGGGAATCTCTTGATTTTTCAATTAAATTTTGAGAAATGGTATTTTCCTCCAATGGTCCAGCAATACCAAAACTGGCTTATTATGGCTGCTAAATAAGAAGATTCAATTTTTTTTGGGATCCGGCGAAGGTTCAAACTCGATAACATTTCCAGGAGTATCACGATTTTTCAATCGCATCTTCTCAGTTTAAAATAATGGTTCTCTACTCCGATACACTCAGCATAAGGATATTTCTTACCCAAGTAATAATTGCACCATATCCTTTTATAGAAAACACAATTCGCATGAAAAATAATGCAGACATTGTCACGACAATATTTTTCATGTACAATTTTCCCCTTCTTCAATTTTAAAAAATATTTTTCCATCCTATTGTCTGTCTCCATTTTCTTGAGATGGTTAGTCGCACCTGGTGGAAGAGGTACTAATGTATGAACAACAAAGATCAGAGATTTTTTATACTCATCACTTTTCCCTTTGCCAGACGTAATGATCTCTATTCAGTTGCCTAATAAGGTTTTAGAATGATGGTGAATAAAACAAAAAAAAACTATTATAGAGATATTTTATTTGTCATATTTTACAATAATGATAACAATATTTCTACGACGTTTTTTTAATTCCTTTGCAAAATCATGAACTTTCCCCTTGTTAACTTAAATGAACTAAAAGTGTGCATGCCAATCACCTCCGGTTGAAGCACATCCAGTTCCTTCTGGAAACAACTTTTTCCATTATAATCCCGTTGGGATCTGTTAATAACCACTTAACAAGATCATTCATGCACTCTTTGAATATAATATCATGACCTTTCTTTGTATCTAAATATTTGCATATATTATAGTAGGTCTTATCAACTTTACAGTTCATATAATACTTATGTGGAGGTCCCATGCATACTGTGCGAACATATTGGCAATCATGGGGTTATTTTTTCCATTATTTACAAATTTTAAGCTCCCAAATTTATCATGAGTGACTTCACTAGCTAGATTTGCTTTATGACATCCAGGTGATCTAAATAAATATGGATTGCTAAGTGGTAAAACCTGACTTAAAGCATCAGCAAGACCCCCCTTTTTTTCAATTTAACAGCAACAACAATTTGCTTGTTGTACTAAACGAATTTTATCACTCCCACTAAAATCTTTTGTAATATTACCTTTCATTAACGAAAGATATTTTTCTTCATCTTTTGTTGCTTTTTTACCTGTAATTTTGATAAAATATAGTATTATATCCCAAAAATTAAGTTTGTTACTCAACAAATGAAAAAAAAATATTTCTCATTAGAATTTCTAAAAATTACATTGTGGGTGAATTTACTCAATAATATCTCATTAAAAACTCACGTTCAAAATCTTCCATTGCTATAAGCATTTCTTTATCGGTGAGATATTGTTCAGTCACTGTGGCATGCAAAGAGTACGTAACCTTTATTCGGCGCATGGACACACCCTCATTTACAGGCTATCTCCCCCAACCAGCGAACCAGGTTGCTAAGAGTTGATGATGGGGCCCCATCGTTCAACTAGTGACCAGGTTCTAGCCAATAAGAAGGTGGGATTGACAATCGCAGAGGTTATGTGGATACCGCTCTCCTGTCTGCCCTTGTCATTCCCACTCTAGAGCTGGTTGAAGCACGGTCTGCTATCTTGTGGCTTCTATTTCTGCCTTGCTTACCGTGGAGTGCACTATATTTATCACTTTTACTAGTGTACATATTGCTGTTATAATTGGTGAAGGATAATATAAGTCTAAACTTTTTCTACCTTTGTTTATTTGCTCCCATTACACCTGGGATAAAGGCCATTTGAAATCTTAGGTTGTAATATGGGTAGCCTGTCCGAGAGCTGGACTTAGAGAAACGGTTGAGCTTAGGGTAAAGCTTGTAGCAGGAACATTGTGTAGCTTGCTGTTTCGCTTCGCTTTACAAATTTTGCGTGTCAGTTGTTTTATGATCAGCCTTGCTATTGTGTGATTGTTCAACAGTCGTACTAGCTTGTTCAGTGTGTCGCTTCGCTACGGTCAATCTTGTGTGCAGTCGGCTTTGCTTGTATGCGTATTCTGCAATCGTACTGTGCATAGTAAGCTTTGTTCTGCAAAATTTACGGGGTTACGTTGGGGTATTCGTATGTGCATAGCAAATAACTTATGCCACTAGACGAGTCAGACCCCTGGTGTCGGATTTACTTTGCATAACCTACCTAAATTGTCCTACAGCGTTGTTGGCAAATTGCTCGTTCCATTGGCATTCCTATAAACGCACTCTCAAAAGCTGCGCAACTGCGTTCACTTTTGCTGACATACTTATTGAAGAAGAGATGGCACATCAAACCCCTCCCTTTACGGGAGCTAGGGAAAAAACTACTATGTTCTCGCAGGGGAAGATGATACCCCCTACGGAGAAAAATTTGGTCGTATAGTGCAGCTGGGTTGTTCAGGGTGAATCAGCGTCGTTGGCACTTGAGCTGGCAAAAATCACGCTGGAGCAAAACTAGGGAACAGAGAGCTTTCGCAAGGGAAGGGAATTTGATAGGGAAAGAGAGAGGAGACGTTTTCGCATTCTGTAAACGATTTCAGTTTACAAAAAGCAGTACGCTTGTTCCCCGCTTCAATGGGGCCGAACCAGAGCAATTTTTCGAAAGCTTCGAAAATCAGGCTCGAGCCTTGAGGTGCCGGAACAGCACTGGGCAGGTTGGTTCATACAGCATTATTGGGTAAGGCACAGGAATTTACGTCGGTATTAACTGACCGCTGAATTTTTTGATTATAAAGTGTAAAGGACCACAGTGTTGGGTAGCATATACTTGTATCCAGCTAAATATCGTAAGACCTTCAAATTGAACAGGCGGCAGCTTGGTCAATCCCTGGTGGACTTTGTGAGACAGCAAACCAAAGTTTTTTACCAGCTGGTATAAAGCGAGTGGTGTCTCTAACTTTGAGGAGCTGGTGCAGCTTATTCTGATTGAAAACCTGCGGAGTCTGTGGGCCCAGAGGTTGTGTCTTTCTGCAGGATGTGATTAACCCATGCATTGGAGGCGGCCAGGTTGGCTGATACCTTCGAAACGAACCGCTCCTTGTCCGAGCGGTCCCGTCTCTCTTTTCAACAGTCTGGCGTGAGCGAGATCGAAAAACATTGGAGAATGAAGTGCCCGCCGGGAGGGAGAGCGTCTAGTCATCCAACCAAGTCACCTGGTGAGCCACGCTTCTCAACATTGGTCCCCTGCGGAGAGGCAAACTACTTATGGAGCATCTCGACAACAATATCCAGAGAGGCACCAGCCAGAACGACACCACTTGCAACGTCATCAGGGAGTAAAGGGCAAAACCTGTCGTCTGCTTCAGGGGCATAAGTAGGTCAATCAGTTCCAACTGCCCCCCAAAAACCTCAAAAC
Source organism: Cherax quadricarinatus (assembly GCF_026875155.1). Lineage (NCBI taxonomy): Eukaryota > Metazoa > Arthropoda > Malacostraca > Decapoda > Parastacidae > Cherax > Cherax quadricarinatus. The sequence goes on along the minus strand of NC_069455.1, from coordinate 24,577,656 downwards.
CCATCGGGAAAATCTCTAATATCCTAGTAACATGTCCCTAGAGAAGTAGGGAAAAAAGGTATGGCCCCTTATTATTGCGAAAGTCTTATTTCCCTTCAGGAAAACTCAGAACCAACTAAAGTAAATACCTTTAGAGATACTGGAGCATTATTGCTCACTTGTCAGAGAAGGAATATTACCCCCTTTTAGAGAATACTTCTTTGAATTCCTCAGTTTTATTGGAAGCATTTGGAGGAGCTATCTTTTCCCTTCCTTTGCATAAAATTTTGTCAGTGCAATATTACACGGGTACTTGACTGTAGGGGTCTCAAAAGGATTTCCCATGAAAAATGCATGTTATTACTGGGTAATAACATTACTACTGTTACTTCGTGTCCCGAACCTATAATGATTAAAGCTTCTCCAGTGTTGGCCTAACTCGGGCAACTCCAAGGGTTTTTCTGGGGAGAATGTTGACCTATCCTTGGACGACTCCGATCTCGGATAGCCACGTTGTTTTATGAGACACACCCGGGCCCGGGGTCTCGTAAATCAAGTGAACAGACCCGATCAAGCCTTCCTATTCCCCGGGTTGCAGGATTGCCCGATGTCTCTGTTTCCCTGCCCGAGGGACTGTCCCTTGGGAGGAACAACGAAAGGACCCTTCTTTTTAAAATTCGCTTTTGAGGCAGCCATGGGTAAATCCTCTTTGGGTCATCCAGTTTAAGTATGAAAATTAAAAATAATTATTTGGTTTGCACTGAGACTGGTAAGGAGGATAGAGGGCCGGCAATTATACGACAGGTTAGTGGTTCCAACCAAGTATAGACCTCAGATATTAAATATAGCTCATAATACGTCATCAGGAGGTCACTTAGGAATTACAAAAACCTTGTATAGAATCACAAAAGAATTTTATTGGCCAAAATTAAAGAAAGATGTGAAGAATCATATTAGGTGTTGCCGAGAATGTCAGCAAGTTGGAAAACCTGGACATTCCATTAAACCTGCACCTCTCCAACCCATACCTGCTGATGGAGAACCTTTTGCAGATTTAATTATAGATTGTGTAGGTCCACTACCTAAGTCAAAGTCTGGAAATCAGTATTTATTTACAATTATGGATAAAGTAACCAGATATCCTGAAGTGATCCCAATGCGTAGTATCAATACTAAAGCTATTCTCAAAGCTTTAACAAAATTCATTATATTGCCGGCAAAGAAAATGTGTTGGCAGACTCTTTGTCAAGAGTCTAGTTTATTATTTTATTTAGGTTAGGATGTATTTGTGGTAACCCCTTTCAAGCTCTTTTTTTTATCCCCTGATGTGGGGGTTTTTTTTTAGTGAGGGGATGCGGGCTACCGTCCGCCTGTATCTTGGACCTATGCTAGCCTGTCTGACTGCTGTCTCACTCTAAGTTTAGGGTTTGGCTTTTGGTCACTAGGAAAGCTGAGCTCTATCTAAGAGTTGGATGGTGGAGAGGATAGGCGGTCCCATTATTTTGTGCCATGGCGGCACGGTTACCACTGGGAGGTGGCAGCCTAATCCTGAGCCTTCTCGGGGGTGGGGGTGTGGCATGCAAAGAGTACGTAACCTTTATTCGGCGCATGGACACACCCTCATTTACAGGCTATCTCCCCCAACCAGCGAACCAGGTTGCTAAGAGTTGATGATGGGGCCCCATCGTTCAACTAGTGACCAGGTTCTAGCCAATAAGAAGGTGGGATTGACAATCGCAGAGGTTATGTGGATACCGCTCTCCTGTCTGCCCTTGTCATTCCCACTCTAGAGCTGGTTGAAGCACGGTCTGCTATCTTGTGGCTTCTATTTCTGCCTTGCTTACCGTGGAGTGCACTATATTTATCACTGTACATAGTGTACATATTGCTGTTATAATTGGTGAAGGATAATATAAGTCTAAACTTTTTCTACCGTGTTTATTTGCTCCCATTACACCTGGGATAACAGGCCATTTGAAATCCTAGGTTGTAATAGTCACCTTCCTTCATTTTGGAGGGTTGTGATCAAGGTCTTCTATTGAATTAATCATTTCTTTATCAGATCAGTGATGTGTAGACACTTTTGCTTCTGTAACAAATTTTTCACATGTAACTTCCACTTATTAAATGAACTTTTCCTCTTGTTAACTTAAACACAAGATGACTCTAACACAAATTTTTTTTTAGACTATAACAAAAATCTCACTTGAATTTTTAGTCCAGGGAACTTACGTAGATCTGGTCTCCATCTAAATACTCTTGTAACTCAATACAGATGTGTCTTCTTATACTCTTTTCACCACGAGGGTTGTCGAGTTAGTAGTTTTTTTAACTTTATGTGTAGAGAAAATTTGTTCCCTGAAAAAAAATACGTGGCATCACCTGACGATAGGTGGGTGAACCCCCACGAGTTTAGTGTCATACAGGATGGGGAGAGTTAAACATTTGTTGGATTTCTTTGGTGAGGTGAAGAATCTTAAGTGGAATGAATATAAACTTTTAATATCCGGAGGAGGTGATCTTAGCAAGAAAAAGTTGTATCGTGGATGATAGATGAACAAACCCCATAAAGGGGGCTTCGCCAAGTGTGTTGATTTCTAGCAAATGATTGGAATTGGTAATGCGTTTGTTGGGTCCTGTAGAGTGTAATCATAAATTACTTCAATGGTATTATGACTTGTTATTACTATACCGATGGTAATACTTGGAAATGCTGTAGACAATTAAAGGTAAGATAATTTGATCAATGAGTTTTGTGACTTCATGCTTTTAGATCATTTAAGTTAATAAGGGGACCAGTTATGTATGATTTATGTTTTAAGTTAATAATGGGGATGATGCTCTATTCCTGTTTTAAACGTGTTGCTGGATAGTGACGTCACAAACAAGTAGTAAGTGCTAGTCGTTGACCAAAAAAAAAATATTGTCTGAATTATTTCTTTTTACTGAAAAATAAGGAAAGTTAACAAATGGTAAACATATTATTTGAAATATACAATGGATAATATATATGCTTTGAAGAAATCCCTGTAATGTGTTTTTGTATTTTAAATAAATGATATTCGATGATGACAACAATTGAAATTTTTTGGTATAAATATTTGGGAGTGAAATTGTAAGAATCACTTGAGCAGAAGAAGAAAGAAATATGGAGGTGGTTGCGACAAAACATACTAGTGTGGTGTTTATAGAAAGTTATATACAATTAAGAGAGTCGAACCCATTAATAAAAGAGTTGATGCAGAACATGTTCTCTCAAAAGAAGTGATTGTAGAATGAGGTACGAGAAATGACTCTCATCGTTGGAGTGATGAAATATTGGTGGAAATTTTATTGTTACAGAATGTGAAGAAGTAGTCATTTATCTCAATCTTTTATTATACCAAAGACCAAAAAAATTAATTTTGAAATGGATTTTGAAATGGTGATCCTAGTTTAGGTATAAAAAATAAAATAAAGTTTTAAAATGGGGGGGGGAAATTTTCATTTAATACTATTTAGAACTCTTATGTGTATGGGAGGAGTTGTGCTGTAAGTCACCACAAGACATTGTCAGGGAACCACATGGAAAGCATCAATTATGGGGTAACTTGGCTATTTCATTGTTATTTGTGAAACGGTGTAATGAGATCTTCCTTGGTTGGGATTTTGCAACACTGTCAATCAACTTTTAAGGAAGTGGTTGAGATATTGAGTGAAAAGAATTTTCTACGAGTTAAAAATTGGTTAGAAAATTGAAACTTGATTGCATGATTATCAATGATGAAATGGTTATAAAGGATGGAGTGACGATCTGGTATATTATATTTGGGAATAACATTATATCTGAAAACTTTGTCAGCAAATATTTTTATAGAAGTTTAATCTGTGCGTTTTGCATCGAGATGGTTTGTTACAACACCAAAGAAGGGGGGGTGGGGGGGTGCGAAATTAATTTGGACCGAGAACTTTTCACAGATATTAACAATATATTAAAAACATTGAACCTAATGTGTGTGTAACTTATTAAGGTAAGCCAAATTATTTACCTTGTATCAGTGGTTTTAATTCATTATTCATTTTAAATATTATGAGGAAGTAATTTTATACTTGAAGTAGACGGGGAGATTTTTTTGAACTAATATATATAACTCATATTTACCTCTTCGTGAAATGTTGTCACTTACTATTTTCGGGCCTTCTCTCTCTACTCGAACACCAAGAATCATGTTACACACCTTAATAATTACATCCATTTAAGTTAACAAGATGCTTTTAATTTCATTTAAGTTATTAAGGGGACACAGTATGAATATGCTTTTTAGTCAATAATTGGAGACATTTAAGTTAACGAGAAGATTAAATGATGTAACACTTGAGAGGCATAGTTTGGGATAGTGAAAAATAAAATAGTTCTTTTAGTTGGTTTATAATCTTTACCAGGTGATGATGCAAATTTTCCCCATTATATGCTAATGAAATAAAAAAAAATATGAAAAATTTCAGGTACGATGTGACGGCGCTTGGAGACAAGACTTAGAGAGGAGGATTTTTGATGCTTTAGAGCGCTGTTGTTACACCAAGATTAATAATTATGATGTTTCATTCATTAAAAAGAGAAATGATTAATAAAATTTTTAAGACATGATGAAGTTTTAAATCAATCAAACCTTACCATGAAAAAAAGTATTGAGGTAGAATACAAAATGTTATATCTCAATTAAGTAATTTCATGGTGTCTGTCAGCCCTGTGACCTCAACCAAATTTTAGCACAAGAGGGCACAGTGGTCTGGGATAACGAGATGATTTCTCTAAATCTACCTACGGGTTGTGACACCTTTCATGGTGTCGCTGCGAGGGGATTGTATAAAAAATATGATGCATATTACTTTGAGGTAAAACCATATAAGCTCAAGAGCTTCAGAGTGAGGATTGTGTTTCTATCCAGAAATCGAGTGAATATTTCTACACAGAGTGTGTTTACCACAAGAAAAATTAAATGGTTCGTTTTTAGATAAAGTCACCCAAAACTAATTTGTGAAATATTCCAAAAAATGGAGAAGTTCATGTAATTCTGGAGTATTCTACTGTATTTTGGAAGTGTTCAATATATTTTTGAATGTGCTCCAATGTAATTTGGATATGCTTCAATGTTATCCCAATCATTTTGTTCATATTACGGAAATCGAGAGAGGAGATTGTGGCTAAAAAATGTGATTGTATATCATATCTTAGTTGGATGTGTTCGTGATATATTTGTTTAAAAAAATGATGGGGTGTGTTCGAATGATGTTTTTGGAGTATTACATGGTAATTGTTTGTGTTTTTGGTAGTGTTAAAGTAACGTGGGTTGTCTGTTGTGTGTTAGGTGGGATCGGTCATTAGAATTTTGTGAATAAATGGTTAACCGTGATTTTAGTGGATTTGGGATGGGTGATGATGAGATGCATTTGTGGATGTGAAATGTGATTTTGCCCCCCCTCTGTTTGTTTGAAGAGGGTGTGTTGGGAGACGGTGTGGATGTGAAGAAAATGTGGGTGAGATGGAGAGGGGTTATGGGGAGGGTGTTTTAGAAATTTAATGAAATATGGGGGGGTTTTACTGAAATAAAGGTATTAAGGTAATGTGTGAATATTATAAAAGAAATTATAGAAGTGAAAAGTTATGATGCATTGGGAAAAGATGGAGGGTGTAGAAACATGCGCAGTAGTTGGGTAGTGAGATCATGATTAGTTGTGTGAGTATATTATCAATTTATGTGGATACAAAAGGAGATGGGTATGGAAGAGGATTTTTTTAGAATTTTAGTAATGTAGGGAGGATGTGTATTAATATAAAGTTTCTATAAAAAAGAAGGGGAAAAATTTGTATCGAAAGATGAGGAAAAAATTGTGAATAAATTGGTAAGTGATGAGGGTTGTGGGTTATTGTTGTCGAACTAGACATACCAAAATGATGTTATAAAGTGGGGTTGTTGTTATGGGCTGTTGTGGGTTGTTGGGTGTTGTTGTCGAACTAGAGATACCAAAAAGATCGTATAATAGTTGTGGGTGTTGTGGGGTGTGGTGATGTGGGGGGTTGTGGATGTGGGTGATGTGGGTTGTGGGTGTTGTTGTCGACTAGAGATACCGAAAAAGAAGGTGATTCTGTTGTAGTGTTCGTGTTGTGTGGTGTTTGGTTTTTTTGTGTTCATGTTGTTTTTTGCGCTCATGTTATATCTTAGTTGGTGGGGAGTGGGATCGTCTTGGTTAATAGTGATTTGAGAGGATTTGTGTGAAATATGGGTGTTAGTCTGTGATGTTGATATTTGTTTATGGTGATTTTTGTGGGTTTGGCAGTATTCGGTGTTCTTTGGTAGTATTCAGTGGTGGTGTATCTTGGGGTTATCATATGGTGTTTGTGACTATTCAAAGGGTTGTTTTTAAAAGCGTGTTCAAATGATGTGCAAGTGTATATTTGAAGGAGTTCTGGGAGTATTAGTGGTGATTTTGGATGTGTTCCGAATGGATGTTTTTGGAGTATTCAGACGGTAATTGATGGTGTTTTTGGTGTTGTTCAAAGTAAAGTGTTTGAGTTAGTTTTTGTGATACTGTTGCAAAAATCTGGAGAATGAGGGAGGAGTTTGGGGGATGAGTTATAATTTAATGAAATATGTAAGTGTAGATAAATTAGAGGTGTCAAATCTTATTTGGGAGTAATCAAAATGTTGTCTTGGAAATGTTTCAGTGTTGTTTGGAAATGTTCAAAGGTATTTTTGTGAGTATTCAAGTGATTTATGAGAGTGTTCGAAGTAATCTGGGGGTTTTCTGTAGTGAGATGATAAAGGTTGTCGAAGAGAGAATATTTCTTAAGAGATATTGTGAAAAGTGTGTGTGTGTGTGTGTGTGTGTGTGTGTGTGTGTGTGTGTGTGTGTGTGTGTGTGTGTGTGTTTGTGTGGTGTGTGTGTGTGTGTGTGTGCGTATTAACTTCGTAATATGTAAAATCGTGACTAGTGAATTTATCGAAAAGTGGTTATAAGTTGTAAGTGTTGTGGTGACTTTTTCTGATGAAATAGTTAAAACGAGAAAAATGTCTAGACTTGAGGAGAGTGAATCTTTTGTAAAGAAATTGTGGATTGTTGTGAGTATTAACGAAAAAAATGTGAAATTATTTGGGTTATCCTGGGTTAAGAGTGAAAATGTGTAATGTTTTCCCTATGTTGTATATGTGTAATACTGAGATGGTGACGACGAAGAAGATCCAGAACAAAAATGCATAGAATTTCTTCAAGAGAAAAATATGTTGATTTTAGTCAATGAATTGTACCTTTTTTCAATGAATTTTTTTTGTTGGATGTATATGAAATTCATTTGTTGTATAATAAATAAATGAAAATATTGTGTATTAGTGTTATCCTGCATTTTATTGTCTGCTCGACAAGATTCAGCCTGTGTGTGGGGTCATCACGTGACGTCACTGACATAGGGGGAAGTCAACAAGATTCAGCCTGTATGTGTGAGGTCGTCGCGTGACATCACTGACCGCCGAGTAAACACAGGTGGGGTGACGTCACACTTGTTCAGACCTGTAGTAAGAGAAAGTACCATGCCCCATAGGAGGAGTTCATTTGAATGCTTACCCCCAGAGGGGGAAATCCAAAAAACTTGATCCAAGGAGATGGAGTCTTGGTATTGTTGATATCGAGAAAACTTGATCCAAGGAGATGGAGACTTGGTATTATTGATTTCGAGAAAAACTTGATCCGAGGAGTTCATTTGAATGCTTACCCCTTGAAAGGGGAATCCAAAAAACTTGATCCAAGGAGATGGAGTCTTTGTATTATCGAGAAAAACTTGATCCGAAGAGATGGAGATCATAAGAAAATCAAAAAAAAAATCGAAAAAATTTGATCCGAGGAATTGGAGTCTTTGTATTATCGAGAAAAACTTGATCCAAGGAGATGGAGGAGAAATACTTGGGATGCAAGTGGGAGTCCATTTTGAATGCTTACCCCCAGAGGGGGGAATCC